>JACVVK020000073.1:257500-420000 GCA_018292915.2 Batillaria attramentaria
GTTGCTCTGTAAAAACAACATATCACTAGAATCGTATGTAAACAACAGAACTCTTTGGTCCACAGATAAATTTACTTTTACAGTAAAATGTATTTCTCCTCGGTACTTATCAGATGACATGATACTATAGGACAGCCTCGAAAATTTTACGGGCAGAAAGGAAGAGGAGTCTGTTATCAAGCGTCCTCCTCGTTCGTGATTAAGTCCCCTCTGTCAAAAACAACCTCGCTTGGTGAGCCTGGGGCTGGGCGGGTGGATGGGGTAGTGCGTAAGGCATTTGTGGGCCGCCAAAGCCAAAACTGACACTGAGGGGGAGGAGGGGGGGGGGAGGGGGCACCAATACGGAAAGAAGCTTGGGTCGAAACTCGGTTCCGAGTAATGCGTTACTCCTCTAGCGAGACTCCTATAGTATCATGTCATCTGGTATATCCGTAGGATAAACTCACTTTTGCAGCGTAGCAGTCAACCCTGACCGGCTGGTAGCAGTTACCAGAGACCGAGATCAGTGCCTGCAGTTGTTCGTCGGTAGGACCTCTGTAGTCCACTTCCTCATCTGCATCATCCACGGGCTCGTCGTTGGTAGGCTCTGGCTTTACCACAGTGATGGCTGCAAAAAGTAAGGATAGGGATGACTGTTCTTGTTGAACATCCTGGGCCCGCATGTAAAAGTCTGGGTAAGGGATTTTAGCCCCGGGTTAGAATCTAACCTCGAACTAAACTAGCTCTAGGGTTAAATTTTCTCTTTTGTTGTTGTTGTTGTTTTGTTTTGTTTTAAATCAGGAAGCGGTTCTATTTCAGCAAGGTGCCTATGCCCTTATAGAAGGATTTTTGTCTTTCTTTCTTCGCTTCCTTTTTTATTTAATTTTGTTTCTTTTGTCCCAGTCTGGGTAAGGCCCGTAGCCGTGGGTTAAATTAACCTCGAGTTTTACATACGGGACCTGGTCATCAGAGGCTGACTGCCCAACCAGAAAGTCACACTCTGGGTCAGATGCACGAAGGTGTGTTATACAGCTACCAATGTTTTATTTTTATCGAAGACACTCGTGCACAAACCTACAAGCATTACCTGTGGGCATTTATGATAGAAACAGAAACGAGCACATGATTGGTCAGTTGCTCATCTGCCTGTGGGTGTTTCACAGTGCTTGTGGCAAAATTTACCATGACAGAACAGGCCAGCGAAAGGCTGAATCAGGCGTCAGAATGAAATATGTCTTTGTATGTATTTAAACTTACATCCACAAAAACATAAACCCACACGTACATGAACAGACACCATAATTTTAAATACAGGAAAAAGATTGTACCTCGTTTAATCAACTGTCCCTTACAAAAACACACAGTCAACATATTTCTGTACGATGCATATCGGTTATTAAAAAAAATGTTTCTGCATCAACACCAACACAACACCCACCCCCTCCCCCCAAAAAACAAACAAACAAACAAACAAACAAAAAACAGAATTTGGATATTCGTTGCGTGTGGTAAACTTCTACAGGGTACAGACCTAAAAGTAGAACTGGTTTCTCCTTCTTCTGTAATATAGTGATGCGCTTTGATGCACGCCAGACTTATCATTTTTTACTCACGGTTGCCGGGTTCGCTGGTGAAGTCACAGTATACAAGGAAGGGTTCAACATCTCCGGGGCTGACAAGGTAAGGTCCAGACACGGTGAAGTCAACGCCATTGACTTTCCCATTGGCACTAGCCTGACCCCACTCATAGGCTTCTTCACAAGACTCAGGAAGATCTATGGACAGAGGAAAAAGAAAATGATGATTGACCAGTGCTGCAAACACTCTCACGTAGTAAACATGATCACGGCGCCTTTGTTATGTGGAAGAGAGAGAGAGAGAAGTCAAAGTTTGTTGCATATGATAAGCCCTGCGTAAAGAGGAAAGATAATAAACACAGAGCGAAAAAAAGACCAGACAGGGCTAGATCGAGGGTGCTGGAAGGCAGAAAGAGGGTGACGTCCCTTAGAGCTTTGCTTTCCATGGTCATCCTCTATGGATAACTTTTGTGTAGGACAGGGCTTGGCAAATCCCGCCAGATTCTGCATACCGCGGTAAGCCGGTGAGATACGGTAATGTACATGTGCTTATACTGTTGCTCCGCAAGGCAGAATTCTCTGCCCGAATACATTTCTGCATAACTCACATGGTACTAATTATGCTAGCCCGACAGCTACCATCCAACACATACCGACTGGAGTAGGTGCACATCTGACACTGGTGACTGTCACACGGCCTGATCCGGTTGGGGGCGTGTTGATGTCAATGGCGGTGACTGGCAAAGCTGCTGGGTCGGTGATGAAACCTCGGTCCTCCGTCATGGGGCCTTTGGCGTCACAGTTGCACGTGACATCTTTCGTCTCACAGGTGCCCAGCAGTCCGCATGCACAACCCAAGTATTCTGAGTTGCTTCCAGTGCCAAAGCTGGTGGACGGCTCGCCATTCAGCGACAGAACTGTGTCCATGTTCCCATCATTGTAAATGGCTGAACCCTGACACTCGTACTTCACACCCTGTTGAATACAAATTGTTGATGTGTAATAATAATAATAATAATAACGTGTTGTATAATGTTGTCGTCATTGGCTCACGGTCACCATGATGCGGTGATCATGACAATGAATGACGTGAGAGTATGCGAGAGAATGGCGAACGGATGAGCGAGTGCATGTGTGTGCTTGTGTGTGCGTGTCTTCTACAAGGGATTAAATCCAAGCATTCCGCCTGCAGTTCTCCTGACTGGTAACCTGCATGTTGTTCGTCGTGTTCGTTTCCTGCATGGCGTGCGTGAGTGTGCGTGGATGGTTCGTCTGAATGCATGGGTTGCTTTACACGGCCTCAACGGCCATACACCACATCCTGACAATAGCAACACATAATCGGCTTGTAGTCAACCACGGGAAACGACTACAATAGGTGCTTTACTTTAGGGTATTAAAATCCATGTTCACCAGCCGTCTAGATCTCCCAGGTTTTATATTAGAATTAATTCAATTAAAAGTCACAACACCGACAAGGAAATCAACAAGCATCCTCTTGTCAGGCGACATGCATGAGACTGACATTTAGTTCACAAAAAAAATTCACAGTGAATGTTTAGTTCAATTTTGTCAGTGCCTCCGATGGAATTGACATCTCTCTCTCTCTCTCTCTCTCTCTCTCTCTCTCTCTCTCTCTCTCTCTCTTATTTGGCAAGCACTGTCAATAGATCTAAAGACCCTAGATCTGCTATAACAGATTTGAAGACTAGAAGACAGAAAACCAAATCTGACAGATCTGAAGGTAGAAAAACAAAATCAACATGTGTACTTTGACTTGTTACAGTAAACCAAACTGCCAAAGAGTTATAGTGACAAGGGTATCAACAGCAGCAATGAACTGTGTCCAAGTGTTACAAGGCAACTGGAAGTTGAACACAAACCCTTTAGCCTGGCCTGAAGTACACTCACCTGCCAGCAGAATTCGGAGTTCTCAGTGAGAGAGTTGACCTGTTCAGGAGTCGCTGTTGGGTAGGTGGCTTCAAAACGGAATGGGAAGCCACTGTCATCGGAACTTGCTCCCACTGATCCGTCAGTCCATCTCTCGTCTACAGCGACCTGTAAAAGTACAGTGTACGCGTAAAATCGTAGAGTACATATGATGATCATGGAGTACACAGACACGCAAACCCCTAGAAGAGTTCAAGTGTAATGATTTTTATGTTTTCAAGTGCAGTTATTGAAATTCAATGTAATCTACAGGAACACCAGCTGCTCTTAGTCTTACCATAATGTGAACAACTACATGGCGATATGCGATTGTTTATGAGAGGCTTTTTCCCTTTGCCTTGGGAATCTAAGAGAGAGAGAGGGTGTTTGGGAGCGTAACGTCCTTTTCCACCACATACGGGTGATATCAAAGACGGGGCAACGATAAAAAAAAAGCCAGCACAAATATTTGGCCCCAGCCGGGATACGAATTCACGCCCCGAGCATTAGAAGTCCAACGCTCTACCATTCGGCCACCCCGGCTCCCAGAGAGAGAGAGAGGGAGATGGAGAGGGGGAGAGAGAGAGAGGGGGGGGTAGGTGGGTGGGGTGTTTGGGAGTTTAGCGTCCTTTTCCACCACATACGGGTGATATCAAAGAGGGGACCACGATGAAAAAAGCCAGCACAAATATTTAGCCCCAGCCGGGATACGAACTCACGACCCGAGTATTAGAAGTCCAACGCTCTACCATTCGGCCACCCCGGCTCCCCGACAGAGAGAAAGAGAAAGAGAGAGAGAGAGAGAGAAAGAGAGAGAGAAAGAATTCAATCTGACATACGTTTGTGACGCCTGTTCCTTCAATGAAGTCGCATTCAACCTTGAACGGTGGCAGTGGCCCTCCCTGATCTGGGTCAATGACGTAGGTACCGTCTTCCAAGATTTCCTCTTCTCGGCCGGCCTTCAGAATGGCATCGCAGTCCTTTTCAATGTCTAGATTATAGGTAAAGAAAGGCAGTGATGGTCTTCATAATTTTCCATTATTACGCTTTGTTGTTGTTTTCATTTGACAAAACTTGCCTTGCAATTGACATTTTCAACAGCTGTATTTCGACAAGAGAACAAAATTTCTGTGTCATCATCATCATCACCACCACCACGACCATCACCGACAACATTATCATCATCATCAATAGATTATTACCACCACTGATACCCCTATCATCACTTTGCCCCACACCACTGTCACCTTTTCTTTACTTTTTTTTTTCTTTTAGGGAATCAGTAAGAGGGTCCAAATTGAACAGTTTTTGAAGGTTTGCTTGTTTTTGTTTTGGGGTTTTTTCTTTCTTTCTTTTTTTTTTCTTTTTTTTTTTTTTTGGGGGGGGGGGTCTTCCATCATCATCTTCCCTTTGTTTCAATATTTATTTCTTATTTTATGTTTATACTGTCACCTTCATCATCATCACATCACCACCACCACTGTGTCCATACCACTGTGTCCACCACCACAATCAACATCACCACCATCGTCGTCACCCATACCAAAAATGATGACCTTCAACTACTACTTACTGCCGCAGGTGGCGTCATCAATGGCCAAGGTAACGCCGCTGTCCGGTGGCAGGACAATGTCAGTGACAGGGACCATCGACTTGTCTATGATTGACAGGCCTCTAGGACGTTGTCCAGGACAGTTGTTGCACTTGTCACTGAAGAGGGGGTCGTCACAGAGAGCTGCCCCTTCTGGTAACAGGCAAACATGAGCAGACAGTGCATTTAAAGACAACAAAAGAAATCTTCATTCTTGAAAAGTTGAATTTATATGTTTTCTCACGTTGTTCACCACTATAACAAACATATCTAAAATGGTAGCTCACAAAGGATGATTACAAGCCAAAAAAAGCATTGTTAGGCGTTTTCTATTGTGTAATGAGACAACTGGTGAAACGAAATCATTCAGTTACTTAACTTGAAACCATTTTTTTTTTTATTTAGGGACAGCTCACGTTCAGGCTCTCAGGAGGAGCAGCTAGTACTGACTTGCCAGTGTTGGAACAATCAGAATACTATCATCCTTGGCAATTATATGCAAATCATCTGACAGGTCGACCTCTCTAATGGGGAAATGGGTACAAGATATTGGGCTGCACATCACTGGCTTAAAACTATACCACAGGGAAAGTCTGTGACATACACATAAGCATAAGAAAAGCCCTGAAAGGCAGCAACAATTATATGCCATACTGTGGCATGAGAACTGCTTTCCAAGAAAATCTCTGAAATTTTGGTGGTCCAGGGGCATGCTCCTGTAGAATACTTTAACATTACAACTTCTGCAGTCTCCACTCATGCACAAAAATTCCTCCAGAAAACGCATTATGCAAGTGGCTGCAGCACAGCTTGCATGTAATGAAAACTTGGACTGGTGTTTAGGCTTTAAGAATTGTTTTCCTCTAGAAATTTTTTTTTCCTCTGAAACTTGCTAACCCAATGACAATTCCCATGCGTGGGACAAAATAATAATAATAATAATAATAATAATAATAATAATAATAATAATATGGGTACTTAAGGGACGCCCTCCCTATCGTGGGAGCTCAGGGCGCCTTACAAAGAACACACACTCACTCACCCAGAAACACACACAACATGCCTCCACACATACATTTAACTAAAAACACATGATGTGCAGCATCATACATGGCCTGTCCCCGGCTTACACACACACACACACACACACACACACACACACACACACACACACACACACACACACAACTGTCACAAAGTCCTGCCACTGAGGTAACCTAAAACAAACAACAACAACAAAAAATGACCTTCTTCAGACAAAACTCTCATCTCAGCGTCCTGAATCTTCTGGCCCCGGTGGTAAAAACCGTACACGCCAGTCAGCTCAGGAAGGGAGTCGGCGCAGAACAAATAGATGTTCTGCGAGCAGTAGTTGCTACCGTCAGTGACCTCTGGCAGCCGGGTGATGTCAATGCCTTTGTAGACCACAGTTACGTTTAGAGGAGACTGGTCATCAGGAGGAAATTCGTAGAAGGTCTCTGTTGGCCGTACAATCTGTACAGATAACAATAATAATAATAATGACAGTACTTATATAGCGCTTTAACGTATAAAAGCGCTAGAATTAAAAAAAAAGTAAACATGTACAAATATAGGGGGAGGGGGAACTGCAATGCCATAAGGTCAGGGCGCAACGACATACGCACGCAGGCACGCACGTACACACACACACACACACACACACACACACACACACACACACACACACACACACACACACACACACACACACACATTCTCTCTCTCTCTCTATAAGTAGTTGAGTGTTTCCGAAAGGGGCAACCGACACTGACAGCACAAAGCCTGTCTATTAATACTACATGTGAACAAAAGCACAATCAGCAGATCCACACATGCCTTCTGATACGCATATCTATTTTGCATTCTAGAGGAAACAGTTTCTCTTAAATCTCGTCACTTTGTATCCCTTCAAACTATACCGTCACTAAGTTGTTCGCTCAGATTTAGCGTATACTGTTTTATCGCTAAATTTGATAAGCATATTTTCAGCGGAACTTCAGCGCAAATCCAGTAATTCTACACTGTTAGCAGATGCTAACAGTTGGCCTGGGATATACGTGTGCCACTTCAGGGATCATTAAAAACACAATGTAAAGACCATTCATTCTGATTACAAACTGTGGGGTAGAATAAGAAATAAAATGGAGATATACACGCACCAATTGGCCGATGGGAGGGTCAGGGGTGAACTGACAGCCGACAAGGAACGGTTCACCATCAGCATCAAACCACATGTCAGTCATCTCTGGGAGATTGTCCGCGAATCGACTCTCCTGTCGGTACATCTGACAGTTGGGGAACTTGCCTGTTGACACACACAAAAAAAGAGCGCAACACTTATGGTCTGGCTGCTATTCTCTTTACCGTAACTGTAGCACCCTTCCACCGGTAACCACCTTCTGAAATTTCCCATACCCTACATGGTCAAACCTCACCTACTCTTAAATCTCTTCGTACAAACGGCCGCATATGCTGCCCTACCGCGCACATAGGTTTCAGATGAACAGCCGCATAAGTTTGAAAGTTGAAATTTCAAAAATAGCTGCATAAATATGTTCATAAACTACCCTGAAAATTTCAAGTCTGTATCTTGTTTTGTTATTTTTTTACGACTGTGTTTCTGAACCAAACAAATCGGCCCATCTACATGGGATGGCTGAGGAAACATTGGCTCGTCTTCAATTAGTTAACAACCACCCTCCTGTCCCCAACCATCTTCCCTGCACCCAGCCATCTTCCCTGCACCCAACCACCTTCCCTGCACCCAACCACCTTCCCTGCACCCAGCCATCTTCCCTGCACCCAACAACCTTCCCTGCACCCAACCATCTTCCCTGCACCCAACAACCTTCCCTGCACCCAACCATCTTCCCTGCACCCAGCCATCTTCCCTGCACCCAACCATCTTCCCTGCACCCAATCACCTTCCCTGCACCCAACCACCTTCCCTGCACCCAACCACCTTCCCTGCACCTAACCATCTTCCCTGCGCCCAACCACCTTCCCTGCACCCAACCATCTTCCCTGCACCCAACCATCTTACCTGCATCCCTGTTTCCAAACATTATCCTCTCCTGTCTACTCTAAACCAGCAACTCTTCTGGTGCTGCTGCTGCTGCTGTTTTTAGTGATGGCTGTGTGCGCGCGCGCGCGCGTGTGTGTGTGTGTGTGTGTGTGTGTGTGTGTGTGTGTGTGTGTGTGTGTGTGTGTGTGTGTGTGTGTGTGTGCGTGCGCGCACGCGTATGTGTTTGTGTGCATGCCTCCGTTCGTGCGCCCACACACATTCCACATTTGTGTGTGCATCAAATGAATTAGTGAAAGTGCACTGCCCTCGAAGTGCCTCCCACACACATTCCACATCCGTGTGCGTCAAATGAATTAGTGAAAGCGCGCTGCCCTCAAACACACTGGAAATAGCGTAAAGAGCCCTTACCGCCTTTCTTGCCACACATCAGTCTGCCGACATTGTATGAGAGCTTTTGTCCAGACCCAGCGCCAATCCCAGTGGTCTCTGTACCAACGATGGTCAGGCAAATCTGCGCAAACGGAATATCATATCTGTCAAAGCCATAGCATACACTTACAGTCCATTCAACGAAGCAACCACATGAAACACACACACACACACATGTTCATCATCGTCATCAATAATAATAATAATATATTACACTTGCAGAGCGCGCAGTTCTGCTTGAAAAAAAAACACTCAATGCGCTTTTTGTTCACGCATTCACACAACATTCACAAACACACATTTATACACATCAATACAGGCGGTGGGTGGGTGTTTGGGGGTTTAACGTCCTTTTCCACCACATAGGGTGATATCACAGACGGTGCAACGATGAAAAAGCCAGCACAAATATTTGGCCCCAGCCGGGATCACAGGCGGTGGAGTTTAAACTTAAAGATTAAGAGCTAGTTTGAAAAGATGTGTTTTGAGTTGTGTTTTAAACTATAGGAGGGAAGGGATGTTTCTCAGAGAAGATGGCACACGCGGGGGGCACTATAACTGAAAGAACGTTGGCCAAATGTTCTGAGGCTGACCCGGGGGGCCTTAAGCAGCTTTTCATCGTCGCGATCATCCACATTGTGATCATCACCGCTGTCGTCATCAACATTGCCAGTACCATCACCATGGCCTATTTCCACTGTACCTCGCAGATGGGCAGCGCTTCCTTCTCGAAGATGAGTGACTTGTCTTCAAGCATTGCACTCATGGAGGACGGGCTTTCACAGTTACACTGATCCTGAGGCCCTCCCTGACACACTCCAGTCACTCCACAAGCACAGGTTGCTGTCGCCTCACCGCTGATATCACCCACCAAGTCTGCGCGTGAAATTGGTGAGTTTAGAATTCCAACATAGCATTGCAATGTTCAACCAGAACGGCAAAGCCTGAACGTAAGACTCGTGCATGTAACAATTTCAATCACAAGAAATTTGTAAGGGGAAGTAACCATTGAACTGAACTGATACCAGATTACTTACTGGTGTTTCCCTCCATTCTGCATTCTCCCTTCCCAAACACCCACCCACACCCACCCCTATTTTCACACTGCTATTTAGTTTACAGTAACTCCCTATTTTCACACTGCTCTTTAGTTTACAGTAACTCCCTATTTTTACACTGCTCTTTAGTTTACAGTAACTCCCTATTTTCACACTGCTCTTTAGTTTACAGTAACTCCCTATTTTCACACTGCTCTTTAGTTTACAGTAACTCCCTATTTTCACACTGCTCTTTAGTTTACAGTAACTCCCTATTTTCACACTGCTCTTTAGTTTACAGTAACTCCCTATTTTCACACTGCTCTTTAGTTTACAGTAACTCCCTATTTTCAGAGAATGAAACAGTTGAAAGACCCTAAGCACTCCCACGGTGCACCTACTTGTCATTTCTCGTCCGTCGCAAGTTTTGTATGTCACCTTGCCACCAAGCCCAGTATTGCCACATCCAATTGTGAGTTCCTGGCGACAGTTCCTGCCTCCATCCACAAGGGCCTGTTAACACATGCGAAAACACTGACACACACACTTTCTAACGTTTGAGGCATACAACAGAAAAAAACGAATGTGCACTCGGAGAGGGGGAGTGGGGGGGGGGATTTTGGAAAAATAAATGTTCAACAGCTATAGAAGATACTGCACAAGTTTTCACCCCCCTCCCACCCCACCCCAAAACTAAAACACTGTGTGTGTGTGTGTGTGTGTGTGTGTGTGTGTGTGTGTGTGTGTGTGTGTGTGTGTGTGTGTGTGTGTGTGTGTGTGTGTGTGCAGAATTTTAATGAATTTTAATGTATTATATTGTACTGTCGCTGTGTCTGGGCGGACATGAAATTTCCCCATGAGGGATTAATAAAGTTATCTTATCTTATCTTATCTTATCTTATCTTATCTTATCTTATCTTATCTTATCTTATCTTATCTTATCTTATCTTATCTTAAAACACCAAGTGCACTAATTCACTTACTCCCATCTGTCCAGCGCCAATACCATTGCCAGCATCGTCTGTGTAGTTGATGGTCCAGCAGTCGGTTTTGTTATTGGTCGTTTTGAGTACCAGGCGTGGTCTGTGATCAGGGTCTGAAAATGTAAAAAATATAAATATCCTAGCTGCATAATTATGTCCTACAGTGTTTGTTTTGTTTTTGGTTGTTTTGTTGTTGTTGTTGTTGTTTAGTGTATGTGCATGTGTGTGTGCATGCATATATGTACGTTTGTGCATGTGTGTGTATGTCTTTATATGCATCTGTTTTTTACACAAACGTTTAACATCTACCTGTACTTAGCATAGCAGTAAGTTAAATTTGTTGTGATGCTGTATTTTAGACATAAAGAAAAATGTCTCAAAAACAGCATCACAAAAAAATTTAACTAATTAATTTGCCTTCTGATTTTTTGTTTTATTTCACAGAGCCAGTGCAAAACGACAATTGTGAACGAAGTGCTTTCATAAGACAAATGTCCTTCCCTTCAACCTGGCCCGAATATCTACACATGCTCATGTTCATGTTTATGCGTGTGTTTATCTAAACTCACCATCAGGGGGTGGATTAATGATGGTCTCTGCCCAGTTGCATCGTACGACAAACGGTTCTCCCGCGCCAAAGCCATCAGGGTCGATTGTCAGCTGTGCCCCCTTTGCCAGTCTGTTCTCTCCCTCCACTCCCTCATTGTTGACAAATTTCTGGTAGTCCTGGCAGTTCTCGAAAATCTCTGCAGATAACATGACAATGGTGGTACGTGTATAATTATGACACTCCTACTGATGCCGTGTTAGTATAGTTCACCCTCTAGGGCCCTACAAATATAAACCTTGTGTAAATTCACTTTGGTCAGTTTTCCTCTTTTGGTGGGGGTTTGGGGGTTTAACGCCCTTTTCCACCACATACGGGTGATATCAAAGACGGGGCAACGATGAAAAGGCCAGCACAAATATTTGGCCCCAGCCGGGATACGAACTCACGACCCGAGCATTAGAAGTCCAACGCTGTACCATTCGGCCACCCCGGCTCCCCAGCACAGCGATTGCACTATTACAAGGAAACCTTAATCCTAACACTAATAATAATAATGAGTATTGTATAGGCACTTTACCCAATTTCATGAATCTGCTCAAAGCGCCGCGAACTGAACCCAACACGCACGCTCACGTGAATCACACACATTCTCTCACACACTGGACATAAACACACATAAACACATTACAATCACGTGGTGCGAAGGGTCAGCTCAGCTATTTAAGTTTTGGAATTTAGAATTGCATTTATTTTTCAAAATTTTGAGGAGTGAACATTTCCAAAGCAGAGGGGGAGGAAGCCGGAGTACCCGGAGAGAGCCCCCGACGATGGGCCCGAAAGATCGGTGCCACATACGAGAAGGAAAAATTCTTTGCCCCGAGTGGGACTCGAACCCCTGACCTCTCGCATGGTGACAAGCCTCTTAACCACTAGACCACCGACCGCCTCATGGAAAACTACAGTAAGCGAACACATCTGCTTTGATATAGTTTGCACCCTACGGCCATAGGGAGGCCAGCTGTACTGGATGCCACTGACACTGAAAGTGCCTATGTCTAGGGAAACATTTTCAAGCATGGGGGAGGTTTTGTATTGAAACAAAACCGAGACTAACAGAGCCCACTAACATCAGTATAACCGTGGAACATGATGCTCGCTGATTTTGCCAAACCAGAAATTTCAATTTGCTCAAAACTCTTAAACCCAGAAATCTGGCAAGTAGGCCAGAAAACTTGCATCCCTGAAGTAGGTAAGTCAGCAAATCATGTCATCACGCTTACCTTGACAGACAAGCGGTCCAATGTCGAGTCTGGCTGGTCCAGCTCCATTGTTGGAAATGCTGACAATGGGGGCATTGTCTTGGTCATCGTTTTTCACGATCATCCCAACGTCCATACTTCCCCCGCTGCAAAATGAGTCCATGATTGCAGAGAGTGAGATGGTGCGGCACAGTGCTAAAGGCACAAGTTCAAGAGCGGTAACAATCATCTCTTTGTAATTTGAATTTTAATAGCGTTGATGGTAAAACCTGTACCTTAGATAATAATAATGATAATATTGAGTATTGTACAGGCACTTTACCCGATTTTTTAATCGGCTCAAAACGCCGCGAACTGAACCCAACACGCACGCTCACGAGAATCACACGCATTCTCTCACACACTGGTCATGAACACATTACAATCACGTGGTGCGAAGGGACTGCTCAGCTATTTAAGTTTCGGAATTTAGAATTGCATTTATTCTCAAATTTTGTGGGCTGAACATTTCCAAAGCAGAAGGGAAGGAAGCCGGAGTACCCGGAGAGAACCTCCGACGATCGGCCCGAATGAACGATGCTACGTACGAGAAATATTCTTTGCCCCGAGTGGGGCTTGAACCTGACCTCTCGCATTGGTGACGAAGTCTCTTAACCACTAGACCACCGACCGCCCCGGTGTTGTTGATCACACCTCCTTCTCGGCTTCTGTACTATAATTGTCTCCCTGCTGCTCTCGTGCTGAGGTTTGTAAAAGTGATTTACTGCACTTGCATGTACTATCAGCTGTATTCTAGTGGACCGCTTACTAACAAAGATAAAAAAATCGAGACCAAAAAAAAAAAACAAAAAAAAACTAACAATAACATAATACTAACTGAAATAAATGGCATCACTGAACTCAAAGTTGAGTGGGACCACTTAACTTTCACAAAGGACGGCACGGGTCAACGTTTCGGCTTTCGCCTTCCTCAGGACACAAACCAGTTTTGTTTTGTTTGTGTCCTGAGGAAGGCGAAAGCCGAAAGTGGTTTCTGTCCCTTTTATGTCACTTTTATTTGCTTATCTTGTAACCACCTTTTCAAAGTTGAGTGTACAGTCCACTCCAATTTCTGGTAAATCGATAAACACAATCAATGGATTATGTGTAACCCCCTACCCTGCTTGGCAGTTCTGAGTTGACAAGACAGTGTCCAGAGATGTGACGCTGCCACCTACAGCCACCAGCTCTATCCGACCTGGAAAATACACACAGACGTTTGTCAGTTAGATAGGATCATTTGGTATAGTTCGTCCATTAGGGGGTGCAGATGTATACAAGTCAATTCCGTCGATATTTCGGCATAAAGTAAAGTCGTAGAACGAAGTCAGCGGCCACGTGACTTCACCTCGTCAGACCCCGGAGTACATTTGCACCCCCTCCCGCTTTGCGGGGATACAGTCGCCCCCGTTAGTGGACAACTGGAGTTTATTTGCCCCTCTTGCGCATGAGTAGTATACATTTGCACCCCCTAACGGGCGAACTATTGATTAGATGTCAGTTGTCAGTTTTACATCATTCTAGGACATACAGTAGCGTAGGAAGCAGAAGCCAGGAAGAACGGAAACTTTGTTGAGCAGATTAGACTTAGAAGTCAGGTAATTCTGATGAATAAAACTCAGAGAAAAAAACAACAACAAAAGCAGAAAAGTCATCAATCTTTTATGATAATGACACTGTGTACTTAAAGGTCTGCAATCTCAGCAAAAAGCCGCAAACATTGCGTTTTTTAAAACTGCGACTCTTTCGACTGTGCATAATCCAGGCAACTCTGTCACAGTTGCAGAGGTTTCAGCGCTTCGGGGACCCTTATAAAACCAGAGCACGAGTTTGCCGTGACATTATTTGGCTTTTGGTCAGTGAGCGAGACACATTGCTATAAGTTAGTGTCTAGCGGATGTTGATTGCTGCACGGTCTTTTTCGCTCAGTGTCAAAACGCAAACTGAGCTGTGAAATCAGGCTGCCCTTGGTTTTTATTGGGGTTTCAGGGACGCTGAAAACTCTGCAACTGTGACAGAGTTGACTGTGCTTGCACGGTCGACTTTGTAAAAAATTTTCACACTTCAGAAAGCTTTTTGTTGGGAGATTAGATCTTTAAGAAGAAGAGTGATATACACCAGCATACAGCCTGTCCAACTCACTTGCATCAACAGCAGCAGTATCACAGTACAGCGTCACCTGCTGAGTACAGTATGTTGACCTTTCCTTCAAGTCACCGATCTGACTATCATCAGCATTGGGGTAGTTGATTGAGTAGGAGTCTCCAGTGTCTAGCTCAACCTGCAGGCAGAAATATATATATATATATACATACAGAGAGAGAGAGAGAGGCACTAGTATGACAGTTTGGTCACACCATTTGAGTGTGGAAGTCCTTGATTGTTCTTTTGTTTGCATGTACTTGTATTTTTGCTCTATCTGAATATCCAAGAAAAGTGTTTGTTTTTTCTCTCCTTTTGTCTTCCCTTACAAGAAATATTCAGCCAAAGCATTTTGTATTTGCAACAGGAGTCAAACAAAACAAAACAAAAAGTGTAATCACTGAAAAGACAAAACAATTACTATATTATATATACTGCTTTGTCGAAGGATTGAAAAGTAGCATCCCTGTAAATTCTGCATCTCAAACTTTGAGCATATACCCTAACTTTACAATCCTGAAATTCAACCGATCCCCATAACCAGGACAGTCACTTCACAGATAAGTGCATTAGATACTCATATCTTATTACATCTGTTCGTTGCCCCTATTAACATGTTTGTTCTCCTGTCACAGTCAGCCAAGCCTGGCGCAGCCTACCTAGAGGCATCAGAAAGGTTGGGATCTTCGTGAAAACTCTAAGACAAAGGATGGTGGGTAAGCGGTCCTGCGCCAGCTGATTGCTGCTTTATTACTGTGACTACAGCATTTTGTAAATAGATGCCAATCTATGATTTTGACACTAAACGGTTCACAGTGCGCACACGCATATCAGCTGTGTGTTACACTAAATAGTTTTATCTACCATGATGTTTCTGGTACAGAGGACAAATGAGACCAACTTACACCGTCACCGTTGTCGTTGTTGATGACTGTTTTGCCCTGATAGTCATCTATCCTGCACTCAGCCAGGAATGGTTCATCACTGCCAGCTGAAAAAAGAAACGAAAAAGGAAGTTAGCTGGTTTTTTCCTCTTAATTACTTTGATGCATTCCTGTGAAATAGGAGCTTGCTAGCCCCAAATCTACATGCACCTTCATCTGGAAATAAGGGCTAAAGTGAGGGGTTTGTTTTGTTTTCTTCGGGTTTTTTTTCCAGGGAAATGGGGGGGGGGGGGGGATTTGTGTTGTCTGCAACCCAGCTTTAGATCTAGCACATTTGAAAAACCCTCAGGCTTGACGAAATTAAATTTTCTGCAGGGCTGAAAGGGTTAATACAGACGTACTGATCCCCTCACCCCCCCCCCCCCCCCCCACCACCACCACCACCACCACCACTTTTTATGTTGTTTCCATAGTAATGGAAACAACATAATAGGACGGGCTAAAATTTCCACGTTCATAGGCAAGCATCTGTGGTACAAACGCACGTCACTGCCGATCTCCCGCAGAGACGATTATGCAAGTGTAACTCTGACAATGACGTAAGAAAACCTGCGTCATCGATGCTGGCATGTATGCTGTTCCGAACGCGCTTCTTCTCCTCACTGAGTGCCGTCTGTATGGATGTGTGTGTGTGTGTGTGTGTGTGTGTGTGTGTGAATTGTGTCCGGGCCCGTTTCTTCGAAAATACTCAACCGAATGGCTTCAAATTTGGGGTATCCAAATTTATCAAAATGTTACATTAGACGATTCAAGCGTGTGATGATTGCTTAAGTGATTTGGGAGTTATCGCCCTTTTGAGACAAGTTGGTTGTCTTTCGTGTACAGGCGTAATATTTATTTAAATCACTCAATTTTTTGGCAGTAGATAGCTTGAATACGGACTCTGAATTGACTCACTACTAGAAAATGGTCGCTCTTATAGTTTTCATGTAAACCGAGCCTGAGTTGACATTGCATGTGAACCCAGTTCAGATGCCTATTTCTCCGAAAATACTAAACCGATCGATTTCAAATTTGGGGTTTCTAAATGAATCAAGATTGTTGAATAGAAGGCCCGATCCAGGTACGATTGCACACATGATTTGCGAGTTATCGCCCTTTTCAGAATAAGTGGCTTTCTGGCGTTTAAAGGCGTAATATTTACCTAAACCACTCCATTTTTTGGACATAGATAGCATGAATACGGACTCTCAACTAAGTGAAGTTTGGAGGTTGTCGCTTTTATACTTTTGGCGTAAGCCGTACCTGATGAAAGTGCTGGTGAACACACTTTAGATCTCAAAATCGCTCCTACTATACATAGATAATGAGCCTGGGGTGCCATAAAAAATATACAAAAAAATTAGAAAAATTCACTGCAGCCGTTATCGTCAGTTGACTCGAAAATTTGTACTCACAGCACATTTCCTCTGCAAGCCACACGCCTCACAAACATCGAAGAAGAGACGCACGCGCACTGACGTAAAGTAAGTGCGTCATGTTTGATTGACGTGATGCTGTTTTTTCTTGGGGGTGTCTCGCCACTTTCTTTCCGAATTCCTCTGTTTGGAGACGTGGTGTTGTATTTTACTTATGCTATGTCGCCATCATCGTGCACTCGCAGAGATGATACGGGATACAACAGACTACAACTCCAATACTTTATGAACAGAATATGCGCGGAGAACAAATTCATGAAAGAAGAAGAATCCAGAACGCTGTGCAGGGGGGCTGCTTACGTCAGATCTAGAACATTCCTCAACTTACTGGAAGGCTCGAAATCTCTCCAAGGTGACGTAATCTACTGACGTTACTGCACCAGCATGTTCTGGGATGGTCTAGAAATTATTTTGCATCGAAATGCAGTATCTTTTCGCAAGAGTCTCTACAACTTGACATGTGGAAAGCGGGAATTTCAGTGGGTTTCGTTTTTGCCACTGACTCACACTCAGAAGCATAATGCAAAGATCTTGGAAACATAAAGATAGTTCACTTACCTCCCTTTGAGGGACAACGCGTAAGAGTTGTCTGCGCGCATTAGCGCGCATCCCGCAGATCTACGCAGTTGTTTGACCCAACCCTACACTAGCCGCCGTAAAACATTTTAAGAAAATAAACAAAAACGAAGATGTCAGCGACTGCCAGGTGGTCTCCCCCCATATATTTCGCATGTGTTTTAGGCCTATGGAAAACATAAGTACTCTCAAAGTTCCGGAGGACGAAAGAAAGATCTAGTTTGGCTTTCACTGCTGTACGTAGGCTACGCAGTGCATTTCGTTCGATGTGTTCAAGTAAAACTAGTACGGAACACAGAAAGATCGAATGTGCGAGAGATCCAAAGATGGACGCATCCGCTGAATACTTCCTGCTAACTCAGCATTAATCATATCTGCGACCGACGATCCAGCAGATTCTATGTTGTGATATGGTTTTACAATGGTTAGAACGAAGTTCAGCCGGATGATTTTGTTCTCTGTGTGTGTGTGTGTGTGTGTGTGTGTGTGTGTGTGTGTGTGTGTGTGTTCTGAATTTAGATGCAGGTAGACGCTAGCACAATTTAAGTCACCGTGATTTGTAAAGTTGTCAGGGAAAAAAATTACGCTGTATCTGCGTCAGCCGCGTGTGTTTACTGTTAGTTTACACTGCATGCACACGTACCACTTGAGGTCTTTTTTTTTTTCTTTTTTTTTTTTTGGACAAGAAAGCGAAAAAAAAAATGTTTGTTTTTCAACAGGAATACCAAAAGAAGTATTTCCCCGTTTATATTTGTCTGTTATTTGAACAATTCGGCGCAGAACACAATTGCATGCTTTTGTGATCGCTTTCCACTTTCCGCCATGCTGTCACTATAGGGGCCAGATCTAGGATGCGCGCTAATGCGGGCAGACAACTCTTCGCGTTGTCCCGCTATATGTCTCTCTTACGACACTCTCTGGAGCACAGAGTCTTTCAGTGGAAAGTACCTCTGTGCACAGTGGGGAAATGGCGCTCACTGCGCTACCGTGACGGGCCTAAATTGTCTCGGTGCTCTCAAACACAAGGTCGCGCACTATGTCATCCTTGACCAGCTTTGAACCCAGAGGGATCCTCAGTGGCGCAAGTGATTAGCAGGCTGTCTTCAGAGTGAAAGTAGGCGTGTTTCTGAATCAGAGACATACATAACCTGTCTCTGTCTGAATGGACAGATCTATTATTACATTCAGTCCTAGAGCACGGGTGTGTATGCTTTTGTAATCGTCTCTTATTCCACCACAAGGCAGGTACGTGATCGTCTGCACCGTGCAATAATACTTGCCTGTAGAGTGCAACACCCTTGCCTGTCAGAGTGCAACCCCCTTGCCGTTTACTCACATCCTGTTGGATCAGTCTACCACGTAAACAGTGCCATCAAAGCGCAACAATAATTGTCCGCTGGCAAAGATTTTGCCCAAACGAAAAGTGGTCGCATATTCAAGACTTCGTTTCAAATCGAATCATATGACACACAAGTCTCTGCTTTTCTAAAAAAAAATTCGCCATTTTTAAAAATGGCGCTGGGTGTAAGCAGTCACATTTTCACGCCCCGCCGAAAAGGGACTGCACTCTGGAGTCTACTCTTACGAGGGCAGGAGTAACGCGTCTTTCTGATTCCAAGGTCTTTGCATAATGTGTGTGTGTGTGTGTGTGTGTGTAGGGGGAGGGGGGTGCGTGCGTGCGCGCGCAAGCGCGCGTCTAAGGCGAGAGAGAGAGAGAGAGGGTCTCTTCTCCGATACCAGTAAGCAATCGTCTGTCAGTCAGGTCTGCGGGAAGTAACTCTGTCAAAGGGGAACGACTTTATTACAAGAATTCATTCACCCATGTAGAACCTCGCATACGCCAACAAGTTGTGACGTCAACCAGCTAGGCGAGCTCACACGACCTCATGTGTTTGGGTTTTTGCAAGTGCATAGAGGCACGATAAGGGTTTTCAGTACTTTCTTTATGTCAGCATGCTTGATGTCAGAGAGCTTGCGTTCCGGCGTGTGCGCGCGGGCTGCATACATGACACAACGACTACGACTGTGACTACAGCAGGTCATTGAATGGAAACAACATATTGGGCTGGTGGCCATCTTGTTTTTTTTACACAGATACACCAGAAAGAGGGTACTTTTCTAATGTAGAAGACAAATAAAAAGAAAATAAAAGCAACAAACCTGGACCATCAGGGTCAACCAGATAAGCATAGCTTTCTGTCTCTCCTTCATGGCGGTACTTTTCACAGTTGGGCTGAATTCCTGGCAACAGACATGAAAGTAAGCTTAGAAAATGCACAATGTTACAGAAGCTTGTAAAAGAAGCAAAATGCTGAATCTATCACAATCTTAGACTAAACAAGGGAACACACACATTTTTGACTGATCTACACTTTGAAGACATCCGAAATAAACATTTACGTGACCTTTCATACGTTTCAAATATCAAATAGAATTGGCGCTTCAAATATCAAAACACAAAATCAGATATTCATGTACAATTGGCAGTAACCTAATTTAAATTATGTGGTTCTGGACTTGAAGACGCAATGCACTTTTTATTTTATTGCAGAGAGTCGGAGGGCATTAGATCGAGATTGATACCTAAAAACTATAGAAAGCATGCAACTTACTCTACATTGAATATTATGTTTCACGACAGGTACTGTGTCCAAAATCTTGCTAGATTTATATATTACAGCTTTAAGCTTCAACAAGAGGCAGCACTAGTATTGTAGTAGCTGTTACTATTGTTGCTGATGAACATTGCATTGATATACGTAAGAAGTTATGAACAGAACGAACGTTTTCTTTACAGGTGTATATGGCAGAACCTATGTAATTAGTTGATCATTATATTCCATAATTGTTTTCTCTGTTTCTAGTTCTATATGCTTGATCTGCTGGGAACAGCGCCCGAGCCCAGCTGTTTAGGGTTGATGGCCTAAACAATAAAGAATTTGAGTCTTGAGTCTTTGACTGATCTACACTACTCACCGAACTGTTTCTGGCTGCACTCCAGAGGCCCAACAACGAACGCGTTGTTGTCGACAGTGGATGTAACGCTGACAATGGGCAGTTTTGACTTGTCGATTATCACGTCCATGTCCATACCCTGGCCGCCATCTCTCTCACAGCTGCAGACCGCTCCATCACCGCAAGAGTCGGTATCAAAGCACCTACAGGTTCCTGTGCCAAGCTGAATGAAATGTTCAGTGATCAGTAACAACAAACACAACTTGCGCTTGCTCAAGGCTGTTTATGCAGTTCCACATTACCAATTCCATCACATGACCTATTGCCCTCTTGCATTCCTGCTGGAACCTTAACGTGCATTCTGGCTTCAGCGGCACTCGCTTCAACAAACTGGCACAGTCTATAGCACATTTTGTCCCATACAAATGGAAAAGGTTTTGTTTAAAAAAAGGGAATCACTAAGAGCCACACTTGCAAAACATTTCATCAGGTTTTGGTCTCTTGTTATTTTTCTTATTTTCTGTTTTCTACTGAAAAAAAACTCATTCTATCATTTTCCTGTGTCCAAATATTTTCGTTCATTTTTCATTTAAAAAAACAAAACATTGTGATACCATTGTCATGGTAAAACTGCTTACCGTGGTTTCAGAACATAAATGCATCCACCATCAACACCCCGAACGCCCTCCCATCCCAATCCTCTTGGTAGGTACTTATGCAGTAAACATGATCATTACTCAGAATGTTTGGAGGCAATTCTGCATTAGCTAAAACTTACACCCGTTGAGCTCATATCCAAGATGCTGGAACCACCACCTGAAACAACCTGCACACCGGCTTCGGTCATTGTTGACCCCTGGAAAATAAAACAGAATTGGATCACTGAATGAAGGCAACATCATGTACATCATGAAGGCAACATCATATATATATGTAGACAAAACACATTGAAGGCAATTTTCACAGAAAATTAATAAAGGTGTATGCATACATTTAAAGACTTTTTTTTTTTTTTTTTACTTTATTGGCCCTTTCGGGAAATTCGGGCTGCTTCCCCCGGGGGAAGCGCGTCGCCGCGGTGCAGCGCCACCCAATACTTTTTTTTTTTGAGTAAACCTCCAGGAACTGCCTTCCAGAGTCAGTGCCAATATATGAAGTCGATTAGTGATCTATCCCACTTAAATATTTCCAAATCCCAAGTGGCTTGTTAGAGGTATGTCGATGTGGATGTCAATCATTTTTTTAAAGGTATTTAAGAGAGACAGATACACACACAAACACTGAAATTCAGACACACACAGAAAATAACACACAGACAAGGGTGGGTGTTTGGGGGTTTAACGTCCTTTTCCACCACATACGTGTGATATCAAAGACGGGGCAACGATGAAAAAGCCAGCACAAATATTTGGCCCCAGCCGGGATACGAACTCACGACCCGAGCATTAGAAGTCCAACGCTTTACCATTAGGCCACCCCAGCTCCCCACACAGACAAGGACACGCACAGACCAACACAAATACCAACACGCACACACGTACACAATGACGCACACAAAGACAGGGGTGAAACAAACACAAGACGGAAATTTGCAACACACACACAGATAGACACACCTCACAGTTGTACTGTATCTTCTGGGAGCAGAATATGGATCCGTCGATCAAAGCCTTCCTCTCGTCGCCAGGAGCCAGATACTCCACTGACTCTCCGATTGCCAGTGTGGACTTAATTTCAACCCTGACATCCAGAAATAAGTAAGTTGAAAGTGCAACCAGGACATGCCCTGCCTTTGTACTTTTAAGCAAAAACCTGGGCAAAACCGGACTTGTCTATAATTATGGCGACGTGCATAAGGCAACATCATGTCTAAGGTGACCACCATTTTCTGAATAGGCTGAATAGGGCATCACTTCATTTGTAAACAGAGTTAGAATTCTGAAGGTGGCATTTTCACCCCTTCGTCAAAGGCTCTAGAAAACATTTTAAATCCTGCAAAGATTAAAACCTGAATGCTTCTGATATTAATAATAATGATAATAATAATAAGGACGACTTATAAGGCGCCTATACATGAAATGAAACAGGCTCTAAGCGCCGTACATCATAACTACATACACCACTTTCATACACACAGACTCACAGGAACATTCAAAGTTAAACAATATCTCACAACAAGCATGCTGACACGGTGTGGAAGGGCAGAGTAAATCAGTAATCAGTTTTAAATAGGTGGGTTTTGAGGCAGTGTTTGAGTCCGATGCTCTGAGCCACCCAGTTTTCTGTGTTCTTGCTAAAACACTATAAATGTCCTCACTCTTCCGGTGGGATTTGCGTGATGCCGACATGACTGAAGCGTTCCATATCACAGTACACCATGAAGGGCTCCTGTCCACCTGGACCATCGACGTCAATGTACATTGCTCGGTTCTCCTTGATTTTCCACGGGTTCTTAAACTTGGCTTCGTGACAGTCCTTGGGGATATCTGCAATCCAAAAATCCCAAATTAGAGTATTGCTTTCATCATCATTTTCAATCACTGCCATCATAGTCATCGACGCCATCTTGTCATTGACTTCCTAACTATCACAATCAATCACCCTTAAATCTAATTATCCTTGTCATGTACTGTTTCAAAATTCAAACCTGTTCAAAGAATATGCGTCCGACACCAACACAAGTAGTTGTCAGCTAGCGGGATTTTTCCGACCTAGGTCGGCTCCTACCCAGAGCGGGTGTGCTATGGGCCCAATGGGGAGGCTGTTGCCACACAGCCGAGATTTACCCACTTCACGGGTGCGACTTTGGGGGTGCTTCCCTTGGTATGACACGTCTCATGATGTGGATGATTACACGGCCGGCACCGCAGGTGCCATAGTTCCGGAGCCTGGTTAGTGCCGGGATATTTATGACAGGAAGCGTGGAATGCGGCCCTGTCCCGCAGTCCCAAACCACACGGACCTCCAAAGCATCACCTTACCATCATCTTCATCTCCATCATCATGCATAATAACAAAAAATATTCCCCCAGCTTCCGAGCCCTCCGTGGATTCCACCCATTACCTGGGAGGAACACCACTGGAACTGGCGAAAGAGTTGGGGCAGCAACAAAAAACAACAACAAAAAGTTGTCAGCTGGTGTCTCGTGTGCTGCATGAGAATAATTCAAATGTTGGTCCATTTCTATCTGTATCTATTTAGAATAACTTAGCTGTCTCTGTTTACTTTGCTCTGCGTCAATGTACAACTAATTTCCGGTGCAGTGTGTGAAATACAAGTGAATGTTCCAAGGTCAGTGATACACATTATATACACAGTGTTTCCAGTTACGTGACTATAGTGCCATGTCCCTGGCTAGCTTTACGTCATAGCTGCCACCAACTGTTCCCAAGTAGCATCCCAGGGCAAATATTGTGCCCACTGTGTTTGTGACTGACACCCCCTGCCTAGCATCCGCTCAACCCCGTCCATGGAGATATCACGAACTTGGCCACTACACAGCACCACCTTCTCTGCCAGTGCTTTTGATCACGGGATCAGGAACAAAGCCAAGCGTGTTAAAGGACGTTGTTCCCTCTCCCACCCCCCACCCTTCGACTAGACAACGGTATGTCAGTCTCATTCACGCTTGGAGATTACCGAACACTGCAGCTGAATCAGCTGATACTGATGTACGGAATAAAACAGTCTATGGTGCGGATCTACAGTCATGCACCTGGAGACACTGCGTATTATATAAAACAGAAACAGGTGGAGAGCAGGCAGGACTGAGGCACCTTATGATACGCCGTTACAATGGTTACAGCTGTTGCTTTGTGCTGGTTGAATTGAATATGGTAAACCATCATTATCATCAGTATGATTTATCATCATTATCAATAAGTGTTCTTGTCCAAATAAAAGCGACATAAAAGGGACAGAAACCACTTAACTTTCACAAAGGTTAAGTGGTTTCTGTCCCTTTTATGTCGCTTTTATTTGCTTAACTTGTAACCACTTCGCAGTCATTACCGTTTCCTTTTCTATTTGTTCTTGTCCAGTCAAATGAACAGAAGTGTCTTGTGGATCACTCTAGAGGCGTGTGTGTGTGTGTGTGTGTGTGTGTGTGTCTGTGTGTCTGTGTGTGTCTGGGGGGTTTAACGCCTTTTCCACCACATACGGGTGATACCAAAGACGGGGCAACGATGAAAAAGCCAGCACAAATATTTGGCCCCAGCCGGGATACGAACTCACGACCCAAGCATTAGAAGTCCAACGCTCTACCATTCGGCCACCCCGGCTCCCCCCACTCCAGAAGCATAGTTCTAGAAAGTACTGATGTTACACCGTCTCCTCACCAAAAGGTTCTGGGCCACATCGAAGTGGGCCAACCAAGTAGGTGCCAGGTGCACGGTTGCTTGAAGGGAAGGTAACGGAACTGACGGCCATGTTGATGATGTAACCTTGGTCAAGACCTGCCGCTCCAGCTCCACAGTTACATGTGTCACACTGGTTCATTTGGCCACAAGGGCACTGAAAATACACATTAACATCATTAACCACCAATAATCACAGGCGTAAGGACACAAATTGAGCGTGGGGGTCATGTTTGGTGTTTATTTGAGGTACCCTGTTTGGCAAGTGTGCTAGTCTGTAGTGATTTTTGTTGTCCTGAAAAAGCACAACTCGCCCGCTCGAAAATCCGCAGTGCAACCGGTTCCCTAGGCCGGTTGGCCACTAAAAGTGCGCGCGCATCATCATCTAGCAACTGTCTCTCAACTTCAGAAGTTTCGACGACATTTGTCTCAGCTGAAGCCGCACTTTAAAATATGGTGTGTGTGTGTGTGTGTGTGTGTGTGTGTGTGTGTGTGTGTGTGTGTGTGTGTGTGTGTGTGTGTGTGTGTGTGTGTGTTGTTGTTGTTGTTGTTGTTGTTTGTTTTTGTTCGTCATATAATCACTCCTTGCCACTCACCTCATTGGACTGGCTGGGCCATGACGTGTAGGTGTTGCCACTGACATCTGTCCAGCTGACTGATCCCACCAGATTTTTTGTGCATTCAACCCTGAAACAGAAGACAGTTTCTGATGTAACTATGTTAGCACTGCATCGCATGAACGCCACGACGGATGTGAACAACCCTCACTTATTGAATGCAGATATGTAACACGTAACTGTCACTTGTCTATCCTCATCACCTCACACTTGTCCGTTTTGGTTTATACATTTTTATTCATTGAAGCCGGATCACCGTCAAGCAGTAAACAGTATTACGTTGAAAGAGAGCACAACAAGTAAAACTTATATACGTGCTCATCTGAACCAGTTTACAAAAGGCATGGCGGAGAAATTAGCGTGGAAAAACTGACTGGACTGAGATGTAAATATAATCGTTTTCATATCTTGCTTCGTAAGGCTCTTGGAGTTTGCTCTTCGCAAGCGCAGGGGCCCTACAAAATACTTTAATAATAATAATAATAATAGTTTAGTTATTTAGGGCTTAACGCCGCGCAAGCAAGAAAGACTATCACGGTCCTCCTTCGCCAGACTAAAAGACAATAAAACAAGGTGTAAATATATATATATATAAAATCTATCCGGGTTAAATAATAAACACGTTCGTTTCACTTCTGTGTAGATCGAACATATATAGAGATCGAGGATGGTCCGTATTACTTGAGGTGTCTAAATTTTATAGAACAGATTTGACTCTTTCAAGAAGCTAAAGATGCTGTCAGGGGGAACATCCCGGAACAACACCTTCAGAAGGTGGGGTGGGTGGATGGGTGTTTAACGTCCTTTTCCACCACATGAGGGTGATATCAAAGGCGGGGCAACAAGAAAAAGGCCAGCACAAATATTTGGGATTCGAACTCACGACCCGAGCATTGAGAGCCCAACGCTCTACCATTCGGCTATCTCGACTCCCCTTCAAATAATAATAGTAATAATAATAATAACGATAATAATAAATATCAATAAACAACAACAAGTCTAATACTAATACTACGACTGATACTAATTTTTAATTCTCTTTTTGAACAGAAATTTACATTTGTAAAAAGTACAAACAGCATAGAGCATACCCCCCCCCCACCACCACCACAAAAAAGACAAAAAAATAAACAAACAAGCAAACAAACAAACAAACAAACAACACACACACACACACACACACACACACACACACACACACACACACACAAGAAACAACAACAACAACGAAAGAAAAATAATAAACCTCTAGCTTGAAAAAAAAAAAAGAGAAAAAATGAAAGGAAAAAAATGTGTGTAGATGTAAACACTCTCACATGACCACATATTCAATTCTGACATACATGTGTATCATCTACGACTGATACTAATTTATCCACGTACCAGATTTCCTGTGAGCAGAAGGGTGAATTGTCAAGCAGATCCTGTGGATCCACGTTGCCGTAGTTGATGTTGCTGGTGCCGCCACTCTTTGGCATCTTCTCGGGTGACGTGTCACGAGGTCCAACTACAGTGATGGCAAACCCGTCCCTCACTTCACAGTACACCTGATCAGAAACGCGTGACTTAGTGCCTAATTCATACAAGTCGTCTCTGACAGCCAATAATACATTCATGTCTCAATGCGTATGACAGGCATACCACGTGCGGAAAACGTTTCATGGGATGACCTCAACCTGTGCATCAGGCTCCGCATGTAGAAGTCGAGGTTAAGGATTTTAGCCCCGGGTTAGGGTCTAACCTCGAACTAAACTAGCTCTATGGTTACATTTTCTAAGATCTTAAGCCAGCCCAAGATCTTTAGAATCACTAGTGACAGAGTCGCACATTGTGTGTGTGTGTGTGTGTGTGTGTGTGTGTGTGTGTGTGTGTGTGTGTGTGTGTGTGAGAGAGAGAGAGAGAGAGACGGCGTGTGTGTGTGATAGAGAGAGAGAGACGGCGTGTGTGTGTGTGTGTGTGTGTGTGTGTGTGTGTGTGTGAGAGAGAGAGAGAGAGAGAGACGGCGTGTGTGTGTGTGTGTGTGAGAGAGAGACGGTGTGTGTGTGTGTGTGTGTGTGTGTGTGTGTGTGTGTGTGTGTGTGTGTGTGTGTGTGTGAGAGAGAGAGAGAGAGAGAGAGAGAGAGACGGCGTGTGTGTGTGTGTGAGAGAGAGAGAGACGGCGTGTGTGTGTGTGTGTGTGTGAGAGAGACGGTGTGTGTGTGTGTGTGTGTGTGTGTGAGAGAGACGGTGTGTGTGTGTGTGTGTGCGTGCGTGCGTGCGTGCGTGCGTGCGTGCGTGGTTGGTTTTCTACGGCGTTTCTACTTTCTGTCTGTGTTTGGAGCAGTGCTGCGAGTTCCGAGATGCGCAGAGTAGTTTGTAACATACGGACTGATGCTACTTTTATCAGTAGACCCTGTGATCTTACATCCACTGGAGGCTTCGGTCCTTCACCGTCAGGGTCGATGGTATAAACTCCACTGGTCATGTCAGCAGAGTACATGGCGTTACACGTCTTATCATACGCTGAAACACGAGGTAAACAACACGTTATAGTTAATAATAACAATAATAATACTAAGTATTGTATAGGCGCTTTACCCAATTTCAAGAATCGGCTCAAAGCGCCGCGAACTGAATCCAACACGCACGCTCACGTGACCCACACGCATTCTCTCACACATTGGACATAAACACATTAGAATCACGTGGTGCGAAGGATCAGCTCAGCTATTTACATTTCGGATTTTACAATTGCATTTAGTTTTCAAATTTGGTGGGCTGAACATTTCCAAAGCTGAGGGGGAGGAAGCCGGAGTACCCGAAGAAAACCCCCGACGATCGGCCCGAATGAACGGTGCCACATACGAGAAGGAAAAATTCTTTGCCCCGAGTGGGACTCGAACCCTTGACCTCTCGCATTGGTGACAAGTCTCTTAACCACTAGACCACCGACCGCCCGAGTTCTGCTCTATCGACAAAATGTGATGGCTTCCTATGGAAGAGAGACAAAGGGTGTCTCTGGGGATATGGAGTGTTTAGTACCGCTGAAAAGTGCAGAAAATAAGCTTTCTTTCGATATAAACAAAAATTTCTATAGTATGGTATAGGCCTGAGATACGTTTGTTGAAAACTTTCAATGGACCTGCCCCCTTAGTGTAGTGGTTAGCACTTCGGACTATGGACCGGGAGACCCGGGTTCGAGTCCCAGACGAGGCAAGCGGGATTTTTCCAACCTACGTCGGCGCCTACCCAGAGCGGGTGTGCTATGGGCCCAGTGGGGAGGCTGCTGCCACACAGCCGAGCTTCACCCGCTTCACGGGTGCGACTTTGGGGGTGCTTCCCTTGGTATGACACGTCTTATGATGTGGATGATTACACGGCCGGCACCGCAGGTGCTGTAGTTCCCGGGCCCGGTTAATGCCGGTGTAGGATCCGGTCCGGTCCCCCCTCTGAAGCAGTCCCCCGGGGGACCAATTCGTGGCAAAAACTGCTCTATAATGGTCCCCCCTTAGACATCCAGCCTCGTTTTCGACTGGTCCCCCTGGGCGATTTTGGTCCCCCCTCGCATCCAAAGTAGGCCCCCTCTCGAACTGGTCCCCCTCTTTTCTAACCAATGTAGAGCTATGTCAGTATTTATTTTTAACTTTATTGTTATAGTGTGTGTCAACTCAGTAGAAAACGTGACTCTGGATCTCTCTCACACTCTCTCTCTCTCTCTCGCCCCCCACACTTTCTCTCCTCCCCCCATCTCTCAAACACACACACACACACATTATGCACGCACGCACGCACGCGTGCACACTCACTCACGCACGCACGCACGCAAACACACACGCGCACACACACACACACACACACCTCTTTCGTTATATGTATAATTATTTTCATTTTTGTACAGAGATGTTATTCAAGATGATCTTGAACTGGGTCAAGGTTACAGTGTCAAATCTAAACTTTTAAAAGTGATTTAACTTCGTAGATTTGCCGTTCTATGTAGCCTATACTTTTGTTTTTTTTTATTTTCTCTTTTTTTTTTTTGTGGGATGAGGAAACGGTCGCCACTAAAAAACAAAAGTATAGGCTACATAGAACGGCAAATCTACGAAGTTAAATCACTTTTAAAAGTTTAGATTTGTTTTTTCTTTTCTTTTATTTATTTTTTTTTGTGGGATGAGAAAACGGTCGCCACGCTTCTTGACACGTCACGTGACTCGTGTCAAACATGCCTATAATTATAAGTACACGACAATTCATTCCGTACTTGGGCCACCGAGGTTGAGATATTTGCTGCAGCCACCCTCTTGGACACGCCCGTGTATGTGTTCACAAGAGAGGCTCCAGGCCGACAACCTAGGTGGCTGAAATACGGGCCAGTTTGGCAATCGGCCCCATTGAAAACAGACAGAGTAATTTATATAATGAATCTTGGACATCACTTTGCTCCTGTTTTTTGTGTCACTCCTTAGACCAGAACTGTTAGTCTTCTGCTGTTTTTGTTGTTTCAAGGGTCATGATTTGAGACACTGGTACTCAGTCTTGACTGTCTACTTGAAGTACGCTGAAAGCCAAAGGTGGCAACTAGTTTTCATGTCATGGACACTTACTTAATTTTGAAGAAATATTTTTCTATGGCGTTGTATAGAAAATATTAGATACTTGGTCTTTGATGTTATTCTCTAAATGCTATTTCCAGTTTTAAAAAAATGACAGGAAATGTGGACAGCAAAAAACAACCAATGCAAAAAAACAACTGAAAGAAACAAGAACACAACCAAACAAATATATCTCACACACACAAAAATAACAACAAGCACATAAATCGGAAAAAAAGAAAAAAAATGTTCCTATGGCCCTGTGCTTTTGGGGACAATAAAGTTTTGTAACAATAAAGTTGAAAATAAATACTGACATAGCTCTACATTGGTTAGAAAAGAGGGGGACCAGTTCGAGAGGGGGCCTATTTTGGATGCGAGGGGGGACCAAAATCGCCCAGGGGGACCAGTCGAAAACGAGGCTGGATGTCTAAGGGGGGGACCATTATAGAGCAGTTTTTGCCACGAATTGGTCCCCCGGGGGACTACTTCAGAGGGGGGACCGGACCGGATGCTACACCGGGACAGGAAGCGTGGAATGCGGCCCTGTCTCGCAGTCCCAAACCACACGGACCTCCATAGCATCATCTTACCATCATCTTCATCTCCATCATCATGGATAAAAAAAATTTTTTAAAATTGCCCCAACTTCCGAGCCCTCCGTGGATTCCACCCATTACCAGGGAGGAACGCCACTGGAGCCGGCAAAGAGTTGTGGCAGCATAAAAAAACCCAAACAAACAAACTAACTTTCAATGGAAAAGAGGCTGGTAAATCGTGACATGGCTGCGTTATTGAATGTCAGTTTTTTTCCGTAAAAAGAAACACACAGACACACACACACACACACACACACACACACACACACACACACACACACACACACACACACACACACACACACACACACACACACACACACACACACACACACACACACACACACAGAAGAGAGAGAGAGAACAACAACTGCATACATTTCTGTGATCCAGACAACAATACACGTCTAAATCCGACTAGAGACTTACGTTTGCACTGGTTGTCTGCGAGGTAGAATCCGTCCTGACACTCACAGTGGGCGGACCCGGCTGTATTGACACAGTCTGCTTTGTCTGGGCACGTCAACTCGCCATTCGCGCACTCGTCAATATCTACAAAAACAACAACAAACTAATAGGTGAGAACAGGGCTATACAGGTGTCTTAGTAATATGTTTTATGGTGGCCTATGATTTCCCTTTCGGGGGGGAGGGGGGGCGGGGTGGCCGAATGGTCGAGCGTTGGACTTCCAATGCTCGAGTCGTGAGTTCGAATCCCGGCTGGGGCCAAATACTTGTGCTGGCTTTTTCATCGTTGGCACGTCTTTGATATCACCCGTATGTGGTGGAAAAGGATGTTAAACCCCCAAACACCCACCCACCCACCGTTCCCTTCTGGGATTTATAAAGTAATTTGAATTGAATTTGATTTGAATTGATATGAATACAGAATACAGAAAACTTTATTGATCCCAAATATGGGAAATTGCATTCACTCATTTTCTCTGTTTCTTTTGCAGTGGCTTACCAGCACAGTCACGGTTCGTGCCATCGGCAGAGGAGAAACCAGCGTCGCACTTGCAGGAACCGTCGTTGCGGCATTTGGAGTTGGCGTTACAATCACCGTGCGTGTAGCAACGCCCTGAAACACAAGAGAATCGTCCATAATAATGTGTACCGGCCCCCGTAGTGTAGTGGTTAGCACTTAGGACTATGGACCGGGAGACCCGGGTTCGAGTCCCAGCCGAGGCAAGTGGGATTTTTCCTACCTAGGTCGGCTCCTACCCAGAGCGGGTGTGCTAAGGGCCCGATGGGGAGGCTGTTGCCACACAGCCGAGCTTCACCCACTCCACGGGTGCGACTTTCGGGGTGCTTCCCTTGGTATGACACGTCTTATGATGTGGGTGATTACACGGCCGGCTGGATTCTACCCTTTACCTAGGAGGAACACCACTGGAACTGGGAAAGAGTTGGGGCAGCAAAACAAAATTATGATAGAGTTCTGTGTAGGCGCTTTGCCTAATTTTATGAATCGGCTCAAAGCGCCGCAAACTGACCCCGACACGCTAGCTCTCGTGAATCACGCGCATTCTCTCACGTACACTGGACATGAACACATTACAATCACGTGGTGCGAAGGGTCAGCTCAGCTATTTAAGTTTCGGAATTTAGAATTGCATTTATTTTCAAATTTTGCGGGCTGAACATTTCCAAAGCAGAGGGGGTAGAAGCCGGAGTACCTGGAGAGAACCCCGGACGATCGGCCCGAATGAACTGTGCCACGTACGAGAAGGAAAAATTCTTTGTCACGAGTGGGACTCGAACCTGACCTGTCGCATTGGTGACAAAGTCGCTGAACCACTAGACCACCGACCGCCCCGGTGGCGGTGGTCGGTCAATAGAAGAAGTACTCGGGGCTCATTATCTCAGGTGAAGCCACAGCTTACGATAACATCGATAGATGCCAGCTAACCAACCAGTCTATGAAAACATTCGTTGTTAAATAACTTAAGGCGGGAAACAGCTCTCTGCCTAAAACGTGGCTTTGTATTTGAACGATTGTGTTCTTGAGTGAGTGAGCGAGGTTTAAAGCTGCGCAAGCCACAAAGACTAATTCGCGGCTGAGTGTGCCCGCACTACGTGAAAAAAAAAGGTAGCGTTGGACAAATGAGAAAAACCGGTCTACGGGGCAGTACAAACCTAGGACATGCAGAAGATTGTGTCCTTGAGTGAGAGAGCGAGGTTTAAAGCTGCGCAAGCAACAAAGACTAATTCGCGCCTCAGTGTGCCTGCACTACGTGAAAAAAACAAAAAGGTAACGTTGGACAAATGAGGCAAACCGGTCTACAGGGCAGTACAAACCTAGGACATGCAGGGGATTGTGTTCTTGATTGAGTGAGCGAAGTTTAAAGCTGCGCAAGCCACAAAGACTAATTCGCAGCTGAGTGTGCCTGCACTACGTGAAAAAAAAAGGTAACGTTGGACAAATGAGGCAAACCGGTCTACGGGGCAGTATAAACCTAGGACATGCAGGAGATCGTGTTCTGAACCAGTGGAACACATTTTGCTGACTTACATGTGCAGACTGTACCGTCGCCGACGTAGTTGCCTTCACAGGTGCAGGAGTAGCTACCAGGGAAATTCTCACACTTGGCATTCATGCTGCACATGTTGTTCAAGCATTCGTCCACATCTGCAAACACACACCAGTTTGGCCAAGGTTACACACACACACACACACTGGCACACACACACACACACACACACACACACACACACACACACACACACACACACACACACACACGCACAAATACGAGAGAAAAAGAGAGAGAGAGAGAGAGTAGTGACGAGAGAGAGAGAGAGAGAAGTGACGACTGCATTTTGCCCATCATGCCGACGTAGAGAGGTAACTGATGAAGAAACTACATTCTCTCCCCACCATGATGATGATGATGATGATGATGATGATGATGATGACGACGACGACGACGACGATGATGATGATGACGACGACGACGACGACGACGATGGTGATGGTGATGGTGATGACGATGACGACAATGGTCAGTGGTTGCAATGAATTGTTACCATAGCACGTGTAGTCCTCCAAGTTGAAGGTGAAGCCCTCATTACATTTACAGACGCCGTTCAGTCCGTCGTCCGAAAATTCGCAGAAGACGTTGGTTGTTTGAAAGGCGTTGAAGCAGTCTGACTCCGCCGTGCACGTGGCAATTCCTGCACGAATGCAAAGGTTAAGGTCAGCGTGAAGGTTAAACATGAAGGTGAAAGTCAAGTTTAGGTCAAGGTAAAACAGGCCATGTGCATGTTTCCTAAGCCAGCTTATCTCTTGGAACAGTTATGCTTGTGAGCGGGGCTGTGCGCTCAAAAAAATATTCTATTTCTACGGGAAGGGCCGCCGAACTGAAAACAATTACACAACACGCATGCAGAACTTGAAAAGAGAGACAAAAACGGTTTGGGCTGTACTGTTGCCACCCACTCCACAAAATATCAAGTGTGCACGGTAAAAATCCCACGTTCATCTTTCGAAGAAGAGTAGGCTGTGGCTGGTGGCGTACGTGGTAAAACAGAAATACTGTCGCACGCACCAGAGTGAATAGCAGGGTGGAGGTTTGCACATAAAGTAGCGCTTAGCGGCAGCAGGCTTTCATTGCTTCGTCCTCCATCCCTGCGGCGCTATGAGCATCTCAGTAGAGATGGATACGTGCGCCGAAGAGAAGTCTACCATACCATACCATACCATACCATACCATACCCCCCCCCCCCACCCCCTCGAATTTCCTTTCTTAAACGTAGAGTTCCTGCGAGGCACCCGCTTGTGGTATAGCGCGGGGTTTGCGGTCATGCGTTGCGACACGGCACTTTGCCTACCAGCTGCGCTCCAATAAACAAAGCATGGCCAGAGGCGACTTGCTGGCGTGGCGAGGAAGAAAAAATTAATAGGACCGTGCTCTATTCACTGGCGTGACGGCTGCGTCTGCGGGTAGTGCCCGCTACAAGCGGATTTGGCTCTGAGGGCATTTCGCCGCTGCCGGGTAGGCCTGCAGAATCGCAGCGTGTGAGAAGTGAGAACCATGTTCCTACGACAATACCAGCACCTCATTACACAACCAATAGGCATATTTAGTAGGACTTCGTAAGGAGGACTTCGCTGAGCAGCGTAACTCATTTACATGTAAATTAGGTACGTTAGGGGTACCATCAGCTAATCGCAGCGCGTTAGCCGCTCGCGGCCTCCGCCGTGTCAGCCTAATTTACATGTAAATGGGTTACGCTGCTCAGCGAAGTCCTTCTTACGAAGTCCTACTAAATATGCCTATTCTTACCGTTCGTAGGTCGACAGCCTGTTCCGCCAGCGGCATCACTAAACCCGTCGCCGTCAAAACCGTCCGGACAATAGCACATGAAGCGCGTGTGGTCGGGGTTCGACTTGCACAGAGCGTCGGAGACACAGTCATCGTAGGCGTTCAGGGAGCAGCTGCCGTCACGGTACGGAGCAGCGTCATAGTCATCCTGGGCGGCTGCAGGTCAGAGAACATAATCCAGATGAGGAGGGTTAAGGATTAAGAGGACCGGTATCACTAATCTGAATTTCCCTTGTTTTCCTTGATTTTTTTTTTTTTTGGGGGGGGGGGGGTTAGGGTTGTTAAAAATGCTACTGACTCTAATTTTGGGGGTTTGGTGAAAAAGATTTTATGTTTGATGTGTTGAAAATTGGCAAACTTGGCTTCAGGGGCGACCTAGTTTTAACCACATCCTTAGGCACGTGCAGGGCATGAAAAACAAAGTGCACAATTTGGTGTCCGAGGCACGTTTCTCTTCTTCGAAACTCTCACATTTTGGACTCTGGCAAAACATTTTAAAGTCAGCTCCTATGACTAAGTAAACCGTCAAAATGGTAAATCAGGCCGTCAAAATGGTAAATCAGGCCGTCAAAATGGTAAATCAGGCCGTCAAAATGGTAAATCAGGCGGGTCGTCATTTTAGTCGGCCAAATGTGAGCCTGCATTAAGTGACCTAAGGTGAAAACTGAAAAAGAAAAAAAAATCTTTATTTCTGTCGTATATCGGCGCTGCTGAATTCGTGATGCTTAATTTGTACGTCATTCCTTTGACGAGCTGTCTTTTGCAAATGTTTTAGTCATATAGTCTGATTTTACTACTGTTATTACTGGCGTTTTTATGTAAGTTATCAACTCTGGTGCTGCTGCAGCTTGATGTATGAGGGGAAGAGAGAGAGAGAGAGAGAGAGATTTTATAAGCCAAACTCCTTGTGTGATTTCATGATCTCCTTTACTTGTCGGTGAAGCCGAAGACAAATTTCCTGTTTTAAGGACAATAAAGTTATCTGTATCTGTATCTGTATACTCACATGCTCTGGCAGCGACGTACAATATCACAGCTGTCAGAAGCATACTGCTCCGTCTGGTTACCATGGTTACCGGTCAGGTACCAGAGACTGAAAAATAAAGAGTACTGTTGTTTTTATTCTCTTTTTCGCCCTTCTTGCTGGCCATACGCGTGTTTTTAATTAGAGATGAGGAGGAGGAGGTGAAGGATGTTGGCTGGTAAATGAAAGACCGATGTGCTGTATCAGTGATATACACTAATACACTCACATACGTCGTCATCATCTCTGATGTGGTGGCTCATGTTTTCAAGTTTGAGAGACAGGCAGACTGACAGACAGGCTGGCATACACACAGGCACCCAGGCAGACAGACAGGCAGGCGGGAGGAGAGACAGACAGACAGGCTGGCATACACACAGGCACCCAGGCAGACAGACAGGCAGGCAGGCGGGAGGAGAGACAGACAGACAGGCTGGCACACACACAGGCACCCAGGCAGACAGGCAGGCAGGCGGGAGGAGAGACAGACAGACAGGCTGGCATACACACAGGCACCCAGGCAGACAGACAGGCAGGCGGGAGGAGAGACAGACAGACAGGCTGGCACACACACAGGCACCCAGGCAGACAGACAGGCAGACAGGCGGGAGGAGAGACAGACAGACAGGCTGGCATACACACAGGCACCCAGGCAGACAGGCAGGAAGGTGGGAGGAGAGACAGACAGACAGGCTGGCATACACACAGGCACCCAGGCAGACAGACAGGCAGGCAGGCAGGTAGGAGGTGAGACAGACAGACAGAAACAGAGTATTTTACAAAAGAGCTGATTTGGGAACCAGTTACATGAACTTAGACTAACTCTGTAAACACAAAATCAAACGCGAATAGACAGATAGACTAAGGATTTTTGTTTTTTTAAAGAAACATCGACGGAGTCGATACCCCCAGCCAAGAGTGTCTGCAGACTTTTACATTCGGGCCTTGGTCTCACAACTCGTGAGACGGGTTTGGTGTAAGCGTTTTCGACCTCGGGCATAAGCAAGGGTTAATAAAGAACAACCAAAAAAATAAAAAAAAAAAAAATCAATAAGAAATCCTCCAAGGTGTTTGTATACATCTGTTGTGAAACCATCGTGGCGCCTTTCCAAAAGAAAACTGCTCTTCCACACATCTGTCACCAGCGGAACGCGATGGTCTTGCGCGTGCGTTTTCCCTCGCGTATTGACCCGCGTACGAGTGACGCGTTTCTTTCTTATTAACCCTTTGCGCTGAGTGCAGAACCTGACTTCTTTATCTCCTGGGTGTACAAAACGCCACGTACCTGCCAAGAGTTAATCCGTGTACACACTTTTCCTTATAAACTTGAACCGGAATGTTGACAATGGAGTGTACTTCAACTGAATGATTCTTCGATGTCGAGAGGGTTTTTTTTGTGTTTTTTTTTAACAGCCTTCTAGGGTTCACGTAAGTTAAACTCGTAACTAGAATTACCATCGACTTTCCAAACCCCACTCCATCGTGGATATAAAATATTTCGTCCTACCGGCCCCCGTAGTGTATTGGTTAGCACTTCGGACCATGGACCGGGAGACCCGGGTTCGAGTCCCAGCCGAGGCAAGCGGGATTTTTCCTACCTAGGTCGGCTCCTACCCAGAGCGGGTGTGCTATGGACCCAATGGGGAGGCTGTTGCCACACAGCCGAGATTTACCCACTTCACGGGTGCGACTTTGGGGGTGCTTCCCTTGATATGACACGTCTTATGATGTGGATGATTACACGGCCGGCACCGCAGGTGCCGTAGTTCCCGGGCCTGGTTCATGCCGGGATATTTATGACAGGAAGCGTGGAATGCGGCCCCGTCCCGCAGTCCCAAACCACATGGACCTCCATAACATCATCTTACCATCATCCTCATCTCCATCATCATGCATAATAAAAATTGTCCCAGCTTCCGAGTCCTCCGTGGGTTCGACCCATGACCTGGGAGGAACACCACTGGAACTGGCAAAGAGTTGGGGCAGCAAAAAAATCGTCTTATGGCGCCTGAAATACCGACGTTGGCTATACGCATCTAAGCTGCGCATTCATTACGGGGCGGTCGGTGGTCTAGTGGTTAAGAGACTTGTCACCAGTGCGAGAGGTCAGGGGTTCGAGCCCCACTCAGGGCAAAGAATTTTTCCTTCTCGTATGTGGCACCGTTCATTCGGGCCGATCGTCGGGGGTTCTCTCCGGGTACTCCATCATCATCATAAAAATTGCCCCAACTTCCGAGCCCTCCGTGGATTCCACCCATTACCAGGGAGGAACACCACTGGAGCCGGCAAAGAGTTGTGGCAAAAAAAAAAAAAAAAAACATTCAGAAATGTACCTTGTCCAGTTTTGATAAATTCAATTCGCCCCGTCTTTTGAGTCACTGACGAAAAGATTTGTCTCCAAGTTTTTGTTAAATGGGTCAGTGTCTTTAGTTATAAAAATATGGTAGAAGTTGGTTATGATACATGATGTATTCACCATGCCACTTCGTTACATCCGTGTATGTACATAACCACAATCTTTAAATGTGTTAAACTCTTATAATAATGGATATTCTTCTATCTACAACCTACTACATGTACAAATACCAAAAACAGAATTTAAAAAAAAAAAAAGTTATAAAAATATGCACAATGAAGTCATTTCGTCACGTTTGCTTGCGGGAATTTTACACGACAAACTGACCTTTGGTGCGCAAAAGCCTGACGTATCATTTGGAACCAAAACTGACCGGTAGGACCGACTGTGCAGCCCTATGTGGAAAGTCAGTCGAAGGGTTGTTTATCAGCCGGCGGTTTCTGAGCCAATTTGTGGAACCAGTACAAGGGTGGGTGTTTGGGAGTCTAATGTCTTTTTCCACCACGTAAGGGTGATAGCAAAGACGGCGCAACGAGAAAAATGCCAGCATTAAATATTTGGCTCCAGACGGGATTCGAACTCACTACGCGAGCATTGAGAATCCAGCGCTCTACCATTCGGCTATCAGTCCCGGCTCCCCTGAGGAACCAGTACAAACAAATGGATAAGTTCCAAATATGCAAGAAGATTGCACTACTCCATTACATTCATTACGCGTGCGACAGAAAAAAATCTTCATAGTGTTTGTCCGTCGTTCTCTTATCAATCTTTCTGAGGTATGAAACGTGCGAATGTCGTGCAGCTGTATTGTGACGATGTTAGACACTAATCACAATTCTGAGGTATGAAACGTGCCAATGTCGTGCAGCTGTATTGTGTCGATGTTAGACACTAATCACAATTCTGAGGTATGAAACGTGCGAATGTCGTGCAGCTGTACTGTGTCGATGTTAGACACTAATCACAATTCTGAGGTATGAAACGTGCGAATGTCGTGCAGCTGTACTGTGTCGATGTTAGACACTCATCACAATTCTGAGGTATGAAACGTGCGAATGTCGTGCAGCTGTATTGTGACGATGTTAGACACTAATCACAATTCTGAGGTATGAAACGTGCCAATGTCGTGCAGCTGTATTGTGACGATGTTAGACACTAATCACAATTGTGAGGTATGAAACGTGCGAATGTCGTGCAGCTGTACTGTGTCGATGTTAGACACTAATCACAATTCTGAGGTATGAAACGTGCGAATGTCGTGCAGCTGTATTGTGACGATGTTAGACACTAATCACAATTCTGAGGTATGAAACGTGCGAATGTCGTGCAGCTGTACTGTGTCGATGTTAGACACTAATCACAATTGTGAGGTATGAAACGTGCGAATGTCGTGCAGCTGTATTGTGTCGATGTTAGACACTAATCACAATTCTGAGGTATGAAACGTGCGAATGTCGTGCAGCTGTACTGTGTCGATGTTAGACACTCATCACAATTCTGAGGTATGAAACGTGCGAATGTCGTGCAGCTGTATTGTGACGATGTTAGACACTAATCACAAGTTTGAGGTATGAAACGTGCGAATGTCGTGCAGCTGTATTGTGTCAGCTTTTAACTTTTGCCGACTGATGTCCATGGAAATGTCAAAGAAAGCAATGCTTAACCTCGCCAAGTTTATCAAAAACAGTAAATGGTATGAGACTTGTATATTTCGAAAATTAGTTAACGCCTGAATTTGTGCACTTTTTCCAGTGTTATTGTACTCTTCGTGTGTTTTTATCCTATCCTTTGTACAGTTGTGTAACAGTTGTATATTCAGAGCTTTCACGTCTCTCTGATTTTCTGCATTTCCTTCACACCCCAGAAGGGGCTACAGGATTAAACATTTTGACTTTGACTTTTGTCTTGTGACGATGTTAGGCACTAATCGAAAAGAACGATATGCGGTTCTCTTATTAGACCCCCCCCCTCCCCCCTCCGCGCATGTTCTACCCCTCCGCATCCCCCCCCCCCACCACCATCACCGCCACAAAAAAGCAAAAAGAAACTAAATAAATAAATTAAACAAAACATACCAACAAACAAACAACAACAACGAAAAGAAAAGAAAAAAGAAAAAAAAAAAACAGAACAAACAACAAACAACAACAACACAACAAACAACAAAAAACATGAAAACCCAACACCAAAAGTAAAACAAAGAACAATCAGTCAAACCGGATATGACGTCAAATGCTGACATTCGATTTCAAACAAAGGTAGATAATTTAGCGCAAACATACAGACAAGGACACTCCGTCTGTGCCTCCGAATCGCCCGCACACTTCAAATGGACGGTACACAGTACGATCACCTCGCCATCGCCTCATTGTCACCTTGTCGTTGTTTGTGGTGGCTGTACGTTCGCGCTAAATTACTTACCTTGGTTTGAAATCTAAGACAAACAAAACAACAACAACAACAACAACAATAACAGCAACAAAAGAAACAAACAATCAAACAGTACTAATTATTGGACACAGCTGCAGTATTCTCACTTTGGTTGACCTACTGAGAGCGGGTGGGTGGGTGTTGGGGAGTTTAACGTCTTTTTCCACCACGTAAGGGTGATATCAAAGACGGGGCAACGAGAAAAGGGCCAGCACAAATATTTGGCCCCAGCCGGGATTCGAACTCACGGCCCGAGCATTGAGAATCCAACGCTCTACCATTCGACCTATCCCGGCTTCCCACCCCCCAGGAGTAAATCATAGTGTGAAGCTGGGCACAAAAAGAAGGGTGACGGAAATCACAATAAAAACAAGATCCCTTCCAAAGAATTTTACATATATGAAGTTTAGCACACACACACACACACACACACACACACACACACACACACACACACACACACACACACACACACACACACACACACACGGATATCACAATAAAACCAAGATCCCTTCCAAAGAATTTTACATATTTGAAGTTTAGCACGCGCGCACACACACACACACACACACACACACACACACACACACACACACACACACACACACACACACACACACACACACAAGGTCAGTTTCTACAGTCCGTGCAGTTTACCCGGTTCTCTTGGACCAGACGCAGAGGAAAAGGAAACGGGCATCCAGTTTAAGTGAACCGCGAATTAGCTAAACCTCAAATTTATACGAAAGCAACACTCAGAGACAATTAATAACTGACGCTTCGATCCCTCCCACAATGGGAAAGGAAGGTGATGGAAGTGAGGAATAACAGCGATTGGCGTGAGTTTTTTTTTTTTTTTTTTTAGGGAATGGTGCAAGAACATCCGACCTAATTTATACGTTGAAATTTGAGTGTGTTCCACACATAAATCACGAATTTTGACCCAACTTTCGAACGCAGTCGACCTTCGACCACTCGTCTGCAGTGCTCTCGATTACTTGAAAGCATTCAGTATTTCTGCTCTACCAAGTGGCAAATCCATTAGGACTGTGACGGCTATTCAGTTAATGCTTCAGCCCGAACAATCTCCTCAAACCTGAGCAGAATGCATGGGTGCTGTCCCCAAACCGCGCTGTGCATCAAAGTGCATGTGATTCTTCGGGCTAAACTCTATACTGTATTCTGAGCAGACGCTAAAGAATTAACGCAAAAACAGATAACTGTTAGTTATTTATGGTTTTACGCCGCGCAAGCACACACATGAAAAAGACAGCTGGCAATGAGATTTATTTCACTAGACAAAGTTAATGTGTCTGTGTGTTACTACAACCATCTCTCTCGAAACGATAATCAATTTTTGCCAACGTGGACGGGTCTCTCTCTCTCTCTCTCTCTCACACACACACACACACACACACACACACACACACACACACACACACACACACACACACACACACACACACACTCAATGTGATGGAATAAATTCTATTCAACGTGAACCTCACAGAGGTAAACAACACCACAATATTAAAATCAAAAGAAAACATAAAAAAAGGATTAAATTGTGGAGTTCACGTTTTGCATGTTCGAAAAGCGAAAGAACTATTACCTGCAACGCAGACCGAAGAGGCTTCAGCCCTTTCGCTCAGGAGGTTGAAGAAGTTTCGCAACAGTGGTTCAGCTGACACAGGGGGAAAGTCAATCTCTGATCCTCTGTCAAAGGTGTCAGACGGGGAGATGATCCAAAGCCCATCTGATGCCCGTGAGCTGCTGGTTATCAGATTTATTCAACTTCTCGCTGAACTTTCATTGGCTGATTGAGAGTTCGTTCTGCTGATTGACAGCTAGTTATAATCTATGTGGATATCATTTATAGATCTGTCTACACGTAGTAGGTCCCCGACTGAACAGCTGGTGAAATCGGATCTCAGTGGGCCAGTGAAAAATGCTTTCATTAAAGCTGCTCTTAGTGGTGACGGTGGTGGTTGGTGGAGGTGGTGGGAGGGAGAGGAGGACGAGGGGGCGTGATAGTTGTGGTTGCAATTTCAAGACGTGGAAGCCGTGGAATGTATTGTACTAGTACTGGATAAATCATGTGACACAGAGCACGACATCCCATGACAATCAGGCATGCTTCCCTGCCAGAAAGTTCTTTCTTACAGATAGAAAGAACAGAGATACAACCTTCTTGGCAGAGAAGCACCACTGAACAAGCATTACTGCTCTTCGGCGGGAACTCGCTCCCTGTGTCAACACGATCAACGACGAAACATTTTGTTTCAGTGTTTCAAGCTTCATATACTCGTTGTTCAAGTACAAAATGACAGTAGCCTGTGAAACCAAAAACCTGTGACATAAAGCTGAATCGAATCGAGTCACTACAGTCGTCTGCTATAGGTACACTGAATGGCAGATCCTTACTCTTCCTTATCTATATTAATGACATTGTCATAGACATCGCATCCACCATTAAACTTTTTGCTGGCGACACCAGCATATATTTGCGTCTTTGTAGCACACTTCGTAGAACCGAAACTCTGAACTCTGATCTTGACAAAATTACACAGTGGGCAGCCAGATGGAAAGTAACCTTTAACCCGACAAAAACAGAACTTCTGACTATTTCAAACAGAAAGTTCCATCTGCACTGCCACTTACATTTGGCAATGTCATTTTACTTGAGAAAGACTCGCATAAACACCTAGGTGTTATTATTCAGAAGAATTGCAAGTGGGATGAACACATACAGTCAATTGTCGCCAAATGCCGAGTTTTAGTATCCTGTCTTCGCACATTTAAATATCGTCTGAGTAGAAAGTCTTTAGAAATAATGTACAGGTCATTTATTATGCCCCATTTTGACTTCTCTGATGTCGTTTGGGATAATTGCCGAGTCTGTCTAGCTGAAGTACTAGAAAACATGCTTATCGAGGCTTTACGAACTATTACAGGAACGGTCAGAGGCACTAGTCATTGCAAAATAGACACTGAATCAGGCTTTACAACACTTAAAGAAAGGCGCCACAGGCATAAATTAATAATGTACTTTAAACTCATTCATGGAAAGGTTCCTTCTAATCTCTGTACACTTCTTCCCCCTCTGGTATCGTCGGTAAACCTTTATCATGTTCGGAACCCCTTGGAAAGACAAATGCCCCGCTGCCGTACGGAATTATACAAAGCTTCATTTTTTTCCCTCCGCTACCTTAGCATGGAACGAGTTACCAGATCATGTAAAGCGCTGCGATTCACTTAGCTCCTTTAAACGTTTCTTATCTCAAGAAGATCCGATCGTCCCTCCTTATTATTACTTAGGCCATAGACCAATTCAGAGTATCCACTGCAAATTGAGACTCGAAATGAGTGACCTGAACGACCACCTTTTAAAGAGACATTTGTCTGACGACCGTTCTTGTGCATGTGGTTACGAAAGTAAAAGAGGCATCCCATTACTTAATAAAGCGCCCCTTGTTTCATTAAGCACGTAGCTCTACATTAGCTTTACTACCGTACGATTTCAACGTTGATATCCTCTTGAGAGGAAGCCCTACCCAATCTGTATACCAAAATACTAGTCTTTTCCAAACAGTTCAACAATTTATTGACCTATCGGGTCGCTTCGCCATTTAAATTTATAAACCTGCGTCCACGCGGGCGGGCTGTTGCCACCACCACTCACAGTAAAGTTTGATATGCTCTTTCTTCTTTCTTTCCTTTCTTCTTCCTACTCTCTTCTTCTTCTTCTTAGTTTTCTCTTTGATGTGTCTTTATATCTCAGTCCAGTCAGGTTTTCCACGCCAATTGCTTTTTATAAACTGGTTTAGATAAGCACGTATATAAGTTTTACTTGTTGTGCTCTTTTCAACGTAATACTGTTTACTGCTTGACGGTGAATTCCGCATTGAATTAAAATGTTTAAACCAATGGCAGATCCATCTTTGTCTAGGTCTCCGATTCAGTCAACAGATAGGCCTCTTGAATCGTTTGAATCATGCAGGCAGTTATAACATGTAGCTGCTGGTGGAAGGACACATTTGATCATATGCACTAAAAAATATTAGGATAAACACTCACAAAGTTTCATATTCCGCCGCGAAGAATCGAGACAGGAAGACTCGCGCTCCATCCGTTTCATGATCATGCTCGCAGACTGAGCTGTGCCATTCTTGTTCCAGGGGCCGCGCTTCTCTATCCCCTGCAACGACGCCCAAATCGGGCTAACCGAGACCGGGCTGAGCTTAGTAATGCCCAAGAAAGAAAACATCTAAATACTCGGTGACAAGGAAAGTGGACAGCTGCGAACAACTTTGAGATCCCCGTGTTATTTCAGACTGCGCACAGAAGCGGTGAAAACTGTCGCATTCAACAGGGGCCGTATTCTTGTTGGAACTGTTTGCATAGAGCTTAAACTCATTTAGCTATACGGGCCCTAAACGCGTATAGTTCCTATCCGATATTGGTATCAAAGACCGTAGATATTTACGGTCTTTGTTGGTATTCACGTCGCGCTAGGCCTAAACGGAACCGTATAGCTAACCGCGTGTTCCGTACCGGGAGCGGTGAGATATTCACCGATTCTTGGAATAGATTCTTTCGGTTTAGAGCATTTCAGCACGTGGAATTTGCGTTCTCTTTGAGATTTTCGGCAACCATGGAATAGACTAAACGTGCAAGAAAGGCGACTTTTAGCACGGAAGAAGTACGAGTGCTCCTGGAAGAAATGCAGATGGAGTACGCTACGCTGTGTAGCAGCCTCAGTGCCACCATCACTCGTGACAGTAAAGACAGAAATATGGCAAAGAATCACAGAGAAAGTGAACTCCTGCGGCGTGGCGCTTCGGATTACCCACGAAGTGAAAGAAAAATGGCGTGCACTGAAAGGTTCTGTGCTGAACAAAAAGAGGGAGGAAAAGAAGACGGGAGGAGGGCCAGCACCAGCGCCAGTTCCGTTCGAAGACATTATATTCCTCATCATCGGGGAAAAATCAAACTTGTTTTCGGGGGTGACCGGTGAGTAGTTGCTCAGATTTGATCATTGTTTTTCTCCATGCCATTAGAATTACGCCTTTAGGATGAAAATGCACAATCCAATGTTCTAGCCTGTTGACACTTTTCATTCAATTCACTGGTGCTCTCTGGACTTCGATCTAGATCTAAAAGGAAGTGACAATCATGGCGACTGTTGTTCTTCAACTCAGACACTGAAACGCAACAAACTAAAGCTATCCTGTATACAGGGACGTCTCGGTTTGATGGCTCAGCATTGTGTTCAGTTTGGGTGACAGAATCGTTTTCTTGAAAGAGAAGCGTCCGAGTTTGACAGTTTGAAAGACGAATCAGTGTGAGGGTGTAGCGTTGCCATATTGATGCAACATTAGCCTATATTACGTGTTTGACTTCGTGATCTCCAAGGCCGCGTTAGCGTAGTAAGAAAGATGTCGGCTTCAGACGCAAAGGTCTGGGGGTTGGAATCCCACCTTAACCATTTTTTTCCCTTTCCAAACACGAATATTACAACCACACAACACTTATCAGTGTTATAATCTCAACCCCCACCCACCTAATAGTACTTTCTGTTTTGCATTTTATAAAACGGGATCGGAACACAGTGCACATCGCCGCTTGCAAGCTCTGTATGTAGCCTACTCGTGTGTGTGTGTGTGTGTGTGTGTGTGTGTGTGTGTGTGTGTGTGTGTGTGTGTGGTTTTACTGGCCGTCGGCTGGTTCATTCCCACCAATTCTCCGCATATATCCTGGAAAGTTGATGTGGCGAAATATCGCAAAGTGACAAGCACTTGTTGTAGCGGAGTGAGCGTGCGTCCTCGATTTGCAAGCCGGTGTAATGTCACCTGAAATCTCGTTTGTAACTTCAAGAATTTGATGCCGTCTAAATCTGAACTTGCGGAACACTTCGTAATCGTCGTAGGTGTCAAATGGGTTCTTCATATCTCGAAAATCCTGTTTCTCCGCAATTGCCGCCGCTGTCTTGCCTGGATTTAAAAACAACAACAAAAAAAAAAAACTGCCGCCATATTTATGCGCGTTTAAGCCCGCTATCGCACCTTCACAGGTGCGCTAACTTTAAACGCGGAAATCCGTTTAGTATAGGCTATCGAGAGAGACGTGAATACCGAAATTTTCCGTTTATCCGTCCGTTTAGGAGATAAACGCGTTTAGCCCGCCAAACGGGAATACGGTCCCAGCACAGTGCATTTTCAGCCTGTTTAGAGATTATTGCCTGCATGAGTTGTCCCCCGTGCATACACAGACCCGCAGCATGCATGCATTTTTCGTGGCAGCTTTCTTCTCTCCACGCAAAATGCGGCGTACTTGTTGCGGCAAGGGGGACACCTCATCTGTACTACTGACGAAACAACAGCTTGAAGGGGAATAACAGCTAAAGCGCATCCCGCCAGTGAAACTGGTCCGTTCACGGCATAAACAACTGTTCAGACTAGTTGGAGACTATAAATTTAGTTTTTATTGAATCTTACTTTCATCTTTCATTGTAATTACTCTTAATTTAATACTCTCCACTTTAGTGTGTGTGTGTGTGTGTGTGTGTGTGTGTGTGTGTGCGTGCGTGCGTGCGTGCGTGCGTGCGTGCGTGCGTGCGTGCGTGTGTGTGTGTGTGTGTGTGTGTGTGTGTGTGTGTGTGTGTGTGTGTGCGCTCTCTCTCTCTCTCTCTCTCTTGTGTAGCATTAGCAACGGCGAGAATGAAAACTGGACCAATGTCGTTTACCGTTGACAAATAAAGTTTCATTTCATTTCATAAAGTTTCTCTCTCCTCGCTTAAACACGATGGTTTGGGTGATATATGCTCGTAGAGCGATTGACAGACTATGAATGAACAGTGCAAAGAAACCGGAGAAAGACTTGTAAGTTTATTCAATACTACGCATTAACACGCATTTCTGAGTCGGCTTAGCGAGTGCTCCACAACTGCTGTGCTTCTGTACTGGAGTGCATTATCAGAAGATATCCATCCGTATTTCGATCCGGTTTCCAAAACAGCTTCCTTTGAAGTCAGCTTTTCTGCATTTATTTGAATTTTTTTTTTCCAATTGTTGTTGACCTTTGCTATGTGCTCCAGGTGATTTTGCCAGTTGATATTTCTACAGTATCACACACACACACACACACACACACACACACACACACACACACACACACACACACACACACACACACACACACACACACACGGAAACACACACACACACACACACACACACACACACACACACACACACACACACACACACACACACACACACACTCTCTCTCTCTCTCTCTCACATCTTAATTCACAAAAAAGTGACTATTCGGCGGTTGTTGTTGTTGTTGTTTCTTTTGTGTGTGTGTTTTTTTTGTGTGTTTTTTTTTTTTGGGGGGGGGGGGGGGGTGTTTGTTTGCTTGTTGTTGTTGTTGTTGTTGTTGTTGTTGTTGTTGTTGTTGCCTTTTGCCCTAGTGTTTTACTTGCAGTTCCTTGATTGGTCGGTTGTATTGATCGCTTCAACCACTGCTGAGAGCTAGTTTGAAATGCAGACGGCGTTGCGGACTCAGTAGGCTATAGTGAAGGCCGTGAGAGTTGGTCGAAATGATTCCACTTTGAGCACTATAATATTTTCAGATTCCGAGTGGCTACCCCCTATTCCGAAGTCAAGCAACATACATTCCTCCTAAAATGCATTGCTTTGTTTTTGACACAGTGAATGTAATGAAGTGTTAAGTTTCATGAATGTCTGGTTTTGTTTATACACATGTACCGTTCAAGGTTGCAGAAGACTTTTGGCGATAACTTTTCGTACACTTTTCAAAGAGAGAAAGTTGATCCTGGCCTAATTAACATATTCACTTTCATGACGGTCGGGGTTCTTGATTATTTTTACGTTTCTTCTCAGCGTAAGTGAAACAAGCCAAAATCGGCATTTTCACGGCTGACTTGCTAACCTTAAAAGTTCTTTACAAAGCACGTAACAATTCCAAAATATTACCTTGGCGTCATTCAGTGACGTCACTGGTTTGTTTTCTGTCTTATGAAGGTTTTTTAGAGCACACGTCAATTATTGAGCGTGATTGCCTTTTACGTCATTGTCAGCTGAGGCTATCCGGAGGTATATTTTAGGATAATTTCGATACTTTACATTTTTTTCCAGTCGCGTTTTCACTGAAAAGTTTACTTATGCCGAGGAGAAACGGAGAAAGTGAGAGTCTCAGTTGTCATGAAATGGATTAGGACATTTGGCCGACGTTCTTTCAGTTATAGTGCCGCCCCCCCCCCCCTCCCCCGCGTTTGGAATTCCTTGCCATCTTCTCTGATAAACATCCCTTCCCCCCTACAGTTTAAAGCAGAACTCAAAACACAGCTTTTCAAACTAGCCTTTATTCTTTAAACTCCACCGCCTGTATTGATGTGTGTGAATGTGTGCGTGTGAATGTTGTGTGTATGCGTGAGCAAAAAGCGCTCCTAAGCAGAACGCCGTGGTCTACAAATGTAATACATTACATTACTAGACCAGAAACAACTTTTTCTCTTTGGTAGGCATACATAAGTGGCGCCATAAAAAGTTATCGCCGAAAATCGTCGACGACTGCAATATACCGAACACACAATACCTAACGCACAATACCTAAACTGTGCAACAGCGACCAGCCGTTTTGAGCGTTACTGGTAAATAACTTACAAGGTACGTCTGGTGTTTGCCGGGTAATAGCTAGATCAGAAAATCGCTAGATCAGAACTTTTTCACAACTCGGCATCTGCACCATTCAAAACGCTAACGTCATCGGTCTCATAACAATGAAAAATCGATGATTTCCTACGAACCGAGGTGGGTTTTGGAGGAGCGGGTGCTCCTTTTTCTGTCACATATGCGTCAAGGAAAATTAATCACGTGCATTATTCATGTGTCTGTAGGCTCATAAAATGCACACCCCTAACAATGTACTTTCGCCAAGCATTTGCATAATGCAGAAAACAGACCTATCAGGAACACCTGGAGTTTTATTTGCCTCGCCCGACCCATGGATTTCAATCTCGTCATTACTGTGTTTGCGCTTTGAGGTGTTTCCCCCCCCCCCCCCCTCAAAGTTCTGCCCATTTGGTGATCGGTCGATAACTAAGTACTGAGAAGTCAGGCTAGTCCGGGATTAACATATACGTCGTAAAGTTGAATAATGTCCATAATGCGATGGAATGTTCCACGCATACAATTTTATGGTGATACTGTTTTCGTGAGTGTAAGGGGTTAATTTGCCTTTCATTCGCATAATCTCTCTCTTATACAACACACACACCACACACACACACACACACACACACACACACACACACACACACACACACACTCTCTCTCTCTCTCTCTCTCTCACACACACACACACACACACACACACACACACACACACACACACACACACACACACACACACACACACACACACACACACACGAGAGAGAGAGAGAGAGAGAGAGAGAGCCTTCTCCACGGCCACAACGACAAAGAGGGAGGAAGAGAGGAAGAGACAAAAACCCTCTTGCAAATTTATGATGCAAAAACGGGTAATTTCACCAGAAGGCTGACTTTAGTTTACGAATGAAAATTTCGACAGGATCTTCCCTATTCCAATTCACTTGACTCAGGACCCCTGAGTTTGCAAAATACGAACTAGATCTTCCTGATTGGACACATCATGCACCGTCACTCTTGCTCGGACAGGCGGCATTTCTTTTTCTACAGTTTACGTCGCCATTCACACTGAGTACATGACGTTAAGACAGAATCATTCAGACCTCGGAGAAGATATGTTTGAGCGTTACAGACACGTAAAAACTGGCTGCGGTAACTGTTGTTCTTCATAACAAAGAACATGGATGAGACAGAGTGATACTTGTCGAGTTCCGGTGAGAAAATTGAAATACGTAGTGGTACTATTGCTAACTTGTCAGTGTCACAACTTTGGGGGTACAGTAGAACATGATCCTCTTTCAAACACAAGAAAAGGTCTAAACGATAGAAACCTCAAACACAAACAAGTGGCATGTTGCAGAACCAACCCTTCAGCTGCACCTTGAGGAGAATACATGCCTTGGCTGTGTTTCCGTGTGTGTGTATGCATATACATTAAATGTACATATATTACAAATGCTGAAAACGGTCCTCCTCGGTGTTCGACAAACTGGTCACAATCTATGACAAAGACATACATACACCACAGTGGCAGATGCCCGAAGTTCTTGTCTCAGTAACGCTCCAGTGTCCGCGTGAACTCAGTTTCAGTATTTACTATTCATGACGTCTAGTCCAGTAGGAATGTTGTTGCTGAACACTTCTCAGCACCGTCACACAGACTTTGAACTGGGCCGAACAGAACTCGTCGGGGTGGGTGGTAGGGTGTTTGGGAGTTTAACGTCCTTTACGTCCGTCACGTAAGGGTGATATCAAAGACGGGGCAACGAGGAAAAGGCCAGCACAAATATTTGGCCCCAGCTGGGATTCGAACTTACGACCCGAGCACTGAGAGGCCAACGCTCTACCATTCGGCTATCCCGACTCCCAGAACTCTTCAGAAAAGGTCTCAGTATTGTTCATTCAAAGCAGAACGGTTATTCCAGTAGGGAATGTTGTTGCAAAACTGGGTCGAACAGACCTCTAAGTGATGTCTCTCCTTTCAGAAGGCCTCAGTATTTCAGGTACAAAGAAGTATACTTCACAACAGAACTTCGTCTCCTATATAGGAATCTCGTTACCGGGCATCTCGGATCAGTACCATCTCATGGCTTTGACCTGAGGCAAACAGACCTATGGTGCTGTCTCTCTTCAGTAAGGCATCAGTATTTTCAGTTCCAACATCCTTCATAACAGAACTGCTACTCCAGCACAGAAATCTCGCTATAAAACACATCCGATAAACAACCTTATACAGACCTTGGCCTAGGCCAAACAGACTCCAAGTGCTGCTTCTCAGTCCTTCTGTCAGTATTTTCCTTCATAGCAGAACTTCTGTTCCAGTATAGGAATCCCGTTACTGGACACTGACCTTCCAGGATAAGCAGACCTACTGGGAAATGTCTTAAATTTCAGGAAGGCCTCAGTATTTTCTGTCCCACATCATTCGTACGACAGAACGGTTACTCCTGTAGGAATGTTAGTGAACACCTCCACCGTCAAAACCATCACACAGACTTTGACCTGGTACGAGCAGGCTTCTTTGTGCTCTCTTTCCTGTCGGGAAAGCTAAAACGCACCGAGGGTTGTTCCACTTCATCCGCACTAAACAGACTTTTCCGGAGTGATTCCACCCATCGACGAACATAGACCAGAACCTCCTGCATGCTCCCTCGGCGTTCACGCGGTGACACGGGCGCCTGACTGCTCTGCTGGTTGGACCTCCCTACTACCTTCTTTCCTTTGGCGCCTTTCCCCTTGCCCTTGCCCCTTTCTGTGTACGAATCTTCCGATGAGGAACCTGACGAGTACCGCCGCCCTGACTGACTACATCGCCGTTGGACCGCAGAAAAGCCGGCTCGTCCTAGCGAAACCAGCAAGGAAAAGAAGGCGGTTACAGCCAGACCTATCAATCCAACAATGAATGTAAAAGGCACCCCTAGATTCGGCAGCCAGCCGCAAGCTTGCTTCCCTCTGGTTTTTGCAGACGTGCTTGCCTTTTCGTCGTTTCGCTTGGGCGGCGCTCTCCTCTGACGAGGCGGCATAACTATTAACTATTGTAACTGATAACAGGCCTGCACACGACGTCAACAGCAGCAGAACTTAATACAGGGCCAAGTGCGGGTGTTCGGTAATACTACGCTCAAGAAAGCGATGTGTTTGTCAACAGTAAGGCACGGTTCAACGATGGTGATTTAGCTAATTGATAGTCCGCAGCGTCAGTTCCTTACAAGTGTTTGTCCGGCTATTAACAGCAGGTCAAGTGGTACAGTAGCGAGTCTTTGTCTTTGACGAGTGGTTCATGGCGCAGATTTTTTCACACACAAACTTGTAGAGAGTCTCGTGAATACAGTCAGGAACAGACCATAAAGTGGGCCCGGTGACACCAGACCCATCAGAGAGCTAAACCGGTATCTTCAGCACAGAATAGCTAAGTGGATAACTTTGAAGCCAGAACTTGAAGAGAGTCTGGTGTATAGCACCTGGGTGTCCTCCGTAACAGCCTGTTGTTTTTTGTTTTTTTGTTTTTTTTTCAAAGGATCGTCGTGTGTAACGGAACATGGAGTGGGGCGAGTGATCTCTGAAGCACCAGAACCTGGACTTGGCTCACCAGGAGGAGTAGTTTTTCTTGTCGTAAAACAGAAAGTCCAGCTCAGTTATTGGTAACCTTGTTCGGCCGTTGCTAAAGAAAAGGAAAAGGGAGAGGGTCATCCGGTCTATAATAGTATGAGATCGTGAATAGGGTGATGATTAACCAAAGAAAGAGAACAAGTAGAAGGACAAAAATGGTGAGGTCCAGCAAAACGTTCAGACGACGAATGGAAACTCTCAAGAGCATACTTTCCGGAGTGCCAAGTGGAATCCTCCGACATCGCGCCAACAGTCAGATAAGCTTATCTCCAGGAGTGCAAGAATCCTGTTTTGCAAGCAGCGTCCACAGAGATAACGCCAAACTTTCATGAATATCAGTGGTCTTTAAAACAGGGTTTCCAGTCTCCTGCTCATCCCGGACTGAAAGCCTTACTTCAGGCCTGTAGATTTGATTTCTGTTTACAACCCAGTACGGTAAGTACTGTCTGTGTCATCAGAGACACCGCGATCCTGTGACGTGTGGCACTTGTTTTACGTCACAAAGGATGACGTCTTTTTACCCATTGGTAGCAACTTGTCAGCTCAATGTTCTATTACTGCGTCATCGCGTTACTCCTTGTGGCCTCGATGGCCCCGTGGATTCTGATAAGGAGGAAGGACTATAAGCGTTACATGGGTGTAGTAGCACAGTCATGTAGCATTGGGGAAGTGTGGTAATCTTCTGGGCCATGTAAAAATCTGTTTTCCTTTTCCTGCTGTGCTACTTCCCTCTGGGTCGTCCGAAATATAATGGTTTTATTAGGTGGGCCAGTCATTCTGGGCGAAAACCAAAATAAATATAGAATATGTTCACAGGTATGAGAAAGTTTTTGTAAGCCCCCCCCCCCCCCCAGTTCCTTGAAGTGAATCGCTGCGGTTGCCTGTGCAGGGATGTCACTGGAGCTTGAAACCTTTAGGACAAATGTCCTGGAAGGTGGTAGATGAATAGGACGTTTGTCCTGAATTGGAACGAAGCAATAGGACATTCTGGCGCGCGACAATAAAGCATTGTAAAACAGGAACCACATATACACAGGTCAGGGTTAAACTCTTTGCCTCATTGTGTCCTTTACATGTAAGTAGTGTGGAAGACACAGAGGAAAAGGGGATTTATTGACTAGTAAGACCATAAGAAAAGGACATAAACTTATTGGCAAAGAAAAGTGAAAAAAAAAGTATTATTAACTCATTTCAGGTAATACTGTTTGGTTGACTTGCTGTCAGTGTCATCAAAGATTCAAATGTTCAACAGAAACACAATCGGACATATGACCTACTCTTGAAATAAACAATCGGACATCTGTCCTGCTGGACAGTTTTTTCATCGGACATTCGGCCAAGTCTATCGGTCATAGTCCTGTGTCCGGGCACCAGTGACATCCCTGCCTGTGTGTGAGAGGTTAACAGACAGAACAGAGAGTCTTGTAAAACATCTAACCCCAAGACCCCACGTTGGCAAAATGCCTGTTCAGATATTTTGGTGGGGTGGACTGTCCCCATCCGGAACTGCTTTTGAGGAAACGGGGGGGGGGGGGGGGGGGGGTAGAGCTCTTGTCAGTTCTCTCGGTAAATGATGCATCACATTCACCCACAGGGGAATATAGTCCTCTGTTGTGGAACAGTTACACTTCCAAAAACCTCTCTCTCTCTCTCTCTATCTCTGTGCGACGTACCCTGAGCTGAGAACAGGGCAGAGTTCTTTGTGAACTGTCTACTACATTTCCAAACGTTCACCCTCTCTGTGTGCCAAAATGCCTGGTCAAGGATTATCTTCTACAGTAGAGGCCATACCAAAGCTCAGCTGGTATAGTTCGCCTGTTAGGGGGGGGGGGGGGGTGCAAATGTATTCCAGTCATTTGCAGGGAGAGCAAATGTACTACGAACCACCACATCAGAAACCACCAGCACATAAACAACGGTACCTTCTAGCGCAATCCTTCATGACAAGGGAAAAGAGGTATTCAGAGGACTATAAACAGAAAACAAAGAATGACAAACCAGACCACTGATATAATTCATACTCCGATGAATCAGTTTACTTGAAAACATATGGGCCATGTAAAATGTACCACAAACGCACAATTAGTGGTATGACTGACATGGTTGAGGTATGTTGTGGATTCCATTTGTGCAAACACATATTGTTTCATAGAGCTAGTACAGTAAATATTGTATCCTTCTCCCCAACACCCTCCTCGGCCCCTCCCATCCGGGGGCCCTCAGCGCCACGACCCCCTTCTCCCCACCTCTATCGCTCTTTAGGCGCATTGTCCATTTTGCCATTTTCTGGTCTTTGTGCATTTCAAATCTTAGTTTCACATTATGAAACTCAGTTGCATAAGATGCCCTACTGTTGCTACTCTCTCCACCTTATATACTGATTCCGTACGTAACTTGTCTTCCACTCAGTCCTGTTCAATCTGTTTTCTTTTTCCTTCTTCTCGTTCACATTAGCTGTTTCTATTTGGCATCTACGGATTTTTCTTTGGTGTGTGTGTGTGTGTGTGTGTGTGTGTGTGTGTGTGTGTGTGTGTGTGTGTGTGTGTGTGTGTGTGTGTGTCTCTCTCTCTCTCTCTCTCTTGTCTTTCCATTACTTCCGGATATTTTTTCCCTATTCCAAAGATATTCCGCTCTGTCCTGAATCCGGTTCTCCAGTTGTGCTGTCTGTCAGCATAATTTTCTCTTCTCCCGAGTCCTGGGATCCGCTTGCTGTGTTTTGCCCCATTGCTGCCATCTCACCCTTGCCGCTGCCTTTCTTGCTTGCTTCGCTCTCATCGCTTTCACTTTTATGACTGCGCCCGGCATCCTCGTCGCTGAACCATTCTTCTCCCTCGTCGGGGATCAACTGTCGCCACGTCGCAAAATTCCAGCCTAGCACCGTCTCCACGAGACTACGTCGCGGCCGAGACTGCGCGTTGCTGGTTTGTGGGCCACTGTCACCAAACCACGACGCAACGTTCCATCCCAGCACTGACTCGACTAGACTAGGTCTCCTGTTTTGTGTTCCGCTCGTTTGCGGCGTGGAGTTACCGCCATCCGATCTCAGTAGGTTGGGAGCTTCTACGACACCTTGGACCAGCCCCACCATGACGTCGGAAAACCAGTAGGCTTGTGATGACTCGGCTTCTTCTTGCTCGGGTTCTTGACTACTCGGGGTCTGCTGTCCTCTCTGACTCTGGTGTCTTTTCGGATTCTGTTGCCTTCTCCGCGAGTACTGTGCCTCCGCGTCAAAGTCTTGGAATTCTTCTTCGTGTTCATCAAATTGTGGCTCGTTTTGTTGTTGTTGTTGCTGTTGTTGTTGTTGATGTTGTTGTGCGTCCGCCTCTGTTTCTCGGGCTTCATTTTCCTCGTGACTTTGTTGTTGTTGTGAATGTTGTTCGGTTTGCGCTCGTTGCTGCTGTTGTCCTTTATGTTGTTTCAGCGTCTTGTGTTGATGTTGTTCCTGCTGGCGTCGCTCTCTTTCTTCTCGTATTCGTCTTGCGCGTTCTTGTTCCCACCGCCGATGTTGTCCGCGTGTTTTAACTATTGGTCCTCGTGTGCCAACACTGCTCCTACGTCGGTCTTCACTGCTCCTGCGTGGACCTTCGCGAGAGGTGCTTTGCGGTTGCTCGTTCGCGGTCGTGAAAAGCAGGTAAAGTAACCACACCACTCCGGTAAGAAAGCCAAACAGGATGTTTAAGAGATACAAGACGATTCCTATTGGTCCGTGCTGGTTGTAGAGTTGCCTGAAATTTCTTTCGCTCAAGTCATCTTGAAACCGCCTCATACATTTAGATATCGACTGCTCAGGTTTACGTTTTGGTGCCATCTTTGAAGAGCTAAGGAGGATGGTCTTTCTAAGATCTGTCTTTGAAGAACTTCACCAGCACCGCCTTTACATAATGACAGCCGGGTGTTCAAAAGGCCTCTTATGTCTGTCTTCTGTATAAGTTGGTCTGCCTTGCATTGATTGTGAAATTTGCGCGACTGTGCTCTACGGATTAACCAGCAGTGTTTGCTCAAGCAGTTAGTTTAGTGGCGGTGATGTTTCTGCCGTCAAGCTGTGAAGGCGACGTTTCAGTTTTTCAGTTGTGAAAGGAGCAGCCAGTTCCCCCGAGCTGTGACCGACAAGAGATGCTCTTATTCCTTCAAACGTAGACTTTCATCGGTCAGTGCGAAGAACTTTGACTGAAATTGCTCTGGAAAAAAACGAAGATTTTTTTAAAATTATTATTATACTGCTTTTGTTTACTATGATGCTCAGTGTTTCCTGTAAGTCACCACATACCACTTCGCTCCCGTCCACATCAGTATAGACATGTGACAAGAAAAGGGGTTTTGACAGCTAATTCGCGTATGCCGTTCCAAGCAGTTCTGCTTGAAAAGATTGTACCAAGAATTACTGAGTAACAGGCCCAAAACGATAACATTGCATAATCTCTCTGAACAGCGAAAAACCTCAGAAAGACATTGGTGCACATCTGGGTGTCATCAGGACTAAGATTGTGACCACCGTCGAACGCTGAAGAAGAAGCATAGTTTTGCAAAACACAGCAAAACAACCTTACTTTATAGTCTAGCCCTCCCTGTTCTCTCAAGAAATCTCACCTTTCTATTCTGCCATTGTCCGCTACGTTGGCTAGTACTTATTATATCACACAAATTGCCCCATGTCATGTTCGGAAGATGGCGTGCGCTCCAACAAGCACAGTCCTTCTCTCACTCTAAGCACAGACAACATTCCAGAAAATGTTGTGTTCGCTGAAAGGGAAGTGCCTGCTTGGAGTCTTTCGTGCTAGAATGCACATTTTGTGCCGTCTACGTCAGATCAGTTTTACGTCATAGTTGTCGAATCATGAATGACGTAATGACGAATGTCTCATCCACTCAGTGAATGGCCACGGTGCGCGAGATTAAAATTGACATTCACACGCGCTCGCAAACACGTGCTTGTAAGTTTCTCTCAGTTGCTTCGAAGATCTGTGCCTACTCATCTTTTCGGACAGTTCCATAGCAAATTTCACAGAAATGGTAATGCTTCCACTGAAGATATCAGTTATCAAAACGAAAAGGATTGTCGTGTTGGAAAACGATCATATCGTCAGTGGGTTGCCTGCTTGTAAGGGCTAACCAAAGGTTCTGAACATGCTCTGAGGACAACGCATACAGACAATGCATATTAATTCGTATGTTAAACACACATACTGTTGTAGTCTATATTCAATTCAAATTCAATTCAAAAATACTTTATTATCTGTTATAAAAATACATTTAAAACAGAAAATTGTCTTTAGACATGCAATCGCTCCGCTCCTTATACTAAGATCACAATGTCAAATAAATCACACACACAGGCACACACACACACACACAGGCACACACACACACACACACACACACACACACACACACACACACAGATATAATACAAAATAAAAGAGAGACTGAAAAAGCGAGATAAATAAGATATCCCCCACCCACCCACCCGCACAGACACACACGCGCGCGCACACACACACACACACACACACACGCCCGCCTACCCGCAATCACACACCTCCGCCGGCAGACACAGAACTGACCCAACAGACCTGCAAGCTTAGGACATCATTTAAGTGCAGCATTCAGAACAGCAACAGCGGATGGCACAAATGATTTCTTGTATTTGTTCTTACGTGCAAGAGGCACTTTATCACGCCTGCCTGATGGTAGTTTCTGGAAGGCAGAGTTGAGCGGGTGAACACGTTCATTGAAGATTTGAGAAGCCTTTCTGGCAAGGGCAGAATCGTACAGTGTGGACAGCTGTCGCTGTTGTAGGCCAATCAGTTTGCTGGCCATGCCGTTAACCACTCGGCCCAGTTCAGTTTTAGAGTTGAGCGTGGCGGGAATTAAGATGTCTGAGACCCAGCGTCTTGTTGGCTAGAGCTCACCGAGAATAAGCGCTTTATGAGTATCCACTATTATTATCATTATTCAAGTAAATCTGCATGCAGTGGCGCGTTTTATTGAGCGAGGAAAACAAGCCCCTACCTAACGGGAGAGCAGCTAGGCGTTTTATAGGTCAAGACGACTTAGCCCCTAGCCGAGGAAAGTTAGACCCTCGCAGGAGGTGCTACATTTGCTAGACAAGATGGCGTCCGTAAGCATGGTGCGACTCGATGATGGCAGGTTTTTGTTTTTTTTCAATTTTGTGGTGAACGAATTAAGATGGAGGCGTCTGCAGAAATATGTGTTATTCTTTTTACTTTTTGTCTGTATTGTTGACTTTCTTGCGAATTAAGCTTTGAATAACAATGTAATCGAGTCGATACCGGTGTGGTACACATGTCAACGCGCGTCGCACACTATCTTCCGCCATCTTGAAATGGGTAGATACAGCTAGCTTCTGGCTGTGACCGTTTCGTAGTCCGCTCGTCTCGCTCGCCTCGCTATTCTAGCTCGCCTCGGTCTGTAAAACGCACATCAGGGCCGCGTTTCTTAAGGCGGGCGCTTCGAAACGTTCCGGGGCGCTTTCCTATGAAACCGTCTATAGGCACCTTGCCCAGGGCCGCGTTTCTTACGGAAAGGCGCTCGCGGGCGCTTGCGAAGGTCGCTTTGCCTCGTTGGGAAACGGCCAATTAGAACCAAGGCGCTTTCAAAATGGCGGCGGAATCACGAACACTGTTGTTGGCAAGGTTGAAAAGGAAGAAGAAAACTCTAGTGCTCGCAGCTATCAGTCATCTTTTGAGCGCAGAAGACGACGTTTTTGAGGAGGAGCAATAATTACTGGCTTGGAGCATGATATACCGCTAGTATGCATGTTCTGCTCGATGCAAAACGGAGACGTAAGGCACCATTACGTACTCACTTTGACCACTCCTTCCCCACAAACACGCACGACATATCCCTGAATGACTGGCGACCACGGCCCGGTGCAATTAGCTCAAATTATTTTCGTATACTATTCTGCACAATTACAAGTTGGGACAGAAGGTCTCCATCCACCCGCAAATTCATTTTAAGCCATTTCTTAGTTCCACTTCAACGAAGCCTTCGGTGGGCGCCGCCATCTTTGTTTACATAGAAACTGACCACGTGACCTTTTGCTCGCGGCAAACTAGCTTCAGACTTAGTGCGCGGGCGCTTTTTCCGCCCGCCGCGGGCAAGGTGCCTATAGACGGTTTCATAGGAAAGCGCCCCGGAACGTTTCGAAGCGCCCGCCTTAAGAAACGCGGCCCAGGTCAGGGACGGCATGTGATTTTTCGGCTAGTTGGTGCATGTGAACTTTGCAATGTCACTTGCAAACTACAGAGGGCCTCGCCGGATTGCACGTGCTGGACGCACATAGGACACAGCCGTTGTCGCCTGTAGGTATAAGCGTCTTCTCCAAAGAAAATAAAGAGGAAGGTTATCCGATTGCAGTTTCTCTCAATCTGTCGCGCTTCATTTAATCTGCCCATCCAATACCCACTTAACAGCGCTCGTGCGTTTCCACTTCATTGACTTCTTCCATCAATCACTGTCACTGAAGCGACTCTCATCTCTCACGCACAGATCGCGTTTTCTATCAAACCGTTCAGTTAGAAAACAAAAGTTCCGGTTGCACACACAAACACACACAGACAAAAAAACCCACCTCGGATTCCATTGTGTTTACCCAATATCATATAACCGTACTGCCGGCCATGCGTGCGCGTGACGATTGAGTGTCGGCTCCAGATTTCGGTTCTAGTAATAGATTTTTTATAAACTGTATATCGTTAGAGAGTGGAGAAAATCGATGGCCAATCTCTCAACCAATGAATTTCCTCTTCGAACTTTTGTCCGTACGTCAAACTTGTTGTGCCAGTGCTGCATTGACTGGTGGAGCAGACGACAGCTGTGCTGTGGCGGTAACCAGATGATTCTGACTGGATGTTTTCTCCCCAGGGGATTTTGTTGCGTGGTTATTGCGCCCGACTGAGTAACCTACTCAACTGGCAAAAACAGCTGACGTAAAAGTGATCAGTCACGCGTATATACTGAGCTCTTATTTCAAACACCCTGTTCACGAAATCAATTATTTCTGTCGGGCAATAATTTTTTTTGTATTTACTACTATTGATACTGGCTTTTGGCTTTAGCCCGCGCGTGAATTGCGAAAAGCCGTGGTCCCGAGCAACGGACTCACGCACAACCCACACTGAAAATGGACAATGCCTCAGATGAACATACCGTTATTCAGTGTCGTCCCCATGGACCAAAGCCAGGTGGGGATGGTGCAGGGCCTCAGTTAAGCCTCAAGAGAGCCCGCCTCAGCAGCTGGCGGCTGTCACCTTGATACCTAGCGAGAGGCTGAGTACCCCCCCCCCCCCCCTTTTTATAATTTTTGTTGCCACCCAAACTTTTCCCCAGTTCCAGTCAGTGGTTGTCCTCGCAGGTTGTAGGTTGAATTCACGGTGGGTTTGGCAGCTGGGGCAAATTTGGGTATGCATGATGATGAGGGTGGTGCTGTGGAGGTCCAAGTGGTTTGGGGCTGCGTGACAGGGCCCCGGCCATTCCGCGCTTCCTGACACTAACATCCCGGCGTTAACCGGCTCCGGGAACTACGGCACCTGTAGCGTCGGCCGCTTGTTGTTTGTTGTATTTTTTTTCCCTCAAGGGGTCTGCCCATGGTTGAGTTACGTTTAACGGGCAGACTACGGAGCCCGGGGGGGGGGGGGGGGGGCGTGCCTGCTACGTAATCATTGGCATCACTGATGAAATGTGACATGGGAAGCGGCACTCTCCATTCCCCCTCAAGTCGCACACATGTAAGTGGGTGAGTCTGAGATTCAAGTTCAGCCTCCCCGTTGAGCCACTCTCGGTAGAAAGAGACCTAGGCAGGCAGGAAAAATCCCACAACTGCTACGTGTTGTCGGCTCTACAACCCCATCACGGAGTCTACAGCCATCAAGGTCGCACAGTGACCAACGCAGAAAGAAGTCGGAAAATTTGTTCGTCAGTGTGATCAGTGGTGACTGACTGCAGACGTGTGTGTACGTGTGTGTGTGTGTGTGTGTGTGTGTGTGTGTGTGTGTGTGTGTGTGTGTGTGTCGCCCGCTGACTGAACTACGAGCATTCATCAGTTCTCTTCTTCTAGTTCACGTCAACAGCTGCTGGAGTGTGCGTTTGTTTGTTTGTTGTTGTTGTTGTGTGTGTGTGTGTGTGTGTGTGTCTGTGTGTGTGTTCGCGCACACGTTACGGAAAGGGTCTCAAATTACAAGCAGTATTGTGACTGTACACGCCGCGCGCTTTAACAGCATCACCAGACACAGCCTAATTCAACAAAAATAAACTTTCTAAAAGCACGTCAATCTTTCTCGCTCACTCCCTTACCTCACCCTTGCATGATAAAAGGCCATCTGCTCGCTTCGTCCGGTCAAGTAGATCTACGCTTCATGCGTTTTACGCGGATCGAACTATTCCATATGTCACAGACGCTCTACATTTTTCGTGCATCAATCTCATCAGAAAATGTGGTGTTTGTGTAAGTTATTGGATTGGGTGAATGTTAACGTTGTAGTCGTAGAAAAAATAAACTTCTTGTCGCTCCGTTGCACATGCTGTGACTCGTTAAAACCTACTCAACTCTGACGTAGTCTGGCGTCACAGCCGGGTGATTAAGTTCCATTTGGCGACCTGCCTCTATAATTATGTCTATATGCATGTCTAAAATTGTGACCGAAACTGCGAACGATGCCGTCAAGAATCTTAAAGTGCTTATCGACTTTTAGCGTTTGATTCAGTGTATGTAAGACAGACTGACAGCTGACGAAGTTTCACCTCACACACACACACACACACACACACACACACATTGCAAGAGATCTTAAATACGTTTCTCAAGTGTAGAATGAGTTTGCAAGTCACTTACAGTAAACACAACCTCCACATTATTCCTTTGGGAGGGGGGGGGGGATAATTCGTTCTAAATGGCAACACAGGGAAAGGACAGTAGGACATTGCAATTGCTGCTCTTGAAGTCGTGAGTATTTGGAAAAAGTCATGTCCCCCTAATGTCAATGGTGATTCACGCATCCGTCTTCTTGACATAATTGTAGTGCAAGCTTTTTGAACACACAGACAACCTTATAGAGAAACCGGTGGACCAACACAAACGCAAACGAGGGAGAGAGAAAAAAAAAACCAAAAAAACAAAAAACACCCTCAGATCGGAGATCAAGGAGACCATCATATGAATCCTCGGTGGATAAATGGGATGAAATGCAAACATACTATGCGACAGTAACACTCTGTGTGATTGGAGTCGCTTGTTTAGGGGGAATGAGGTGGAGGGGTAAGGGGTGGGTGACGGGGGGGGGGGGCGCAAAGAGAAATTGAGAAATCACCAGTGAATTGTAGAAACCCGAGAACTACCAGTGCATGCTTACTAATATTACAAGCAGCAAGGATTTGACGTAGGGGCGGGGCAATGGAAGCGACACGTGAATGCAACCCCACCCTTTCTTTGCTGTCGTGTTCGATAACTAATTTCAGTTGAACCAGTACACGTACCTATCTGCGTCATACGCTGGCTCCAACAGATGATAAACAGGTTTTGCACCTTAGCCTAAGGAAACAAAGGTCACAGCATTGCACATATCACGTGCCGACTGTTCAGAAGCAACCGCTGTAAACATGCCCCCTCTTTCCAAGCGTCTTTTGTGACGGCCTTTTGAGAAAACACCCTGTAAGTACATTAAAGTCGCATTCTGCTTCAAGTACACTTAGCCGCCCGTGAACTTATCTGATGGGTGATTTTCAAGCTGAATATTACTAATAAACAAATGCCTCTGACGTGAAGGGACATACACACACACACAACACAATGTAATGGCAACTGCAACTTGTTTTGTACAAAATGTCTTTTTATTACTGTCTGCAATCAAACATCCATTTAAAAAAGGCAGTCAGATGGAGCAAACAGGTACGTTGAAAGTGTATGAACCAACCTTTCAAGTCATGCTGACATAACCAAAAGACGGTCTGACAAACATGACCTGACAGACATGATGCTTTGAAAGTAGGTGTGTTCTGACCAAAGCAAACTTTTTATCAAGAATTCTTGTGGCGAGCTACTTACATCAAAGACCATGGCATCCATGTACCACAGTCTTTGCTTACATGATACGCACTTCCTATAGATGTAACACAAAACTGTTAGTATAACTGAATACTTCGGAAGTCACCCTCTTCAGCCATAAAATGCACAGGATAGAAATTTGTTCCTTTTTACGGTGCATTTATGGACCCCCCCCCCAAAAAAAAAACCAAAAAAAAACCAACAAACAAACAAACAAACAAACAAAAAAAACAACCAAAAACCAAACAAACAAAACAAAACAAAAACCCCAAACACACACACAAAAAAAAACAAAAAACACACAAAAAAACACAACACAAAGCAAAACAAAAACAAAATTGAAAGCACCCTGTGTGCATGATGCTCTCAACCATGATGGCCCCTGTGTGAACCATAACTCACACAGGTTCCTGAACCGGCATCATGCAGTCAAACAAACTCATGCAAATGTAGTTTTTCAGAAAAACATGAAAAACACAAAAAATGTTTCTTGTATCTTGTCTTGTGTGTTGAGACTCTCTCGGGTTATTTTTGTTCGTGTTGTTTTTCTTACTAATAAAAATCACAAAGGCAGTCAAAATTGCATGCACAGGGTGAGTGAGTATTTTAAGGCTTAACGCCGCGTCAGCGACAAAGACTAATTCGCGGCAGAATTGCATGCACAGGTCAACAAAGAAAGAAAGATCTTTCAAACTGTAAAGCAATGTGCTTTGATTCAGGTTTTGAAACACTGTATTTGTCACTTTATTTTGTGATTTTTTTAAAGCACAAAACTGATATTCCAGTTTACAAAATAACAGCCATAAACAAAAAATGTACAAAGCAGTATAAGCTTTAGTGTAGATTCATTTCACACACCTGTCATATGTTTACTCCTGAAAATTCACAGGAGGCCTTGACTACGACCTTGAAAAAGAAACAATAAAATACACACTTAAATTGTTGATTTCATGCTCATCTTGAAATGAGAAAAGCAAGCAAAACAGCTCGATGTACGATACAAAATCACCCTGTCAACATGGCATCACAGGTCCAGACCATGTTGGGCTCCAAAAGGTGAATTCCTATATTGTAGCACAAGGGTGGTGTGGTAGGTGGCATAAATGCAAAGAGGGCAAAACAAAATACAGCATACGAAGGCATATCTTTTTCTGACCCAACTGCGAAAAACAAAAATCTGCGGTGGTGTTGCTGCGTATCTTTTCCTCTGCGTTTGCTTTACCACCCTGTTGTTTTGTGGACAGGCATCATTAAAACCACTCAAAGTAACATATATATCGGATCGAGGCGATGTTTTCAAGCTAGCCTAAAAACCGTCATGTTCTAGGCACAACCCACTGAGCCAGCCAGTCACCAGCATAAATTAATAAAGAAACACACTTCATGTACAGGGGACCACCAACCAGTACGAGACAATTACTGAAGTACATGTACTGAATTACTGAGCAAAGATCTCAAAATTTTAGGCAAGCGGCAAAACAGAACAAAAACTTTGTTTAAAAAGTAGTGGTAGATATGAGTTATGAACGATTTTGATCCAAATAAAGAAATTAGTGAGTGGGAGTAAGTTTCACATATGCCAATAAAACATACTGAAAAAAGAAAACAGGGGAAAAAAATACGTGTAATGAAAAAACAATTGTTAGATGTCAGACAATACAGAGAGCTCAATCCACTTTAACCACAGATATGAGCTCTATTGCAATAATTACTATCTGGGAGACAGTTTGGCCGTGTTTTGACAATTTCCCCATAAATCCAATTGTCACTGTTAGTCAGAGATTCTGCTTTTTTTTTCACTATACACACATGTAACCACAACAGATCCATCACAGAAAACAGGGACTAGATTCACCACCTTCTCTGATCACACAACTACGACCTTCACCTCAGGTCATAGTTGGGATCCTCGTTGGGAATAACGCCGACACCAACACCCCCTTCGTGAGCAATCATGGGCGCCACAAATGTCCAGCGATCAGTCTCTGGATCATACATCTCCACGGAGGTGAGTTTCGTCTGTCCGTCGTAACCACCAATCGCAAACAGTTTTCCATGGGTGGCAGCCACAGCCACACGACTCCGCTTCAAGTTCATGGGAGCCACTTCCTGCCACTGGCCTGTTTTGGAGTCGTAGCACTCAACGCTGCGTAGGAATACAGCACCATCGTAGCCACCAATCGCATACAGTTTCCCACGGAGGGCAGCCACCCCAAGCCGACAGCGTTTAGATCGCATGCTAGGGACCTCTCGCCACTGTCCAGCTGTGCAGTTGTAACACTCCACCTGAAAAGTTCACAAAATCAGTATTACTGTTTCTACCTGCTATGTACACTTGAAATGGTATATGGATCTGGATCGTGGAGAAGTAGAGGGGACAAAGCCAGAGCCTGTAAAAGAATCTCAATGACCAGGCAAAATGAACCACACCACACAGTATCTGGATCGTGGAGAAGTAGAGGGGACAAAGCCAGAGCCTGTAAAAGAATCTCAATGACCAGGCAAAATGAACCACACCACACAGTATCTGGATCGTGGAGAAGTAGAGGGGACAAAGCCAGAGCCTGTAAAAGAATCTCAATGACCAGGCAAAATGAACCACACCACACACCAAAGGAAAAAATCTAATGCTCCAAGCAGGACTTGAACCCCAAACCTCCCACACAGGTGATGGAAGGAACATGACATTCCAAAAACTGTATCTGACTGAGGCAATGTAAATGTCAACCAGAACTCACCCCCAGTCACTGCTGGTTTTCACTTTCTCTTTCTTTTCATTTCTCTCAAAACCAGCATTGTTTTTTGTTTTGTTTATTTCACTTTATTACATTTGTCTCTGTGCACATGGCAAAACAAACTTGAATACTGGTGACAAAATTTTATAACCACAACTCCATCTGTCCCGGTGCTCTTACCAAACCCGATGAGCGCATTTATCGCACACATGAACGAACGAACGAACTTTATTTTTCAACGGAAAAGATTTAGCCATACAATGGTTAATTTTCAATCTGCCGTTGCTACAAAAAAAAAAAAAAAAAAAACTACTGGCAAAGGCAAAGAAAAACGTACAACACTAATTAACAAAAAACAAAAAAGAGTAATGCGAAACCAGAAACAAAATGCAAAGCTCACACACACACACACACACACAATCTATAATAGCAGTTACTTAGACCGCATACAGTTATGATACATTGAAGCCGTTAAAGAGATCGTATTATCAGTATATAATCGGACAGTTAAGAGAGGGAGCGTTAAAATGGATGTTTCATGGGTGAGACGTATATTTACATAATACAGGGAGTGACTTCACTACTTATCTATCTTAAAATGAGGTCTGGCGAGGACACTAACAAAATACCACTTTCAATGGATGGAATAAGTACTCACCGAGTCAAAAATGGAGAGTCCATCATGTCCTCCACAGATGTACACCTCCCCATCAAGTACGGCCATGCCTGAGGCACTACGGTGGTTCTTCATGGATGCAACCGGTGTCCAGCTGGGAAAACACAGGATTGTCAAACCTCAACAGGTGTGTCCAGATGTCCAGGAAACCATCAGACAAAGATCTGTTACTCGATGTAGCAGCTTCAAAACATCTGGAGACATCCCCCCACCGCAAAAAAACCCCACAAAAAACACAAAAAAACAACAACAAAAACTAAAACAGACACACACACACAAAACAAGAAAAAGAATAAGGAAAAGACAAGACACGACAAGACAAGGCCAGTGGTCCTGGTTTCTGTCTCTAAACAAAGTGGAAATTATTTTGCCAGTACAAACACTAAGAATCTTGCTGTAAGGAGTGGATGTCTGGGTTTTTTTTAAATGATAGAAGAGAGGGGAGAACTTACAAATACTTATGATGTGTAATACAAAGCAAAAGCTTAGGACAGTTCTCATTTATCCCCCCCCCCCCCAAAAAAAAAAAAAACCAAAAAAAACACACACACACAACCAACACAAAAACCCCAACAAAATAAAACAAAAGCAAACAACAAAAACCAAACAACAAACAACCCCCCCCCCCCCAACAAAAAAAAAAACCCTCTGCAACCCAACTCCCCCCTCCCCATTAAAAAAAAAAAAAAAAATTCTTCTTTTTCAGGAATGGGCACACATACATATATATATATATATACATTCTCATGGTTGGTCATCATATATCAGTAACTGTAAACACATTTCACCATGGTATGCACTTCTATTAGGTGCAGTGTACAGTTAGAAAAGAACAGTTACTTGCAGAACATGTACTAAGTGTTTGGTTGGAGTGCCCCTCCCTCCCCAATTTCAACCACAAGCCATACTGGTAGAAACCACCACACCTCATTCTGACACCACCTATTCAAAAACTTTCCCTCCTGAAATCTAAGCTCTCTCCGCCTCCTGGTCCTGTCAATGAAAGTGATCAATCTGACCAGATGTGACCAGGTGTGAAGGTATTTGGCCAGGCCCTGGGTCTCATTTGGTATGCAAATCCTGTAGATATTGGATGGCAACACTCAATGGGACCCGCTGGGCTGTTTACCAAGAGTTAGCACAGATGTCAGCTGCTGTCAGCGGCAACTAAGGACACATAACCCAGGTATCCAAAGCTGATATCACAGAGCGACTAATTTTGAAGGAGGTTGTACAAACTGAATCTCAATTATCGAAGTTCAACTTTAGATCCTACAAATATTTCTAATAATCTCACCTGAAATTATCATCAAACTTCCTTTGCTCACAAAATATAGTTTGATTCAAATATGATTTCTAACTTTCCAGAGCCAAATACTGGACAAAGTTAGGCATGGTGGCCATGACACTTTCAAACTACACATTCTACTGAATTTCAGTGCATCCCGCATGTGCTTGTACATGTGTTTAGATCTACATTCATGTACTGTGCTATCTATAATGGCATGCGCGATCTCTTGGTGATGCACTCCAGATAAAGTACAAGAATCTCCAAAACTGACATCAAATGTGGACGAAATAATTTTCTGAACATTGGTAAAAAAGACAAACAAAAAAAACTGCAAATAAGCCTTCCATCTTTTTTTCGTTGTTGATTTTAGTTTTCTCTATGTATGTATTGGCAGTTTCACTGGTGGTGAAATGAGCCATTGCATAGTCTGCGCAATAAAAAATACTGACTGACAACAGAGGTACTTGCTGACCCATGGAAAACTCATAAATCATAGAGTAAGGACGCTCGGTTGGTACACCGCCACTAGTATCACGACAATGGGCCAAGCTAATGCAACCAATAATATGGCTGAACTCATTTCCTAATACAGGCAGTCATTCCCACCTATATTTTTAAATCATACTTGACAGCCGTACTGGTAACCACCCACAAGCTGACAAGAAAATGAATGTGATTCACGAGAGCGTGCGTTTTGGGTTCAACTTGCAGCATTCTGGGCCAATTCAAGAAACTGGGTAAAGCGCCTAGAAACAATACTCTATTATTATCATTATTAATCAGTAACACAGGGGGACTCTGCTTACATGTCTGTTTTGGGATCGTACGTCTCCACTGTATGTAGAGAAGAAATACCATCGTAGCCTCCACACACAAGCAGCTTTCCACCCACAGCTGCTGCACCAAGAGCACTGAAACAGATTTTTTTTTTTTATAAGAGTTTTAGACCGGGGTGAAATTTCTGTTTAGGCTGAAATGTGTCACTGAGCTCAGCCCTCACCAGTCCACCTACTACATAATTGTGAACAGTCATGACTGAGAAACCAAAAACCTCCTCCCAAACCAACAGAAAAAAAAAATGTCATGACTTTTCACTGATAATGATGCATCTAACAAACACAAACACCCATATGTAATGACCCAACAACAACAACACCAACACCAACACCAACACCAACACACACACACACACACACACACACACACACACACACACACAAATCCCCACGAAAAAGCAAACACGGTTTAGTGAAAGTCAAAGTTTAAAAAAGGAATAAGCAAGGCTTCCGCTTGACAAATAAAAGTCCCCTTCACCCCCCCCCCCCCCCCCCCACACACACACACACCCTCCCCAACCTTCCATCTCCCCAAAAACAAAAACACCCACTGAAAACAAACCAACCAACCACAACAACAATACAACACACACACAAAAACAAAAACTGGGAAAATCACCTGCGCTTGCAGTTCATGGATGCCACCTTCTTCCACTTGCACGTGGATGGTTCAAATGCTTCCACTGTGTTCAGCCGCTCCACACCATTGTAGCCACCAATAGCATACAGCAATCCTGTGCAGGGCACACACGGCAAATTGGCCAATAGAACGAGAAACTAAACTTTAAAAGATGACCACAAGTCTTTCTTTTGAGATGCTTTATTCCATCTAGGTCTCACAGTGAGAGTGCAGATTTCTCTCTGGGTCCTTTGGCTTTACTTTACCAAAAAAAATTCCTGTTTGGTAAATGGGTGGTAGTGTGCTCGGAATGATGACCTTTTCTGAGAGAAACCCCTCATGTTTGAAGTCCAGCAGTGCCATCGAGTTTTCCAGGAGCCAACTGAGGACCTACCTTTTCCCTACATTCTCATGCAGACTTTCAACTTTATACCGTCCCTACCCCCTTGTCTTTCCTTCCCTTTTTGCTTCCCAACAATTCACTCCACCCCCCCCCCACCCCCCAACCCATTTCCTTACCCCTGTACTGCTGCTCCTTTCTGTGTTTTACTGATGTTCCCCTCCAACTCCCCTGCACTAGTATTTCCATCTGTCAAAAGAACCCATCATCCTTCTCAAGTCCATGGCGCTTATACCCTTTAATTTGAGACGAAGAGACTGAGCACTGGCTAAATTGGTAGCATGTTTGACTAGCAGGTGCACAACCGTCACGGTGAAGTGTGGGTTTGATGACAGGTCGAGCTGTGGTATGTGTGGTCCTCCTGATTTCCTCCCACAAGGGAAGTAACCCATATTTCCCAAAAAGGATAACCAAGTATCAACACCCCCCACTCTCTGGGGCACAGTCTTTCAGTGGAAAGTACCTCTGTGCACGGTGGGGAAATGGCGCTCACTGCGCTACCGTGACGGGCATAAATTGTCTCGGTGTTCTCAAACACAAGGTCGCGCACTATGTCATCCTTGACCAGCTTTGAACCCAGAGGGATCCTCAATGGCGCAAGTGATGGCAGGCTGTCTTCAGAGTGAAAGTAGGCGTGTTTCTGAATCAGAGACATGCATAACATGTCTCTGTCTGAATGGACAGATCTATTATTACATTCAGTCCTAGAGCACGGGTGTGTATGCTTTTGTAATCGTCTCTTATTCCACCACAAGGCAGGTACGTGATTGTCTGCACCGTGCAATAATACTTGCCTGTAGAGTGCAACACCTTGGCCTGTCAGAGTGCAACCCCCTTGCCGTTTACTCACATCCTGTTGGATCAGTGTACCACGTAAACAGTGCCATCAAAGCGCAACAATAATTGTCCGCTGGTAAAGATTTTGCCCAAACAAAAAGTGGTCGGATATTCAAGACTTCGTTTCAAATCGATTCATATGACACACAAGTCTTCGCTTTTCTATAAAAAATTCGCCATTTTTGAAAATGGCGCTGGCTGTAAACAGTCACATTTTCACGCCCCGCCGAAAAGGGACTGCACTCTGAAGTCTAAACACCACACCCCCCCCCCCCCCCCCCCCAAAAAAAAAAAAAAAATCAACCAAAACTTCCAGGAGAAGACAAGTAAGGTGACATAAAAACAGTAGTATGCTCACCACTGAGCACGGCTATGCCCACTCTGCTACGAGTAGTACTCATCGCTTCGGAGACGGCCCACCGTCCTGTCACAGGATCATAGCGCTCCACAGTGTTCAGCGAGTTTCCTGTGAACCAGCACAAAGAGTAGATGATCTATGCATGACATTTCTTAGCAAGTATGTTAGTGTACATACGAAAAGTAACAGCTGAGCTGCCAGTTGTAGGAAGTGCTTGAAATTTAAGCTCTCATCTAGGGTAAAGATGCTTGGGGGGGGGGGGGGGGGGGGGGGGGCAAAAAGAAAAGAAAAAAGAAGCAAACCTGCTGAATGCCCGACATGACCACTCGTGCAAAGCAATCAATTTTTAATGTGAATAAATATCTCTAGCCTGTTGCCTTCTGTTTTACATGATCCTGTATTTTTCTTGTCCCTTTCAGAAACTGTCACATTTCACATTGAAGTATCTTGTTTTCATGCCATTTTATATCAAAGCAATGTCGAATACCTGTTGTTCTGTCAAGCAAATCATGGTTAGCATCAAAGGCAATGGTACATATACGTCACTCACTAATCTTATCAGGGCAGAAATGAACTGGCTAGCATGATAAATTCCACAATGATAATTACCACAAGGAGTAAGGCCACCAACAGCATAGATAATGCCTGGTATATCTGTGCAGCACCGTGGTCGTGTCTTGAAAGTCTGCATCAGTGTCCGTCGTTCTGGCATAAGCAAGTAATCTCGTGCCTCGTCCAGCAAATCTCTGGAAAGAAAATGCCTAAATCCATGCTTTCACTGCCACAAGTATGTGAGGTGTAATGACAGAGCCATATGCTCTTCATCAATTTAACAACAAACTCTGCCCTCCCCCTTCTCATTCTGCATCCCCCCCCCCACCCCCACAACCCCTCCCCATCCCCTTAAAAAAAAAGACAAACCCCCCCCCCCCCAAAAAAAAAAAAAAAAAAAAAAAACACACCGAACAAATGACAGACATTATCAACTTAGCATTTAAGCTTGTGGGTTTGAGTTTTAAACAGATAACACCAACTACAATTTCTCCTCACTGACCTGCACTGAAGGGAGTTTTTGATCAAGTTCTCTGTCGCCACACGGTCGCTAAGATATGGGGGTGTCAGGAGCGGGAGGCGAACCTGTACCATCAACTCTGGCAGGTGAACCTTGCGTTCCTCCTCTGCCTGTTTCACCCACTCTAGCACTGCTTCAAACACCTACATGGAAGACAGTACATGATTACTAAACTCCAAAACCTGTGCACAAGAACAGACAGATAAAACGGTAAAAAAAACAAAAACAATGACAACAAAAATGCAAACAATAAAACAAAAAAATTTCCAAATTGCAAAGGTTTTATTTGAGGACAGAAAGGTGACTGGCTTAAAGTGGCAAACCAAAGAGAGAGAGAGAGAGAGAGAATGCACTTGTGTCATCATACAATAAACATGGTGATAAAAGATAAAGGCATTCCAAATATGGCAGTAGTTTCCTTTCAAAGCATACTTGATATGCGTGTGTTTATGGTAAGCTAGAGGCATTGTGTAACAGGTTGCCTTTGAGCTCAACAACGTTATTATTACTGACTTGCATAATGACACTGACATCTGGCAAAAGAACATAAAAGAGTTGTGCAGTAAAAGAGAGATTGGCTACACCCAGTAAAGGGGCTATGATCACACATAACACAATTAATGCTTATAAAAAGGACGAAGGGAGTGACTGATGTGAATCACTTGCCTGGATTTTATATAGCTGTATACTTAACCTATAGCAATTTGAACAGGCTGCGCAGCTGCAAGCCTTGACTTATCTACATGTACTTTTATTCTGCATGCTGGTTGGATTCTTACGAACTCTCAAGCCAACCCAAAGATACACAGACATCAGCTTAGGACAACATTAGGCATAGATCTATATATTGCTACTGGGCCTGAACTTTGATGGTATCTGGTGAGATGGTATATCTGCACTAAGAAAAGCATTTATCAGTTCTCCACAGAATCACGAACAAATGCCACATTTTCAGCCCACATTCACAACGATGCGCATGCTGAAGCATAGGGTATCCAAAAATGCTTAAGTATAAAAGTTCAGTGTTATGCAAAATTCTGCCATTTTTGCACCCTTGCTTTGTTAAGAGTTAAAAAGAAACACCCACCACCACCACAACAAAAATGACCGAACAAACAAACAAAATCTAAGAACAGTACTACCTCTTCTTCACTGTTGACATTCAGCTCATCACGTGAAATTATGTCAAGGACTTCTTGCTTGCTGAGGGAAAGGAACTCCTCTGTCTCTGAAACCTGCTTGAAGTTGCACTGGATGAATTTGTTTGTGGCCTCAACAAGCGCTGAGCACATGTACTGGTCCGCAAATGTCCGCAGAGAAAGACAATTTGACACATGCAGCCTGAAACATCATGAACAAAAAATGCACAAGCCCTGCACACTGATTTATCAGGTAACACAAGTTAGATTTATTCCTCTCACTGTTTTAAAAAAAGATGTTAACAATAAAAACAAAGGAGCCACGGCCATGGGGAAATTTGTTATCGCATGATGTGATGCTATCTTGAGTCAACATAACGGTATGCACATTTGTTTTCATTATTATTTTTTAATTTCTGAAAGAAAATGGTGACAGCTAGAGAAACATACACTGGGTGAATGAAACAGGACACAAGCTGCGTTCCCTTACTCACTGACCTGTCTTTGAAAAAGTTACAACAAGCGTCACGGACACAGTGTAGATTGAGGAAGCTGGCTGCAATGAGCAGGGACTGAGCATTGTTCTTGTCAATCATTACACAGCCACTGTAGGCAAAGTTCACTAGCGCTTCCAGGGCACTGCACAAAAATAAAGGAAATACATGTGTTATTAAATAGAATTGTGGTGTGTGTGTGTGTGTGTGTGTGTGTGTGTGTGTGTGTGTGTGTGTGTGTGTGTGTGTGCGCGCGCGCGTTTCTGTGTGCATGCACATGTATACGTGGGTATAAACAGTCTTGGTCACATTATATAATTAATGTCAATTACTGACAATAACAGTTTCTGATACTCCTGTGTTTGTTTACTACATGTAACTTCAATCCTTGTGTCTGATCATGGACATTTAGGGCAATGGTCATACCAAATGAAAAACTATTCAAATGACTTACTCAGTCTATAGATCCACTCCATGTTTTCACTTTACCTTACCTTTATTAGATAATTAATTACATTATTAGATAATATTTTTAACATCTGTCAGTAATCACATGCCCTGCCTAACAAACTGTAACTGTTAAGTACGATTTAATGTAATCTACTGTACTAATGACCCTATTTTACATACCTGGGCTCAATCCCTTCCATGGTGATTTCATTCTGCTTGGATTCTATCATGTCATGAGTAAACATGGCATTGAAGTATGGAATACTGGCGGCCAGGATAATGCGATGAGCTGAGAACTTCTGTTCCCCAACCTGCCATGATCGCACCCTGGTTAACAGTTGGTTATAACATTCATCTAAATTGGACCCCCCCCCCCCCCCACCCACCCAACAAACAAACCAATTAACAACACAAAAAAAACAAGTTGTAAACAACAACAACAGGTGTTCCTTACAGCTTTCAAAACTGAGGGTCATTTTGACCCTCTCCGTCAAATTCAGAGGGTCATTTTTGTAAAATCAAAGGGTCAGACCCAAGTACGAAAATCTTGGTTCGGCCAGACCCGTTGCTTACAAAATTGTCAGAGACAACACATGATTTGTAAATCGGAGAGCCCAGCACCTGGGCACATAATTCTCTGTTGTTTCCAATTCCAGCATCCATCTAAGGTGTGTTGTTTTACTGTTGGTTTTCTCAAAACTGTGTGTCACAAGGACGTACAGCCCTAAAATCTCTGCGTAAGATTCTGAAATCTCTGCACAAATGACGCACATATGTGCGTTATAAGGAACGCTGACAACAACACAACACCAACAACTACAACAACAACGAGAGAGAGAGAGAGAGAGAAACAGCTGCATCAAATTACCACCTTCAGTGTGACGTCGCATAGCTTCCCCTGTCGTCTGATATCAGCTATCACTGGAAAAGCAATTGCAGGAAGATCAGGCTTTCTGTACACAACAGTATCTTCATAGTCTCTTCCTACAGGTTTCGCCTTATTCGACAAAGACGGTGGAACTGGCCAGTTTGGTGAGCCATCAGCCATTTTTTCCTTTCCTACTAATTGGAAGAAATTGGGATTGCTCTCCCTTGGAATCTTCGTAGCAGACGACAGTAAGTATGTAGGCAATGTGTCTTTCCTTTAACTCAAGCACTGTTAAATCTGAGAAAAAAAATCTGAAAAGAATTCTTTGTTTTCATTTTGCATTGATTTCTAGTTATGAGGTCCCAAAGAATGAGTCTCGAACAACTTTGCTTTCCAGATTACGGGCCTTCGTGCGTTTGGTTGTCACTTCCGGTGCTAGCGACGCCAAGAACGGGACGATAAACTTTCTCTGCTTCACTCACAACTAAGTTCAGGCCAAAAAGAGATGGACAGGAAACCTCCTTCTCTATTCCAACCACGCCATGGAAAGGTCCCTATATTTACCAGGCTCTTGGGCGGTTCATGTGTCGAAAAATTTGTGATTTGTTGTCATAATTTCCTAGGAAACCACTGGGCTTGTCATTGATGCGGAATTTCCAGCAAACCGTAGAATCGTCCTGTAACCTCTGAAACAACATTGCTGGCAATAAAACAAAATTTAAAAAACTGTTAAACGTTTAGATACACTGATCTACAAGAGGGAGAAACTTCTAGAGCCTGCTATGACCAGTTTAAAGTATTGGTGTACGATGAAATGTGTGCTTCAACAAATTGACAACAGGCTACTTTGTAAATAGTAAATAAAAACACATAAATAAAACTTCGAAATTTTTTGCGAATTCATCGGCCTTCTTCAGAAACTACAGTCAGTGACTGTTATCTTTTGTCACTTTATGATATTTAGCAACCACCATCCAGTGGAACAGCACTGACAGCAGTTGCTTTTCAAGATCACTGGGTCCGCATGCTTTCCATTGGAACAAACTCTGGGCCTCGCCAAATCGGACTGGGGCCTGCAGCTCGTGCTAAGCGAAAGAAGGATGTACGGCCTGTTGTGGACACGGGACGTTGTAAGTTTGCCCCATAGTTACTTAGTAATAATAATAATAAAAATGTGTAGGCGCTTCACCCAATTTCTTTAATTGGCTCAAAGCGATGTGAACTGAACCTGGCATGCACGCTCACATGAATCACATGCATTCTCTCACGCACTGGATATAAAAACATTACAATCATGTTGTGCAAATTGTCAGCTCAGCAATTTAAGTTTTGGGATTTAGAATTGCATTTATTTTCAAATTGGCTGAACATTTCCAAAGTAGAGGAGGAGGGAGTCAGAGTACCCAGGGAAAACTCACTGATGAATGGCTTGAATGGACAGTGCCACAGATGAGAAGGAAAAATTCTTTGTCTCGAGTGGGATTAGAACCTGACCTCTTGCACTGGTGATGAAGTCTTAACCCCTACGCCACTGACCACCCCCTCATTGAAGCATTTGAGAGGCCTTACAGAGACATAGAATGAAACTTTCTTTGTGTCTGTGATGTGTTTTGTGTATTGGTTAACACTCTGCAAAATATATTTGAAGTGAAATTATACCCCAATTTGTGATATTGCACCTTCCTTTTTTCTTCTATCAGCCAAACCAAAACCTACAGTTCCATCAGCCCCAGTGGAAAAGGAGTATGTGCTGGATCAAAGACCACCACCACTGACATTAGGTTGGTATTTAATGTAATCAGCTGGCAGCTGAAACACCCTCCTCTACCCCCGGCCCCCATCCCCCCCTCCTCCCACCCCCTGAACTGAGCACCCCCCTTTCCCCCCCCCCACCCCCACGCATGCACACACACAATCAAAAGGGTTTATTATTTGCCATTATTCCTTTATTATTATTCATTTTATTATTTGTCATTATTCCTCAGGCAATGTATCTTTTTTACTGTTCATTTTTCAACACTTTTTCCCAATTTCAGCCCAAAAATTTGGCCTAGTCGAGGCTCCAGCACAGTTGCTTTCAGAGCATGACTGGAGCACTGTCAAAGCCAAATCGAATGCCAGAGACGACTCTAAAGAGCCCTGTGTCATCTGCAAGGAGGACTTTGGGCTGCAAGAGCAGGTACAGTTCAGCCTGTCTAGACTGATCTCAAAGTGTTTCTGAAATTCTATGTGTAAAGCAGGTTGAGACAATCCAGAGAGAAAAATATCATGAACTACATTTACTGGTAGCATGACTGTTTTATTCAAGTCAGTGTTCCCTGTGATGCGAAAGTACAAGGGTCCTTGGGACCCTCTCTTCATATTTTTGAGGGTCCTTATGTAAATTTGGAGGGTCCATTCATCACATTCTGTCTGTTACGCACAATGGCTCAGTGGAAATTTGCTGCTGCTAGTTACACATCGCTTTTTGTTCATCTGATTTCCGAGAGAGAGTTAGAAAAATACTGTTCGTCACAGTGAGACCAAAAACGTGCGTCCCCTGAGACGCGCAGTTCTCAGATTTGTGTGTCAGTTTAAGAGTTTTGTGTGTACAAACACGCACACCTGTGCGTAATCGGGAACAGCAAGTTGGGATTTTTTTAGACACTCTCTCTCTCTCTTTCTCTCGGTGTGTGCATTTAGACACTCTCTCTCTCTCTTTCTCTCGGTGTGTGCATTTAGACTCTCTCTCTCTCTCTTCTCTCGGTGTGTGCATTTAGACACTCTCTCTCTCTCTTTCTCTCGGTGTGTGCATTTAGACACTCTCTCTCTCTCTTTCTCTCGGTGTGTGCATTTAGACACTCTCTCTCTCTCTTTCTCTCCGTGTGTGCATTTAGACACTCTCTCTCTCTCTTTCTCTCCGTGTGTGCATTTAGACACTCTCTCTCTCTCTTTCTCTCCGTGTGTGCATTTAGACACTCTCTCTCTCTCTTTCTCTCCGTGTGTGCATTTAGACATTGATTTATACTGTGTATACTGTGCATATATTCTGTTCACATTTTACAGTTTTACTTACACTAGTGTTTACACTTTTACAGGTTCTTCTGTCATGCAGTCATGTGTTCCACAGGGTAAGTACTGGTGTATTCTTGTGTTAGGAGTTGTGTGCATTTTGACATACACCATCGAATGTTCATTGACTGGTGTCCATATTTTAACATGCATTCTGTTTCTGGAATTTTTTGCCCCCCCATGCATTCTCACAAGCACTTGTACATTTACTGTTGTGTGCATTGGCATACACATGTAATCCCCAAATCAGTCATATGATGTGTACCTGTTTACTTTTGGTGCATCACTGCCAGTACATATTCTATATGCAATGTGGGCATTTTTTTTTTCTTGAGCATTCACACAGAGTTTTTGATTGTGTGCGAAATAACCTGTTGCCAGACAGGTATGCAACTGATTTCAAAATCTCATACATAAGCGTTCATCACTGAGCAGTTCTGCTTAAGCCTTTGTTTGTGGTGACTAAATGCTAACGATTGTCATGAATATGATTTCATCACCAGGCCTGCTTGCAAGCGTTTGAGCGCTACACTGGTCGCAAGACATGTCCGATGTGCAGACGGGAACAGTATCAGACAAGGGTAATACACGAAGGTGCCAAGGAACACAGAGTCAAGTGCGCAACCCTGTAAGTTTGTCAAGTAAAGCTTTGTACTAGGAGTCACCTGACAGTAGGAGGAAAATGCGAATGATGTGATGCTCTGTTTGAATATACCAATAAAATTTGGTTTAGTGGTTAGGGTATTTGACTTCAGATCCTGACTCAGGCACAGGCCTGTGATGCTACAGCTTCAACCATTGAACATTTTCAAGATCACAGATTCCACAAATTCTACAAATAATTGTCTTACAGATCTAAGCTCCCAACAAAAAGCTTTCCGAAGTGTGAAAAAAATTTACAGAGTCGACCGTGCAAGCACAGTCAACCCTGTCACAGTTGCAGAGTTTTCAGCATCCCTGAAACCCCAAGAAAAGCCAAGGGCAGCCTGATTCACAGCTCAGTTTGCGTTTTGACATTGAGTGAGCAAGATCGTGCAGCACTCAACATCCCGGCGCTGGACACTGTAGCGATGTGTCTCGCTCACTGACCAAAAGAAAAATAATGTCACGGCAAACTCGTGCTCTGGTTTTATAAGGGTCCCCAAAGTGCTGAAAACTCTGCAACTGTGACAGAGTTGACTGTGCTTGCACAGTTGACTCTGTAAAAAATTTTCACACTTCAGAAAGCTTTTTGCTGGGAGGTTAGATCTTTAAGCATTGTTGTATGCTAGAAACACAGATTGTCATTTTACTCTTGTGACATTAGGATCCAGGCTGCATGGAGAGGGTATGTGGTGAGGTGTTGGTACCGCAAGTTGAGACAGACCGTACCACCGAAAGACCCCAAGCTTCGCAAAAAGTTTTACATTGACAGGGTGAGTACAACTTCAGCAAGTGTACCATGAAGTTTACTATTGAGTGGCCATCACTGCCATCATGGTGAAGTATGGGTTTGGTCCCAAGTTGAGCTGAAGTGTCATACATGTATAGTGCATTTGGTATCTTGGTTGCCAGTGATTTTCGACAATAACTGTTGTAAGCTGTGGCCTACCGCATTTTATTACAGCCAGTGTTCTCTGTCCATTTCTTCTCAGCATAAGTGAAACCAGCCTAAATCAATATTTTTACTTCAAGCCCTTTTCAGGGAATGAAACTATGCCAAAATAGCACTTTATCGTCATTCACTGACGTCACTTTTCCCACTGTCTTATGAAGGTTTTAGGAGTACACATCAATTCTTGTGCAAGATTACAATAGACTCTGGTCCCCGTAGTGTAGTGGTTAGCACTTCATACCATGGACTGGGAGACCCAGGTTTGAATCCCAGCCAAGGCAAGTGGGATTTTTCCTACCTAGCTCGGCTTTTACCCAGTGTGGGCATGCTGTGGCCCAATGGGTAGGCTGTTGCCACACAGCTAAGATGCACTCACGGGTGCAACTTTGGGGGTGCTTCCTTTGGTATAACACTTCTCATGATGTGGATGATTACATGGCTGGCACCGCAGGTGCTACAGTTCCCGGGCCTGGTTAATGCCAGGATATCTGTAACAGGAAGCACGGAATGCAGCCCTGTCACACAGTCCCAAACTACATGGCCCTACATAGCATCATCATAGCAGCATCCTCATCCTCATGCATAATAAGAATTGTCCCAGCTTCTGAACCATCCGTGTATTCCATCCATTACCTGGAAGAATACCTTTGAAGCTAGCAAAAGGGTTGGGGCAGAAAAAACATTACCCTCTGCCTTAATCATCCCTTCCCCTTTATTATGAGGTCAAAAGTGTAAAAGGGGTTCTACAGATTTGCTGATTTTGTTGCTGTTGGTTTTCCCTAAACTGCTTTTGGCTGTTGAGATGTGTTTTGCATGTTTCTCTATCCCAGCTGGAAGCTATCACTGACCGAATTGTGAAGTCGTGTGACTTTGACGTCAACCAGTTCTTGAGCGAGATTGAAACGAGCCTTCAGCACAGTCGTGACATCTTCAGGCAGTTTGAAGCTCTCCATCACACCATCAGTGAGGAGGAGTGGGAGCTGATACAGCTGAAGGTAATTCATAGTATAAATGCTTGTCACATAAAGTTGAGGACCACTTACAAGGGTGAGTGAGTGAGCTTTTAGGGCTTAAAGCCCCGCAAGCCGCAAAGACTAATTCGCGGCTGAGTGTGCCTGCACTACATGAAAAAAACAAAACTGTAACGTTGGACAAAGGATGCAAACTGGTCTACGGGGCGGTATAAACCTAGGACACGCAGGAGATGATGCACCTTCATGCTAATTTCTCGAACTCCCGATTACAAAAAAGCGTAGAAAACAATAGTAATTAGAACTAGGTCAAACAAAGATAAATACTAAGCACATATACAACAAATTTTGCAACTTATCATCTTGAGGACCACTTGCAAGACATACACATAACTCAATGAAGATGTAGTAAGATGTGCATAAGGTGTGTGTGTGTGGGGGGGGGGGGGGGGAGTGTTTTTTGGAAGACGTCATTCGATCAACATCTATTCTACATTTACCTCTGTTTGATCCAACAGGCAGTGGAGAGGTCCAACCAAGACTGCCCAATATGCTTGACAAGTCTTGGTCCGGCCTCCCCGGAGAAAACTCCTCGGGAACCTTCAACCCACACAGGCAGCGGTGACGAGAGGGGACGATCATTTCCTTCACCGCCAACTGCCGTGGCCATGTTGAAGTCAACCAAAACCAGATTACCAGCAAAACAAAAGGCAGACTCGAGAATAAATCTGCCACCGATCGGAAACTCCAAGTCCATGAGCACACAGAAAGAGGAAGGCAGTGTGGAAAGTCAGGATGGAGCCAGTGAAAAAGTTGACAAACGGCCTCAGAAAAAATGCGGGAAACCGCGAAAGACTGTTCTGTTGTCTTGTACGCATGTGTTTCATGAGACATGCCTCCAGACTCTGGAAGAGTTAGCTATGGGTGACATTCGCAACACCTGTCCTGTGTGTCGCACGATCTACCAGAAGCGAGTCATTTCTATGTAGAGCATGTTGCTGCTTTTTCAGATTACATGTACTGTCATTCCGTGAAGGGGCCTAAGTGCCATGTATTTGATAACCACAGGTATGCCCTAAAGATATTGGTAACAAAATTTAAATTATAATGTGAATGCAAGGAGTTGTGCCATAGCATGTTGGCAAGAGACTTGATGCAGTTTGTTGTAAGGGCTGATTATCTGTGATCCAAGCATGAAAGATTTAATGAACTCATGCCAGAGTTCAGTAAGCAGTTATATTCCGCATTGAATTCTTTGGAACAAATATTTGGAAATATGTTTGAAAGACAAACACTGCTGCATTTTCTTTCAACTTGTTCTTCTTTGCTTAGTTCAGATGATCTCCTAATACCTGACATTGTTTGTCAAATTCGTGGAATCTGTGATCTTGAAATGTTCCATGCCTCAAGTTAAAACACGAGTCAGGGAAGGGTCAGAGGGGTCTAGTATCATGTAGGCACATAGGCTTGTTCTATTTATAGCTAAGTGCCAGCAGCCACAGGCCAAGGAAAGTAGGTCAAGCTTTCTTTTGTTACTAAAGACCACAAAGTTATAAAAAAAACAAAAACAGTTGCAATGTTAATTTTATGTATTACACGTATTTATACTCTGTATTATCCCACTGCTGGGAAATACAGATACAGATAATCCTGCTTGAAAAGAAATACATGTAATCTAAACACATTTGTTCGCTATTACAGTCATACAGATGTATTCAGTAATTTTGTTACAATATTTTCTGTTATGTTCAAATATCTTTTACTGTTGTGAATATAGTAAAATATGAATGAGAGACTTTTATTTATTTCTGTACACATAGATTATATTTCATGGTGGTGATGGAAAGTTGGCATCTCATTTCATGAGACCATTTTACACTTCTATGTTAGTCTGGTGAATTGGCCAAGATTCAAGGGTGATAACAACACATATTGTTCTCATTTAAAAAAATGTTTAGAGTCGTTCTTTAGGTTTTACACACACACACACACACACACACACACACATACACACACACACACACACACACTTCAATAGAGAAAAGTCAAAGTTGAATAATAATTTGAAATATTTTACTGTACAAATCAATTCAACCAACATTTTCATACAGGCAGCAAAGTCAGATACACTCGAGACCACTGTGGCTTCACAATATACAGACATACAAATGTATGTACAAAATATATATAAATACACAAGCACATCAGATATAAAAACAAAAATCCTACAGGAATTGCACTCACTGTGGATTTGCAAGTTACTATGCATATCATCTATTTTGTTTCACAGACAGGTCATATGCAAACCTTATATGATTATATGTTCTTCCACGGTGATACATTTAAACATTTTGGCAAAAGTTGGAAACAGACTGAAGACAGTAGTCATGCAGCAGAAGCCAGTACCTGTTCCTGCGTATGCACACACAGACGACCTAAAACACCCTGTGCTGGCACGGAAAAGAATTCTCGATACAGGGTATCTTTTTACAGGAATGGATTGTATTACAGCTGAGAAAAACAGTGTGTGATTCTGAAGACAAAGTGCCAGTTCTTTTCCGAATGACAGTGTTTGACTTGTGAATGTGCTTGATGGAACAGACGAACCAGTGGTGATCGGACAAGGGGCAACTGCTGTCACATGGATACAGTTGTACTAAATACATCTCAAGAACATTTTGACATTATATGACATCTTTTATGCAGAACAGCAAATTTTCTCAACAATGAGACAACGTATTTGTCAAGCTGGAGCCAGTTAACATGGCAGTGCACACTGACTTGAGTACAAGTACACTGTACATTCTGGAAATGACATCAGTAAGTATTGCAAAATTCTGAGAAATTCTGACAGTAGATTGGCAAATGACTCACCTGTAAATAGTGAAGATATACTAAAAGGTCCTAGGTGTTGTTGTAGAGATCGCGAAAAGTCACTGCATTTCGATGGAAATTTCTAGACCATCCCAGAACATGCGAGTGCAGTAACGTCAGCAGATTACGTAACCTCGGAAAGATTCCGTACTTGCCAGTATGTTACAGAATGTTCTAGATCTGACCTGTTAGTATATAAGCAGCACTGCACAGCGTTCTGGGTTCTTCCTCTTTCATGAGTTTGTTCTTACGCATCTTCTGTTAATAAAGTATTGGAGTTCTAGCCTGTCGTATCCCGTGTCTTCTCTGCGAGTGCACCGAGAGAGCGACATAGCAGGAGAAAAATACAACAGGTGTTTATCCAAGTTACTGATTTACTGATATATTTCACGTGTCTGGGTTGCATTTTTTGTATTCATTTTTTCAAATCAATGGATTGAGCAAGACCGGATATGTCAGACGACCTCACAGTTTCGGCAAACAGCCCTTGCCTTTTATGGGTGTGCTGAGTTCTGACTGGCTGAAAGTGAGCTGTCACTAAAAATAGTCTGCATCTGGACTTGATCATCGCTAGCAAACAACATTGCTAAGCAATTTGTAGCTCAGGGGAAAAAACCCCTTTCATTTGCAATGTAAACATTATCTCGAAGTCCACAATATCAAGATTTATGGAAGAATCTTGAAAATTATTATTGAACTTGACTTGCATCTCATTCAATATTAATTTTCTCAATTCTTCCATGATATCATGGGCTGATAGCATTAATTTTAATTATTAAACCACTGACTGATGGAGGGTTCAAACTGAAACTTGACTACATTACAATATCATATACATGTAGTACATGTGTAAGTGGGAATAGACTAAATGTGAGTTTGATACTGAGTGATAAAAAGCTGCACACCAAAAAAGTCACACACAAAAAAAGAGGAGACCATGATTGTCAACAAAACATCGCACAAGAAGACATGTATTCTGTGGGCTGGATTCTTTGCATGGACGGAAATTTCACAAGCACATCTATGTAAGATATGTATTATGTAAATAAACCTGCACTGTATCAATATATTACGGTGGACCTGAGGTACCACTAATATCAAGACTAACACAAGGAAATGTGAATACTATTCTTATTCTGCATATATTTGTGTGTCACTCACAACTGATACTTTGCTGCATTCCTTACAGCTGAATGGATTTTGACAGCAGCAATCCAAATGACTATTATGTGTACATTCATGTTTTACACAACACGGACCTGACTGTACATGTATTGATCAGTCAAACTGACCTTGCCCTGCATCGCTTATACCTGACGGATTGTGACTATGGCAGATTGACTGACCCATCCATCCACTGCTACATGGGAGGTACTGTATAATCTGTAGTAAGACGGCATGTATCACATCTCTATAAAAAAATTTGTAAATACAAAGTGGTACTGGAATTGATAGAATCATATAATTATCTAGACACGCAGTACACAGTGGTTAGTTAATCTAATCTTGTGACAGTGTAGCACAGTAACTGAGTGACTGCCTTCTAGATTCCCCATTGAAACATGGGTCGAAAACGCTAATCTGGTTTTCCGAGACAAGAGAGAAGAAAATCTTTCCAAGAGAATTGTGGAGAATTTGAGGACAGTGGCTTGATGCGGATCCTATCAATGTGTGTCTACTATTCCAAGAAACTGAAGCTATGGTTGTACACTTTCGGTTTAATATAGGTGACACACCATCCTGCAGTGAGCATGGAGTATGAAGGAAAAAAAAGGATGATATAGCGATGATAGGTGGCTTCAAACTGGCCTACTCTTGATGATCATGAGAATACTGATATGAGAATTCATGGCGTTTAACATATATTGCAACTTTGCATCTTAGTTACAGCATTTATGTGTGAATATATGTTTGCTTCAGATATATTTTCGGGAATGAACTGAAAAGATCTATATGGGCTCAACAAAAAGACAAAACTGTGATGGGCTAACTGCAAAAGATCAAAATGGGCAAAAGTAGGAAAGAAAAAGCGCCAGTTAGCTGCCCATGTCTGTAAAAATCCACATACAGTTGACTCTCAGCTTCACCTTTTCACTACTGGTGTCATAATTAGTAACCATGAGACTGTTAACATAGAGATGTTAAATGTATGACACGTGAGCATGGAGCGCGTATGAGTGTGTGGATGTGACGTCACGACATGATGCGGTCTGACTTCATACAGGCACGGAGACAAAGGAGCTTTGCCAGTCGCTTGATGTGAAACTGTTGATCTTTTGCTGCATTTTATCCATGATTGGTCGAAACGAACCTGCTGACTTCTCATAGCCTATGGACAAAGCGAACTAAAGCACATCAGTCAGAGATGCCGCGTGAAGCATTTGGAATGCCAGTCAATGTCAGTTTTCAAATCAAATAAATGCAGGTACGGACGTGGTATAAATGATTTTCCCAATTCAGTGTCCCCGATTACGTAAAATACACCACACAAGTTTGCTGATTTCGGCCGTAAAACTGCTCGTTAAAAATTACAGTTTTACGGTCGAAATCAACAAACTCGTGTGGTGTATTTTCCGTAATTGGGGGCACCTCACTGTGAAAACTCTATTTATACCACTCTACCACTATTACAGATCATGGTTAAAAAATCCATAATCCACCATGCATGATACAACACTGTACCCATAAAAATCACATAAATTATGGATGTACCTAAAACGTGCACATGCACTACCCCCTAGCAATGCTCCAGCAGCATATCCTGGCTAAAAGATTGACGTCATGACATGACGTGAAAAGCGGCTAAAGACTAATTTAGGTCTCTACATAAAGCAGTTCGACCGCAATGGGGAAGAAAGAGCTGTGCCAGTCACTGGATGTGGAACTGTTGATCTTTTGCTGAGTGTTATCCACAGTTGGTCGTGTTTGTGACAATTGAAAGCCTAGTTCCATTTCTTTGCTCAAACTGAGACTTTGAAACGGACCTACTGACTTCTCCAAGCCTAGGAACAAAGCGAAGTAAAGAACCTCAGTCAGAGATGTCGCGTGAAGCTCTCTCTCTCTCAGGGTTGGAGAGAGAGAGAGAGAGAGCATGTGAGAGAGCGAGAGATTTCTATTGACATAATGATTACGTATTTAATACTTTGTATTTCTATGTATATTTTGACGTCATTTAGGTCGTATTTTGTATTCCCCTGATGAAGGGCCCGGTGAAGGCCTGAAAATTTGAGTTGCCTCCTTTGTGTAGATTGTTCACTAATAACTATTTGTTATCTTTCTACGTGGACTTCTCCATTTCATGTGGATTTGTGGTGCCAGCAAGACTTCCTGCATTTTTTAAGCTCTAGCCACCATGCTGCATCTTGGTAAGAGGATCCTTTTCTAGCTGGGTGGAATCTGACAGGCATGAGAGAGAGGTCTCGGTCATCAAACTCTTTGTGGTACATAATCCAGTAATCGATGGTCAGTTTGTAGATCTTCTCAGGGTTGGAGAGAGAGAGAGAAAGAGAGGATGGGTGGGAGTGGGTGTCTGGGGGTTTAACGTCCTTTTCCACCACATACGGGTGATATCAAAGACGGGGCAACGATGAAACAGCCAACAAAATATTTGGCCTCAGCCGGGATAAGAACTCACGACCCGAGCATCAGCTCTACCATTCGGCCACCCCGGCCCCCGAGAGAGAGAGAGAGAGAGAGCAAGAGAGAACACTACTATTGACGTAAGGATTACATAGAAATACTATGACATCATTTATGTTGTACTTTGTATTCCCCTGATGAAGGTCCCGCTGAGGGCCGAAAAATTTGGGTTGCATACTTTGTTTCGTTAATTCAAGAATAATGAGTTGATCACTGGTTCTAAGGAGTTTCATTTTTAATCATTCTATGTGGATTTTTTCATTTTTAAACTCTTTTGTGGATGTGCGGAGCCAGCAAGACTTTCTTCGTTTTCTGAAGTCAGTATATATATATATATATAATTATAATAATTATATACACACATGTAAAACTGAAAAATAAACAAAAACAACCACAAACAAACAGAAAAAGAGGTGAAGAGAACATTCTAAATACAATGAATAAAATAAAGCAGATTTTAACATTTTGATTATGGTCAGTTCACAGTCATTCACTTAACTTGTGCATGCGCTCTTAGAACTGACGCTGTGAAGATAAATGTTCTGGTTTTGACTGGAAGGTGGGATACTTGATCATCGATAACACAACCATACATCAATCATTGTAGACACGCAACAAAATATTCTGCGCAAGACCATCATCACTACTCACCGCTACAGAATAATTTATTGTAGTATGTAACCTAACCTGCCCTTTCAATCAGATTCCTACATTAGGAAAGAGGAAGGAATGTATCTGAAACATGGTGTTTCTGAAAGTCAGACGACTTGTCTTTTACTAAAGCATACTGCTTTACATGCCATGATTATTAAGATGATTAGTTACTGTAAAAGCTGTTTCAACCTTCACAGGTGAACTGACCTGACCCCCCCCCCCCAAAAAAAAAAAAAAAAAAACAACAAACAAAAAAAACAAAAAAAAACAACAACATTAAATAAATAGAATTCATAATGGGTAAGGCACAAAATTGATTCCGATATGCGTCGTGATAACATGAGATCTGCCAGACACACATACAACTTACATACATGCAGCACCAAACACAACGAATAATTATTCCACAGACACATGACAACTTACAAAACTTCTGTTGTAAATACTGGGGCAAAGGACCATGTGAAAACGACGACGCAACTGGACTTTTCAGCCAAAGCCAGCCCCTTCATACCTACTCTCCTGTCAAAATTTTAATTCTGCTTTTGAAACTACATATAATGCTATATTCATTCAGTAAAAGGGCCAAAGAACCATAGACCTGGTAAGTACTTAGGTCCCTTTACCAAATGGTGATAGAACCTCTACTTGCTGTTCTATTATCATTTGGTAAATGACAGAATCTGGTTATCCTGAAGGTATGTAGCTATACAGAGATGCGACGGCGAAGCGGCAGCAGTGCGACGGTTGGGCGATAGTGACAAATGCTTTGGATGTATCCATATAAATTGCACGATTGAGGGCATCCAGTCCACTTGTTAATTTGTCAGTGAAGCCAAATGTAAACTTCACGGCCAATAAAGCTATCCGTATTCGTATCATCTGAAATTTTCCATCATGGATTACCTGAAACTAGTCAACACACACTGCTGAGGAGATATTACTTATAACACTAGCTCTACTTGCTAAAAAGATCAAAAGACGTTCATTATGGTTGGTTCTATCACATTCGCTCTTCGCACATGAGGGAAATTGCCACGAGCTAAAGAGCCATGCCCCTTCTTTGCTGTAAGCGCTGCGTGACACCGATTCTTTTCGCTCTTGGAGCAACAGAAATCATGTCACGTTCCCAATTCGTCCAGTACCGCCACTGCGCCGCTTCTACATCACACATATGAATACATTCATTACTTATTTCTATAATTTTGATGTGAAAATCTGTCACTGTTGACACCTTCAACACAAGGAACACATATTCATAGAACCAATAAGCATGTTGACTGGTCGGATCTAATTTTTCAACAGGTGTAGCTGCACCAAATACCCTTATATCACAATCTTATAAGCAAAGACAAGTTCAGAAAAGGGAAGACCCTTTAGTGTGCTGTCCCCAGTCTTGTGATGGGCATTTCCCTGTAATGACTTGAATGCAGGTGACCACAGTCTGCTTGCGTCAATGCAAACCAGCTGCTAGACCTTTTCATACACTCATGAAATATCTGGCGGTGATGAAACAGTGGTGAAAGTCACATGTCTTCCAGCCTCTTCTCAATGGTGCTGTGGACAATCTCCAAGCTGTCTTTGTCCAGTTCTCGTATCAACAGCAGGACTGCCTGCAGGATATTGGCATTCTGGAACAAAGATGAGGTGAATGCGTTTAACATTATGCCCCATGCTGGATGGTCCAAGCAGCTGACAACATCTGAAATCAGTCTTCCTAAGTCTTGCTCTGTGCCATGAAAAGAAAAACATCCTGCTACAGTCACCATAAATGGACTTGTAACACACCAGCTTACCCGTGCTTTTGTGACTCCAGTGGTGACAGACTTGTGTGGGACAACTTTGTCCACTGGTAGAGGCTTCAGGCCCAGTTGAGCTCGAATATGACTGCAACAGGGAAGAAGAGGAATGCTCAATGCAGGTGCACTTCAGTTGATAAAGTGGGGCAAAGGAGTTCATATGATGTCGATGTTCACTTCAAGTGAATTTACAAAGGAAATCGTCGTCTTTGAAGCTGCAAGCCTGGCGATTATATTACAAATGATACTGCTGCATACTGAAGTGTATTACGTGTATTCTGAAAGCGACATACATGCCTAAAAGTCTGCCTTCAGAACCCCCACCCCCACTCTCACACACACACTCATCACTGGGGGAGACTAGAAATACTAGAGACAAAAAGCAGCAGAACAAGATAAAATGACCAACACTGTAACAGTATGCTCACTTCGTTTCCTCCCAGCTCAGTTTCACAGAGTCTTCCTGCAGTCGATTTCTGTGCAACTCGGCCGCACTTGCACCGAAGCTGGGTCCACGCTGAGATATTTCAGGTTTCAAATGATCTGACTTTGGTCCGTGCGAGCCAACACTCCCGTCTTCACTCGCAGTGCCATCAACATAGCCTGGGTCCACAGAGCTGCTGTAATGGTTGTTGTTGGTGTTTGAGCTGGCATTTTCATCTGTGCTGACTTCTGAGCCTTCACCATCAGGGTCAAGACCTGGAGGCAATGGCAGGTCTTCACCTTCCTCTAATGCTCGGTTCACTTCATCCTCTGTCACAACTGCAGCACGGAATACACAAGTACACATAAACATGCTGTAGTAAACAAACCGTGACACTGTCACACAAATGAAACTATCCATAATCCTAGTATCAAAGTGTATTTCAAGGTTGGAGTAAACTTCCAGAGACTTTTATTCACAGAAACTACTATCATCATACAAAACATTAATGTTAAATTCAGAGTACGCATACAAATGCATGTATTAGCACACATATTAGTAGATCCATGAAAAAGTGAAGGATTTAACGTATCAACATAAATTACTCTGATTCACTGTTGCTAGGACTTGGAAATCTGACAGACCCTAAGTTTTAATTCTGGAACAAAAAGTCATCCAGAGATTACCTACCAACATTATCTAATTTTTGCAGATTTGGTAGTGTCTTTAGCACTGTCATGCGGTAGCTGTCTCCCTCTGAACATGGGTTATCTGAGAGCCAGAGGACACGTAGTTTATCCAGTCCTTTAAGATAATGCACATCGGACAATGACTGGACCCGATTTTTGCGAATATACAGTTCCTGCAGGTTGGGGCAGTGAGAGAAATCTTCCAGTGACGAGAGGTTGTTCACACTGAAATGAGGAAAAGATGACAAGAAACAAAGTGCATCTGACCTGTTTCTTGCAGTGATAGCATTACATGTCTTTGGTATTTTTGACTGAAGCACTAAATGTAAATTTCTTAAAAGTAAACTTGTGGAACTGCAAGAATCAGTGATCGTCAAATGCGCTTGCCCGCTCGCTTTCGCTGCCAAATTTAAAGTCGGGCGAGTGAAAGCTCCAGTAGCGGTAGCCCGAATGGCGAGCAGGAATTCTGAGATGAATCAGAACCTAGCAGCCACTCCGGCTTCCAGAATTGTTTTCGGGCTACCAGTTTTGTTCAGGGCGGTAGCCCAAATGGCTACCATGGTCCTGACACATTTGACGATCGCCGAAGAATGCACAGGCAAAACTAGTTACAAAGAGAAACCAAAAGGGAGGAGGGCAACAAAAATTAACAAACTGGGAAATGAATAATGATACACAACCTTCAAAACCAATTAAAAATGAAGCAAAACTCTTCTGTCCTTGTATAAGCATGATATCAAAAGCTTATTTAATTATTGCCAATGCCATTGCCAAAGCATCTGCTGCTCCTATGTAGGATCAAGTAAAAAACAGAAGAAGAAAAAAAGAGGAGGTTTTAATAACACTGTTTCTTACCTCAGGCTACAGACTTCAAGGTTTGGCATTTTCCGGACAATACTGGCATCACGAATTTGGGAAGCCCTGTAAGAATTATAAAACAAACAGCATTTATATAAACCAAAGAGTACAGCCACATTTTCTGTTCACTCATAACTGCAATGTGAATGAAACAAGGTCTGCATTTAGATTTATGGGGGGCTGAGGCCAGTGTGGGGAGTGAAGATTTGTGGAAGGTGGGTAGGACAGTGAGGTTGGGAAAGGGACGTGTGTGGACTGTGAAAAAGTTGTTTGATTAACACTTATGTTAAACCCATTGAAGATATGTCGACAGCACTGTTCAACAATGTATATATATATATGTATAATTGCAGCGAAAATCTGAACGATTTGCATCATCATCAACACTGCAGCATTCATCAACAGAATGGGTCATTACTTGAAACTCAGTCAGGGTTGGAGTGATTGTGACACTAGCACAGTATTAGCAGAACAAGTTGAAATGGCCAGTCATGCGGAACCGCTTTCCTTCCAACCACTCAAAATTATACTGCAGTCTGTTGTTAATCTCGCTCAGCCCCACCCACTGTTTACGCAGGATAGTGCTGTAACAATACACCCTAAATACAGCCTCTACATTTTTTGCTCCGTATCGTTTGTCAGCACCAGAACAAGCAACATTTCTTTTTTCACAACCGCACGAACTTTACACTGGAGAAACATAATCTTCTGATTTCAATGAAAGTTGGGCAGGCCATCTGACCGGAGCGTAAGATTGGTAACGGACGAGAAAGGCAACGTTCAGATCTTTGAAAGAAGGCTAACGGGTTTACAAGTTCTGCCAGAGAGACTACATTACTGTAATGTACACTCTCTGGTTCTGCGTATCAACTCACCAGCAATTAAGTTTCCTAACGCTTTCTAAGTCTGACGCTCTTGTTCGCGCTAAAACCAACGCTTCCGTCAGCTTTGTGGGATTTCTTTCCCTTTCTCGTTCTGATAAGGCCATCACTGAGCAAGTTATCCGCAAAATCCTGGCCCGCCGTTACGACCGGAAGTTTACATGCAGGCTCGCACAGAGCTGAAATTGTTTCCAGTCATTTGTCTTAATAAAAGTTGAGAATAATTCTCAGTTTAATCAGCTTTATCTCTAGAAATTTATTAAACACATTTCTCAATGTATATTCGGCATTATTTTTTCTGTAAGCAAAAGTATTCCTCTTCCGGTAAGCTCCGCACTTTCGAGCGGCATCATTTGACTTGCCAAACTGACTGAAAAGATTGTGACTGGCATAAATGTGATCAAAAGCAAAAAGCTGCGATGGCTTGGCCTTCACTGGACAAACTGATATACAGACAATTTGATGATCTAAGCCAGACAGTCCAGGTAACCTCTGTTCTCAATACAAATCAAAGTCTTGCTCGTATTTGCACGCACACTTCTTCCCTTTCGCCTTTCTGTTATCAAAACAATCTAACCCCCAAAAATCATTAAAAGTGATCAAAGCGTTTCAAACAGGTTCATGCCAGTTAATTTCCCTTCAAAGTAATTTAAACGCTGGAACAGGTCTAGGCCACGAGATACAAAATAATGAAATTGAGAGGGTGGGAGGTGTGTGCTGTTTGAAACCAACAACTTCACGAGGCCAGATAGTCTGTTTTCAAAGTTCAGTTTTATTCTATTTCTGATCACTGAAAAAAAAATCTGTGTGTCAACAAAGTATATCATGTGATGTTTGTTTAATTTCCGAGTCTGTTTTACCTTTGTGCAGGAGGTTCTGTCCCCAGTCCTCTGCTCCAGAAAAGGGGAAAATGTCCCAGAAAACAGCAACAACCTGTTCCTGTTCATGGCCAAATTTCTACATGCCAGTGTTGGGGCACTATCAGAGGACAAGACCGTTCAACCAGAGTTGCTGAAGGCTATAGATCTTTGTTGCCAGGGTTACTTGTTGCTGAGAGACCGTGCAGCACTGAACATCGATGTGCTTACTGTTCCCAAAATAGTGCTGAATATCATCAGTAAACTACCTCATGGGGTACGTGCTCTTGCCTATTTCATAATTTTCATTACAAAGTTTTTTTGTTTTTGTTTTTTTTAATTTTATATGAAATAAAGTTTCTGACAGATTCATAGTAAAGAAAATGCCACTTATAATTTGTTTTCTAGTGTTCGAGAGCACCTACGAATTTATGTGCAGACTTAATTTTATGCCATGCTTATCCATGTTTCATATAATTTTTTTTTCAGGCTGGTGTTGAAGTTTTCATACAGGTGGGGCGTCATATGCTGCACATTCTTCAGCCTTTCAACAATATGGATGATGTCCCAGGAACCATTGCCTTCAACTCTTTTACATCCCTCTGGAATGCGGCCATCATTCTGGAAAATCAGGGACAAGCCAAACCAATTCAGCTCTGCCAGTTACGTTTCCTGTCCCTGCTTATTCTGTCTCGGAGACCTTCCAAGGTTCCGGCTGCTCTGGAGAAGGCCGACCTGGCTCTTAATGCGTTTGAACGTCTCATGAAGCAGCGAGAAAGTACTGTCTCTGGAAAGAAAAGGCAGAATGTGGAGGCAGACTTCCTCTGTGCTCTCCATTTGGCTTTCGGTTTGTTGGAGAGCACCCTGAAAAGTGGTGGGGTTGAGCGGAGAGCTCTGTTGTTTTTCGTGAAAAATCTGTTCCGGTTTCTTTTCTACAACCAGCTTCTTAAACATGTTGCAGTGCTACAGGAATTCATTGATGACGAAAGTAAGGTTCCTTCTGAGAACATAGACAGTGAAGTTAACCACTTTCTCAAAAGGCTTTGGACCCTGGCCTCTGTCATCACAGACATCTCCAACAATCAGGAGAAACCCAGCACAGATGGCATAGACTTGGACTCAGGTCTGCATGCGATTTTACAGTGGACGCAGGAGGACATCCCAAGCAGCACAGTTTCACGAGACGTGTACGAAGCGTCAGTGGAGGTGTTGAGAATGTTTGTGAGGTTGATCAAGAGTTTTGGTCTGACAGAGCAGATCAATCTCTCAGTGACCCAGTTCGACTCACTGCTGTCTGTGGTTGAGCAGTGCCAGGCTGTGCTGTCAGTGGATCCGCGAGATGCCAAAGACAAAGAGGATAACGCAGGATTCAGGAAGAGTCTGCTGGAGTCTCATCGGGCGTGGTTTATTGTATGCTTCTGGACATTGAAGTCACACATAGGTATGGATACATGTGTCTAGATGTGTGCTTTTGGAAATTATTCAGTCTTAGTGGGTGTTTAGTTGGTGTGCAGTCGCTGTGTTTAAGTAAGAAGTGAAGGTCAGTTTTATTCTTTAGAACAGTAGAGGGTGTTAAAAAGTCCCCAACAGCGTTTTTCTGTTGTTGTTGTTGTTTTGTTTTGTTTTTCTTTTTCATTTACAAGTTCATACTTTCATTACCATTTAGTATAAATTTATACTTTAATGGAGCCCTTGTTACTTGGTAACTAATTTGAAAGTGGAAGTTGTCAGAGTCTGTATTTCAGCAGGTTCGTAATATTTCGTGCATACTGTTGCATTGTATTTTCTGTAGTGAGAATGCCGTGACGGTTTGATGTAATAACATTTCATAATTTAATTTTGATTATTTCAATTTGTTGCGTGCTTTATCTGCCAGAGATTAAGGTGCTTAGATTGTGAAGTAATACCCAGAATAAAAATTCTGAAATTTGTACGAAAATGTTCCGGTCATAAAGCAAGGCGCCTGCCAGAAGACAGCCACATAAACTGATAAAGTTCTGCTGAAAGAAGGAATTATTACTGAGTAACATAATGATTACTCTTTAGCTTTCTGTGCTTCCAGGAGTAATGGGTAATATTTCAGATCTTTCATGTACTTTCAGAGAAGGCTGACAGTCTTGCGGAAGCAGTTGAATACCAGGTGACAAAGTGTGTTGCTGTCATGGAGTCCTGCGGCCAGTCAGAAGACATTGCAGAACGATACTTCCTTGGTCAGTTGAACTAGAAGCACTTCACTGCTTGAGTAGTCTGCGTCAGTCATTTTTACTAATTTTAGTGAATAGTTATATAGTTCCAGTAGTATCTGTGTAAAGTTTATTGAAAGGTTTAGAAACAAACTAATAAAAAACAACAAAAAACCCAACACACTCCGTCACACTGAGAAAGTGACACGTGTGCACACACAGTCACACGTATACATACATGTATGCATGCACACACAAACACACACATATATTCATTCACACTGGGATCCTAGTTTGTAATTTACCGTGTAATAATTATTCATTACCCTGCTTCCATTTTCTGTGCATGCAGGTTGTGTTTCGCTGAAGATGGCAAGCCTTCTGTACAAGAATGAACGTGATGAGCAGGCTGTCCCTCTCTACAGTACTGCCTGTCAGCAACTAATTCAGTGGTGTCAGGCCGACCCAGACAAGTTTGCTGCAAGAGCACAGGAGGTCTCTCTGTTGAAAATCCATGACTGCCTTGCTGAATGCCAGCATCGCTGTGGTCAGTTACAAGATGCTAAGGTAACAATTACACGTGCCCTGGCCCTGAACAGCGACGATGACTTCAGCAATTGCAGCGTTGTTGGCGCGCTTGTCCGAAGCTGGGTGAAGGTCACACGTCTGGCCTGGAAGGAGGGGGATGCAGACGTCATGTGCAGGTGAATAGAAATAGATCTTGATGATTTGACTTTTTCTTTCTGTTTTTTCGTTGTTTTGGGTTGTTTTTTTTTGTACACTTTTCATTGCTTGTGTTCATTTTCTGATTGGTGAGTAAGCTATGTCTGTTTTGTAACCAAGAAAAACCCAACATAAAAGCCCCCCCAAAAAAAAATCTAAAAAAAAAATTATTATCTTTGAGTATAATGCAAAAATTGGTAGGAAAATGATGGTGAGTGTACCTATTTCACTTTCTATGATTTGTTTTCTCTCGGTGACAGGACACTAGGTGAAGGCTTGAAAGGGTCAAACTTGAGCGTGAATCAGATACTGTCCTTGCTGAAGGAGGAGCTGACGGGACTTCGTTCTCTCAGGTACATCATGTACTGATAAAGGTGGCTATCTTTTAGTTCTAAAACACTGGCATGGGCAGGACAAGAGGTAAAGCACTAAAGGTGCTAGAGGGGGAAAATAGGTGACCTACTGTGATATGTTTGTATTCTGTTGTACTGTATTGTGTATACTTGTAAAACAAAAGAAAAACACTGTTTGAAAAAAAATCTTTATTAATATTCAACAAAGTTTGTAGAAAATTTCCGAAAAAAAAAAAAAAAAAAAAAATTCAGCATAAAAAATTCCAACCTATTCCATTCCCAACCTCCCCTCCCCCCCCCCCCCCCCCCCCCCCCCCCCCCCCCCCCCCCCCCCCCCCCCCCCCCCCCCCCCCCCCCCCCCCCCCCCCCCCCCCCCCCCCCCCCCCCCCCCCCCCCCCCCCCCCCCCCCCCCCCCCCCCCCCCCCCCCCCCCCCCCCCCCCCCCCCCCCCACCCTACATATCAAATTGCTCTCTGTCATACACTGTCTTTTCCTTTCTTCAGCCCTCGTATCTACCAGGCAGAAGTAGCAGTTCTCCAAAACATGGTGGAGGTTTCTCCAGGTGCTGTGGAAAAAGCTTCATCGCTGCTCACTCTCGCTCACACGTTATGGCAGGCAAATTCAGACCAGCTCCCAGGGTAAGTTATGGCCCAGAAGTCATACTTTCCTCATGAACTTTTTTTGGGCAGCACATCTGATGTGCGTGGATTGATCTGTGACAGGCATTGAAAAGGGTTAATTTTTCCTTGTAGATTTGTTGAAGATTGGTCTGCTTATAACACCCAGAGTGTATGACTATGAACGTAATCTTTAACCCTGGTAGGGGGTGGGTGGGTGTTTGGGGGTTTAACGTCCTTCTCCACCACATACGAGTGATATCAAAGACGGGGCAACGATGAAAAAGCCAGCACAAATATTTAGCCCCAGCCGGGATATGAACTCACGACCCGAGCATTGGAAGTCCAACGCTCTACCATGCGGCCATCCTGCTCCTTAACCCTGGTAGTGCTGAGCCCGGAATATTCCGGGCTACCTCTATAGTCTATGGCTTTTTTCAGCGTAAAACAAATTCATTCAGCAAGACCGGGGATACAGGTTACATACAGTCGTTAGTGAGAGGGTTCTATTGGCTCCTGGCTGTTTTATTGTATTTAAAACGTATTTTGAGAAAGAATTAAGAAACAACCCCCCCCCCCAAAAAAAAAAAAAAAACAACAACAAAAAAAACAACAACAAAAAACAGTGAGTATGCCTCTTTATGAGACAGTGGAGTTGTGACGAAATCTTGCACACTGACTTCATCACACAGTTGAGTTCTTATGTTCTTGTCTCCTGGAACATTTATGTCAGGTATCACAGTACTAGATGCTCACCACACCAGATGGACAACATTGTGTACTGCTGAAATAATTTTGAATGGTTGGTTTGCAGGTGCCCACAACATTATGTGGAACAAGCAGCCAGGCTGGTCACTGGTAAAGGCAGTCAGCTGTTGCAGGGACGTATCTGTCTGTGGAGGTTTATTATAGGACATGAGGACCTTTGTCGAAATGTAAGGATCATCTGATGTGTGTTTCTGGTCTGTCTTTTCTGTGTGTGTGTGTGTGTGTGTGTGTGTGTGTGTGTGTGTGTGTGTGTGTGTGTGTGTGTGTTGTCAGGGCTCTGTTTTGCATACATGTGTGTATGTTTAGCAAGTGAAATGATAGATTGTATGTTTGACTACAGTGAAACAAGCATTTGATTTACCACAAAAGAAGGTCCATGTTAAAAATGTCTTCGTGTCACACTGACACACTGTACAGAACTTCAAGGTTGTCACAACTTGAAACTGCAGAATTATAGAACATTTACAGGGGTGCCACCTTCCCTGAACACTCCGGATTTCCTGAGTGAATGAGAACCGTGGAAAATGAAATTTTGCAGATTGAGAACTTTCGAAAATGAAATCTTCCAGGTTGAGATTTTTACATAGTGACCGTGCATTTATAAAACTGTTGCAGTTTGTGAAATCTTCAAAAGAAGATGACAGTACGGAGGAAGACAGCCCAACAGACACTGAGGCTGTTGATAAGCAACCCAGCGGCCCATCTACTTTTGTCAGCATGCCGAGGACTCTGGCTGACCAGCAGGAAGAACTGTCGCTTCTGGTGCAGGCTGTGGAATTCTGGGAAAAAGGAGTGTCGAAATTGGAGATGACACGTATCTCAGACCATGACCAGAAGGAAACGATTAGATTATTTCTGCTCTGCGCGGACATTCTGAGGTGCCACAGAGAGGTATGGCTAGTGATTTTAACATTTGGTCCTGCTTTTTGAAAATCGGCTTTCCAGCCATAAATCATTAATGTGATACTCATCATTATTCATTTAGATACACTGTGCTTTAGTAGATTTTCTGCTGTATGTCTTATCCCTGGTTCAGTGCTGGGCCATATGACATACAAGAAGCTGTGTGTGTGTGTGTGTGTGTGTGTGTGTGTGTGTGTGTGTGTGTGTGTGGTGTGTGTGTGTGTGTGTGTGTGTGTGTGTGTGTGAGTTTCACTTTTGGGGGAATCTGTGTATTGGAATTATTCATGTACCCAGTTGACCGTGCTCTCTCCTCTTATAATCTGTGTTGAAAATGCATGCTATACTGCAAAAAAGAAGAAGAAAAAAACAAAAGGTTACTCGTAACTTCTTCTGCAGTTTCTCCTTGAGCTTCGAGTGCTTTGTCTGGCGTACCAAGTGCTGGCCACCACAGACTGTGAAAGTGAGCGTCTGACCGTGTCTTCTGCGTTAATCAACGTACTGGCAGCCTTGGGGGTGGAGCAGTTTCCTTGTCAGACGTTGCTTGAAGAGGCCACCAGCGACACCATCTGTGACAAGGACAGGATGGTGTTGAAGATGCGTCTGGCAAATTTTTACCTCAGAGCTGGAGAGGTTTGAAGTTCTTGATTTGTCTGTCTGGATGTTTATTGTTATAGTAAGTCAAGTGTTCAGTAAGCATTGCTGGATTTCTAGCCTAAGGATCACTTGTAAGACTAGGGGCAGTCACCTCAATCCTGCTATAGGAAAACATATAATCATTATAATGAGGACCAGCTTCTGAGCCTCCTGGACCTAGCAAACTGAAAGTGTTTGGGCAACAAAGAATACAAATAAAACCAAAACCAAGAAAGAACTCTTGGGATTGTGGATAACTGAATGAGGCTGTTTACACTGGCCAATTTTACTTTGGTTGAGCCCGGGTCGGTGCGTTTACATTTAACCAACCCGGGTTAACCGGGACCAGGTTTAACTGTGGACCAGGGTTAACTGTGGACCAGGGTTAACTGTGGACCAGGGTTGAAAATTGAACCCGGGTCCAGGGCCAACTCGCATTTCAGATCAAAACATGTGGCTGGCGTCATGATATGATGCTTTCGTCAAGGCATGATGGCGGGCATGGCGTAAGTTGTCCTATGTCATGGTCAGGGTTATTATAGACTTGCAGAGAATGTAGTGTAACTGGTATTGGCCCGAGAGTCCAACCTGAGTCAAGCTAAACTCTGGCTGATTATGGAGTGTAACTGGTATTGGCCCGAGAGTCCAACCTGAGTCAAGCTAAACTCTGGCTGATTATGGAGTAAACAGCCTCAGTGTGACCCGTAATTTCTTGTGGTGGTTTATCTTTTGGTCTTTTTGTCACTTTCAGGTAGAGGAAGCTGCCTCAGCCCTAACATATGTGGTTGATACTGCAGTGTGGGAGAAAACTGTTGTTGATCAGGTGAACAGGGGAACGCTTAGTCGTCTGATGGCGGAGTACCTCTCTCTCCCTAGCACAGTTCGTGGTGACACCAGCATCAATAGCGGTGACTATGTCCTTAGCCATGTGATGGAAGCGGTCAAGTGTCACACCAGCGCCGTTCACCGGCGACTCGGTGAACGAGCGACCGACAGAATGGCAGAGGGAGAGGGTAGGTTGCTGACAAAACAATATCCATATGATTTACTGTTACCATCATTAACACATTCATTCATTCATTCATTCATTCATTTGTTAAGCGCCAGTAAATAAATCATTGGTCCCGTCTGCAGATAGAAGTGCAGTCTTCGGCAGTAGACCTTTTTCCTAGTTCAGCACTTGGCAGTTGTGACTTGCGTTTGGCTATGATTCTTTATGTGCCCATGTGTTCGTTGTGTTTGAGTGGAGAAAAACAAGCAAACTAGCAACAGAAACACTCTCTACTCCGCCCGTCTCCCACACCACCAACACCAGGCTTGCAGAGTTGGTGACAAAGATTTCAGGTCACACATAACACAACAATTAGGTTTCACAAGAACTTGCTACATTAGGATTAGTGGCTAATTGAAATGATTCTTGAAGTTTATTCCTGACCAGAACGGATTGATTATTGATTGTTGGACTGATTTTGCATGAATAACAACAACAAAAACCAGCAAACAGGTAATCCTGTACAGGTCGTTGATCACTATTGTGTGTGTGACAGTTTTTCGTGACCCCAGCCTGTGGGCCTTGCTGTCAGAGCACCTGCAGTCTGTATTGTTTCTTGGACGTATGTACCAACACATCGGCGACCAGCGAAGGGCACGGTGTTACTTCAAGGAAGGTCTGAAGGTGTGCGAGAGTCAGGGATGGGTTAAATGGTGAGTGAAGTGATTGTTGTTTTGCTGCTTGTATTTATTTTGCCTACGCATCTTGCTCTTTGCTGTATCTCCATGTTTCTCGGTTTAGGGTTGGTGGGTGTTTAGGGCTTATCGTCCTACTTGTATGTATTTTGCCTACGCATCTTGCTCTTGCTGAATTTCCATGTTTCTCGGTTTAGGGTGGGTGGGTGTTCAGGGGTTTATCGTCCTTTTCCACCATAAAAAGATGGTATCAAAGACTGGGCAACGAGGAAGAAGCCAGCACAAATTTTTGCGTCCCAGTTGGGATTAAAACTCGCAACCCAAGAATTGTAAGTCCAACGCTCCACCACTTGACTGTCCTGGCACCCCTGTCTCATTTGAACTTGATGAGGAACTTGTAGCTTTTGATTGGTCAGAGCTTTCCTGATGCCACCTTTGTTTGAGTGCCTTTGTAGCTGGTATTCTTGTCATGATGGAACTGAGATAACTAAGGGAAATTTCATGTTCATGTGTATGTTTCTTGTCACAGTTTTAGTATAAGGTGCTACTACCAGGGATGAGCGATTCCATCGTCTTGAGAGCAGCAGTCTTTCAAAGGGGAGAGGAAAAAGAGCAAACAACGTAGACATACAACCAAAAATAAATTCTCTGACAGCACTTGAAACTTAATGCATTCCTTTTTTTATGTGTGTACAGGACTGCTGTCTTCACACTAGAGCTGTGTCATCTCCACTGGCTGGCAGACAATACTTCAGAAGCAGTGCAGGTCTTAACTGGGTCCGCTCTTGCCCTGAACACCAACAACTCCAGCGACCTCAATATTTGTCAAGTTGAAGCAAACACACTGCGCAAGTCTGATCCAATGGTGCGAAAACTCTCCTTCGCCGGTGCTGGTGACTGTTTTGGTTTCGAGAGTGTACGTGATGCAGCAGCAGGACAAGATTACAGTAACCTGGCAACTGGGGAAATAACTCCTGCTGGACAGATAACGGAAGCTTTGGATAAGGCAGCAGACGTGGGTTTCCTTCAGGCTGTCACCACAAAGTTGGAAGAGAGACTGGAATCCGTGCTCCACCATCCCACCGCCTGCACATGTCTCTACTGCCAGGACGTGGAATGTCGCAGATTGATCGTCCACCAGGGCTTGCTGTCCGTGAGACTCAGTCAAGACATTTCCTCCTCTCAGAAAAAGGATCCTGAGGCTCTGTCCAGCTTGGAAACTTTGTGCAAAAACTCTCAGAGGACCAGCTTGTGTCAGAGGGTGTCCACAGTGTTGAAAAGGGCCAGCCTGTTGGACAAAAGCTCCACAAGCAGCACCCTCGGTATGTGCGGACATGTTGAAGAGGCTCTAGATCTTGCAGAGGTTTGCTGCTTGAAGGCTGAGCTGCACCTTCAGTTAGATCAGCTGCCAGAGGTGATGGCTGAAGTGGAGAAAGGGCTTGACATGTTGGCGTCACTAGGCGCCCACACAGCAGGGTTGTACACACTCAAGTCCACATTTCACACTCTGGCTGCTACAGCTTTCATTCTGAGACTTCGAGCCAGCACCAAACACAAAGGGCATGATGGTGCTGATGAGCTTCAAAAGCAGGATCTGATGGACAGGGTGACCCAGAAACTGAAAGAAATGCGCATCATTGGCTCGGACACAAAAATCCCTGAGACAAACGGAGCAAAGATACCTAGTCCACCCTTCAGCAGGGACACGGATCAAAAGTCTCTCAAACAGCGTGCAAATACTGACAGTTCTTTGGCCGCTGCAGAAGTAAACCTGTCTTTCACACCCTCCACACAGAGTGGCGCAAAGCTTGAAATCCTCTCAACTCCTGCCTCTGCCACAGACAGTACTGTCACAGCCAGTACAGAAGCTGTGCTGATAAATCGTCCGTCTGTACAGATGTTTTAACATCAGAAAAGAAAAAGGGCAAACAGAGAACTGCGAAAGTGTCCGCTCCAGGTTCAAAGAAACCTGCACGTGGAAAATCAAAAATCCCTGTGACAAAAATATCCCCAGATAAGTCTGTCGAAGATATGCTGGCTGACTTCACACTGTCTGATGATGAAAGTGAGCCGAAGGATCACAGCAGTAGTAAATCTCCTGAGCTGAAATCTGTCGCTAAAGACCGCAGTAGTGTAGCAAGTGCTACCAGAAAACCAGCAGCAAAAGGGAGAGTGAGAAAAACTGTGGCTTCAGACAAAGAGAATGCATCGCTGGCACAACGCACAGTTCCATCTCGTAAGGGTGGCAGAGGACATAGGACTGCAAAGGGTAAAGTCACTGATGAAGACAGCTGTAAGGATGCAGAAAACGAAGTGCTTGGAGAGTTATTGGTGCAGGATGAAAACAATTGTGACCCTGTCTCACTTGGTGATGTTCCACTTTCAACAGAAAAGGGAGGCAGGCAAGTTTCAAAGATCGGTTCTCGTGCAGGCCAGACCACACAGAAAAGCCGAAACAGCAGAGCTGAACAAAAGTCGGACCCAAAAACGGACAATAAGGTTGAATCTGTAGACGCCTCTGTTAAGAAGTCCACCAGAGGTAGCAAAACGTCGGAAGGTAAAAGAGCAAGAACAACCCTCACACACAAGTCATCATTGTCATCTGTGACCAAAGCAGCATCAAACAAAACTAGACCACAAAGTGGTATGGGTAAAAATAATGTGTTGGAAGACGCCGCTGTAGCAGGGGATGATGAACAAGAAGACGGACTGCACAGTCCATCAGATGCGAAGGCAAAGGGACTTGATGTGTATGACTTACCCGACAGCGAAGACGAGTTTGTGAATGCATCCACAAAGAAAAAGAAAGCTGCTAAATCAAGAAAGACAACGCAAAGGAAAGAAGAGAAAGAGACCGTGCCAACAGAAGTGTCTGTGAAAACAAAACCAGCATCTAAAAGCAAGACGGCCAGAGTGACTAACAACACACAGGTCAACTCAGCAGCAAAAACAGAAACTTCTGTCCAGATCAGTAAAAGCACTAGAGGGAGCAAGAGGCGAGCAGCAACTAGGAGTGCTAGTAAACCTGCTGCAGCGGATCTGGACTCATCTGTTGAAGTGGTCAGGGCCTGTAGTGACGATGAAAATGGCAAGATGCAGATTTCTGGTTGTCGTTCTTCTCGCCAGCGGGGTGGGGCACAAGGGAGACGACCTGCAGGAAAGGATACCAAGGAAAAAAGGCACATGTGAAGGACTCTGAAGATGATCCTGTGCACTTGACTGGTAAGCGACTAAGTCGCTTTTTTTTTTTTTTTTTGGTGCGTGTTGCAAATTCGTGGCCATGGGCATTTAACCTTGGGAAGTTGTGTATGCCTCTGTGTTGTTATTGTAGTGAAAATTAGTTGTATGTATTTATAGGCGTGTTTAGTAGGACTTCTTTGGAGGACTTCGCTGAGTAGAGTACCCATTTACATGTAAATTAGGCACGTTAGGGGTACTATTCGTCAATCGCAGCGCGTTAGCCGCTCGCGGCCTCTGTCGTGTGAGCTTGATTTACATGTAAGTGGGTTGCGCTGCTCAGCGAGGTCCTCCTACAAGATGCTACTAAACATGCCTTATTTTGTTTCAGCGTTCCCTGCAGCAAAACAAACCAAGCATCAGTCGTCTGTCAAATGTTGGGTTTTTTTTGGGTTTTTTTCCCCATCACCTGTCATTGTTTTATTTTGCAGATGAAGGTACAGAGAAGATTCGCTGGCACCTGGAGCAGGCTGTCACTCTGCTCGAACACTTTCCGCTAGTCGGTTTGTACAGTCAGGCCTGCAAGCTGCTGGGGATGGAAAACCTGGATGGGGATGCATGGCGGACTGCGGCTGTGTTGAGTGAGGCTGCTGCAGTCACTTTACGCCACCAGTTTCTCATCACACTACATAAACAGATCAGGTTAGCTCTTGTCAGATTTTGTAAATTCCAGTTCAGTTCTTGGCTTGTGGTGTATGACTATGGGCTTCATTTCTCTGGGCTCCTGTTGCTGCTGTTGTTTTCACCATACCTCTTGAAGTTGAAGAGGTACTCTTTAGCTACTTATTAAGTTCTAATCCCATAGATTCATAGTATGACTAGTCATATAGTTTTGTCATCGTTTGCTTCCTACACACCTCAAACGGAAGAACTTCACCTTGAATCTTGGATCAGTGTACTGTAATTGATAATTTTGAACACAGTCACATTGTTCTTGTGTGTGTAACAAAGGATACATTTACTTAGGAGAAAGAAAAAAACTTGCTACTATGCCCGTGACAGTCATTAAAAGCAACATTGTCACTGTAAGAAGTGTAATTTGTCAGGTGTATTAACAAGCATTCCTATGAGAATGTGGATAAGATAAAATACTACATATATGACAAGAGTAGCAAATGTATAACACCATAACCAAGTAGACGTGCTTACAGAAACCATCAGAAGGAATCCGCAGCAGATAACGGTAGAAACAGCGCGCTGGAGAAAAAGCGGGAGTTGGAAGCACTGATAGCAGCTCGAGACAGTGTCCTGTTTCCCTGGGGGACTGGGCGCTTCCAGCAAATGGTCAATACCATCCCTGAAGGTTTGTGTTATTTTTCTCAGTATTGTCCTCGCACATAAGCACACGCACACAGACACACTCACACACACACGCACGCACGCACACACACACACACACACAGAGGTTTTTTGTATCCCTGTGTGTGAGATGTACTCCATTGTGCATAAACCTGAATACCTTATTTTAAAAAAAATCAAAACAAAAAACCCACAACAACAAAAAACCCAGAAACACTCTTTCCAGTCATACCAACACATGTACCCAAGTGATGCTTGTAGTTCTTGTAAACCTGCTGATAATAATATTTATCTTTACAAACGCTGTTTGACTATTCTCCGCAGGTTGGACTGTGTGCCAGCTGTCACTACTGCAGCATCCTAACTGCCCTGACAAATTGCTGCTGACAAGGCTAGCTCGTGACAAGGACCCAGTGACTGTTCAGCTCCACAGTTTTAGCGGCTTAGTGGTCAGTATACAAATTACAACTTCATACATGTGTATGACAGATCAGGAGTTCATATACTTGGTAATGCCATTTGCCATTAAACCTTTTTTTTTTTCTGGTGCTGGTTTTGTGTGCATGCATGCATGCATATATATCTGTCTGTCTGTTGGTGCATGTGCACATGTTCTGCCAAAAGAATAACTTTGTGTCTGTGGTGTTCTGTTTTATATTTATTTACAAAAGAAAAACTGTATGACTGTGATACTTTCAGGGCCAGAGCGTCATGTCAGAGTTCCAAGACATCATGCAGGTCAACAGAACGGCCAGCAAGATCAGCTGTAAAGTGAAGTGGTGGAGCACTCGTCTTGAACTTGACATGCGACTAGAGGTTAGGCCTGTGTTTATGCGCATACATTGATGTCTTTGGGTAGCTTTTGTTTGCCAAGGGCCTATTGAAACACAATTGCACTTCACTTCAGGCTGCAGATAATGATAATAATAAATTATAATAATGATAAATTAATAATACAGGAGGCTATGCTTGTAGAATACACAGGCTCTTAAACATCATTCAAAATGTCCAAAAAAATATAACGAGTACAGTTGCCAACACACAGGTATCATAAAAGCTCAGTGATATACATGTACAAACAAGTACGTATACATACGTGTGAGTGTCGCACAATGCAGGCAACCCAGCTCACACACATGCACAGCTCACACACATGCACAGCTCACACACATGCACAGCTCACACACATGCACAGCTCACACACATGCACAGCTCACACACATGCACAGCTCACACACATGCACAGCTCACACACATGCAGTACCCTCGTTCAACATTTGAATGACGATGTAACATGTAAATATGTGTTCACATGATTTAGACGTTTTGTTGGTTTGTCTCGTCTCATTTCCAGTAGTATACTAACACACTGGTTACAGCTAACCTTAAATATACACTGTAGGTGAGCCGTTCTGACTTCTGCTGTGACAATGACAGGGTCTGCTTGAGACGATCGAGCGGCGTTGGTTGGGAGCGTGGCGGTGTTTGCTGTTGGGTCAGACATCAGACAGCACTTACGAGGGTTTACTGGCTGCGGCAGCGAAGAAGCTGGCTAGAAACTTGTCAACTCTCCTCAACACTGCCGTCTCTGTGAAGATGGCAAAGGTATTCTTTCTTTTTTTGCACAGTTCAGTGTGTGTGTGTGTGTGTGTGTGTGTGTGTGTGTGTGTGTGTGTGTGTGTGTTTTCTCAAGGAAATCTTTCTAACATCCTGTTTTACTGTCATCAAGGATTTATACTGGAAGGGTGGTTTGGCCTGTGAGTAGTCTTGTTTTTACCTTTTTTTGGGGGGGAAGCATTTATTTATTCATCTGCTTTATTGTATAAACAGCTGCATGTTCTGTTGCTGTGTGAGGTGTGACACTGAGACTTCACCAAGCACCAACTGAACAAGTGATGATAAAACTGATTGATTTGAAATATTTTCATCTATGGCATTTCAGACACTGCTGGAGTTGAGTCACTCAGCGGACACAGAGCATCACCTTCCCATCATCCTCTCTCATTTCCTGCACATAGATGCGGATGCACCACAGATGGGGGGATTGGTAACAGCCTTAACGGACGCAAGGCCCACTGTCACACCAACTCCCAACCAGCCTGTAGTTCTCATTTTGGATAAGGTGGATAACATTTTACCTTTTAACTTCTTTGAAAATTTAGTAGTGGTTGCTATCGAACAAATTATTACTGGACATTCTGTGCAAGTGTTTTCTGCCTGATTCCCTGGTGGTGGTATAGGGGAAGGCCATAAGGCTGTTACATCAAACTTAATTCATCTCTGAGCTTTTTACTTCCTTGACATCTTTTTCCCTGCATGACGAGATCTAAACCGCGCACTGCTGTAGGATCTCACTAGCTGTGTAGGTTTGAGTATTAGTGTTAATCCAGAACTAAACATGTAATTGTAAATGTAATCAAGACATGTCTAGAATGCCGCTCCTTGTCTGTTGTGTTTGGGCTTCACACGACTGTTTGATAATCTGGTTTCTCTTGCTGTAATCTCTTCAGAACCTTCACGCACTGCCTTGGGAGAATCTGCCAGTGCTAGCCAGCCAGCAGGTCACGAGAGTGGCGTCCCTTGCAGCGCTACACCTCATGCTGCAGTTCAACGCTGGTGACAGCTCGGTCCTTCAGCGGGGAGTTGATCAGACAAGCGTCTTCTATGTCGTGGATCCAGACAACAATCTGAAGTACACACTAGACACGTTCAAGGACATGTTCAGCAGGTAGCCATCAAGGATATTGCACTTTTGATAAAACAGACTCACAGATCCTTCACTAACATACGTGTACTATCTATGGACATACAGGCTGTGTTTGTTCATAAAATGCTGTCACCATCTATACACTTGGGCCCTTTGGTCACATGACAATACAATGGTGAAATGCAACTGATCAATCAGTGCAACTGGCCAGCAGCCTCAATCTTGCCTCGTAAGCTCTCTGTAGAAGAGCATCAGATATGAATGTAATTATGAAATGTCTATAAAGTTTACCGTTTTCTTTATATGAGATGTGTAGATTTCATTGGCTGTAATTTTGTCTCTGTCTGATGGTCTCAGGCAGCAGGGCTGGAAGGGAATTGTGGGAGAGAGGCCAAACAAGGCTCAGTACTGTGATGCTCTGACACAACATGATCTGTTTGTGTAAGTACCACATTATCTCTTTTTTTTTCTTTTTTCTTTTTTGCGTGACTTTTTAAGCATTTTCCCTACATGGTCCAACCCTTGTCGTGGGGTAGTGGCTTGTGCACCTCAATGACCCAGAGAGCTTCGCCAGCGGGAGCACGTGCTCCTGGCAGGGTCACCCAAGCTGGACAGGTCGAAGGGTAGAGGTCAGACGAATGTGGACCACCTCTCCAAGAGGCTAAACGGGTTTGCGTAGGGTTAACAGCCCTACCTGTAAAAAACAAAAGTTACAGAAGCATCGACAGCAACAAACCAAAACATTCACCTGGGCGAGGAAGGGTCTCCATCCTGGAGACCTATGACGCATTGCAGTGAAAGCCGAAAGGAAGCTGCAAGGCCGACCCCCCTTCTAACACCCAGGACAACGACGAGAGTAGCCACATGGAACATCAGGACAATGTATGAAGTAGGAAGGACCATACAAGTAGCAAGAGAGATGAAGAACTACAAGATAGGAGTACTGGGACTGAGTGAGACAAGGTGGCTACAGACAGGACAGCTGAGATTTTCATCGGGAGAGCAATTGCTGTACTCTGGACACACAGAGGATGGAGCCCCCACACTGAGGGCGTGGCCCTGATGCTGGCACCGGAGGCACAGCGGGCACTCATCGGCTGGGAACCTGTCAACTCCCGCATCATCACAGCCAAATTCATCACCAAGAAGAAAGACATCAAGCTAAACATCATCCAGTGCTACGCTCCCACCAATGATGCGGAAGAGGAGAAAAAAGATGATTTCTACCAACAACTGCAGACAGTGATAGATAGAGGAGGAGCCAAGGACATGACCATACTGATGGGAGACTTCAACGCCAAGATTGGATCAGACAACACAGGCTATGAGAACACCATGGGAACACACGGACTGGGACAGATGAACGAAAATGGCGAGCGCTTTGCAGACTTTTGTGCCCTGAACCAGCTAGTGATAGGAGGCAGCATCTTCCCACACAAGCGCATCCACAAGGCCACATGGAGATCGCCGGACCATGTCACGGAGAACCAGATTGATCACATCTGCATCAGCCGGAAGTTCAGGAGATCGTGGCGAGATGTGCGCGTGATGAGGGGTGCCGATGTATCATCAGACCACCACCTTCTTGCAACAACATTGAGACTTCGGCTTAAGAGACACACCAACGCTAACAACACACGGACCAGGTACAACGTTGGCCTACTCAGGAACACAGAGACACAAGCAGCATTCCGGATCAGCCTTTCCAACAGGTTCCAGCCACTGCAAGACTGATAGAAGACAGTGGAATGGATATCGAGACACAGTGGGAACACAGCAAGAAACTCTGGCACGACACATGCGAAGAGGTCCTTGGCAAGAGAAAGACCCAACACAAGGAATGGATCTCTGCTGATACCATCCAGAAGCTGGAAGTTAGGAAAAAGAAGAAAACTGCACTGAACACGAGCCGAACAAGAAGAGCTAAGGCAAAGGCACAGGAAGAATATACAGCAGCTGACAGAGAAGTGAAGAGGAGCACCAGAAAGGACAAGAGGGACTACATCGACAACCTGGCCAATCAAGCAGAGGAAGCAGCCGGACAAGGGAACCTAAAAGACCTGTACCAGGTGACCAAGAAGCTCGCGGGCAAATTTCGGCAGACAGACAAACCAGTGAAGGACAAGAACGGGCACCCACTGACAACAACTGAGGAACAGCTGAAGCGATGGGCAGAACACTTCAGGGAACTGTTAAATCGCCCCATCCCTGAAACACCTCCAGACATCCCGCCAGCGGAGACAGAACTACCCATCAACTGCGACAAGCCCTCTAAGGCGGAGATCAGGAAAGCCATCATGACACTGAGAAATGGGAAAGCTGCAGGGCCGGACGAGATACCAGCAGAAGCCATCAAAGCAGACACAGAGACAGCCGTCAACATGCTGCACAGCCTATTCAGCAAGATCTGGGAGAAGGAAGAGGTGCCAGCCCAGTGGAAAGAAGGGATCGTCATCAAGCTGCCAAAGAAAGGGGACCTCAGGGACTGCAGCAACTACCGAGGGATCATGCTCCTGTCAGTGCCAGGCAAGGTTCTCAACAGAATTCTACTGGAGAGGATGAGGGAGGCAGTCGACCCTATGCTCCGAGACCAGCAGGCGGGCTTTCGCAGGAACAGGTCCTGCGCTGACCAGATCGCCAGCCTACGCATCATCGTTGAGCAGTCACTGGAGTGGAACTCCCCCCTCTACATCAACTTCATAGACTATGAGAAGGCCTTCGACAGTGTAGACAGAGAGGCGCTGTGGAAGCTGTTAAGGCACTATGGAGTTCCCGGGAAGATCATCTCCCTGATCCAGTGCACCTACAAAGACATGAGCTGCAGGATTGCCCATGCCGGCCAGTTGTCAGAAAGCTTCGAGGTGAAGACCGGAGTCCGCCAGGGATGCCTGTTTGTCCCCATTCCTCTTCCTCCTGGTCATCGACTGGATCATGAAGACCCACCACAACAGGCAGGAAAAACGGATACAGTGGACACTCTGGACGCAGCTGGATGACCTCGACTTTGCGGACGACCTGGCGCTCCTGTCTCACAGCCACAGCCAGATGCAGGGACAAGACTACATGCCTGGAAGCCACATCAGCCGGAACAGGCTCAAGATCAACAGGAGGAAAAACCGAGCTGATGAAGATCAACACCACTGCCAACACACCAGTCACAGTCGGTGGAGAGCCCATCAGGGAGGTAGGGTCCTTTGTCTACCTGGGGAGTGTGGTTGATGGACAGGGAGGCACAGACCGAGACGTCACAGCCAGAATCGGCAAGGCAAGAGCAGCAATGGTCCATGCTGAAGAACATCTGGGCATCCAAAAGTTGTCAGCATAAGAACCAAACTTCGCATCTTCAACTCCAACGTGAAGTCAGTTCTGCTCTACGGATGCGAAACATGGAGGACAACGAAGACGATGCAGCAGAAGATCCAGACATTTCTCAACACCTGTCTGAGGCGCATCTTCAACATCCGATGGCCAGAGAAGATGCGGAACGAAGAGCTGTGGGAGCGAGCAGGGCAGGAACCAGCGACCAAGCAGATCCTGCGGAGGAAGTGGGACTGGATTGGACACACCCTCAGGAAGCCAGCATCCAGCACCACACGCCAAGCCCTGACATGGAACCCACAGGGGAAAAGGAAGAGAGGCCGGCCTCCCAACAGCTGGAGGCGGGACACTGAGGCAGAGTTATATAAGCAGGGGACCAACTGGACTGGAGTGGCAAGAATAGCCCAGAACAGAGTGCGATGGCGAAGGGTTGTCGATGGCCTATGCTCCACGTGGAGCCAGGGGCCTAAGTTTAAGCATTTTAACAGCAAAGTACAAGCAAAGTATGCAAACACATCTGTTGAGGCTTCATGGCAGAGAGTAAGTACTGTGGAGTTATTTTGAAGGCTGCAGGTTACTACTTGCAGTATGCCATATATATGCGTAGAGTGCATACTCTGATGTGAGCAGAATTCTTTTCACAGTTACTGTGGCCATGGCAACGGATCCAAGTACCTGTCAGGTGATGAGCTGCAGCAGCAGCGGTGTCGGGCGGTGTCAGTACTGATGGGGTGCAGCAGTGTGCGCTTGGATGTCAAACCACGCCTGGATCCTGATGGCTTTGTTTTCAACTACTTGCTTGCGCGATGGTGAGTTCTTACATTTATTTCATTACAGGGTCCATACAGGTCATGGAATCCTGGAATTTCCAGACCTGGAAAGTCATGCAATTATCTCAAGAGTCATGAAAAGTCATGGAATTTCGGAATTTTATGGAAGCTATTTTGAGCCTAACAGTGAAACGGTCAGCTTGGTGATTACTCACTGGACTGATTGCCAAAAATACCAACGAACTGCCTTCCCATAAGGCTAATGACTAACTCTGAACATTGGTCTTGCTGACTGCGATAACTTGGATAAGCTCAGAATTTCTACCCTTGCGTGTGTCAGTGTGAAAGAGGGTGAGGAAGGTGTCATGGAAAACAGGAGAGTTGGCCTCGAAAAGTCATGGAAAAGTCATGAATTTTTGAGACTGTGAACCTGTATGGACCCTGTCATTAGTGTGGCAATTAACCGAAACGCTTTTGTTCAGAGCTAAATATGGTAACAAGCTGCTTTTACCGGTGTGTTTGAAAAGGACACTACAGCTATGATTTGTTACTTTCTGTGTTGTCGACTTGTCGATTTCTTACTTGCAGTCCAAGCGTTGTTGGCAACCTGTGGGATGTGACAGACCGCGACATCGACCGCTTCCTCAAGCAGCTGCTGGACTTGTGGCTGGAAGGGGACCATGACAAACCCCCCTCTCTTCCTGCCCTCATTCCTGCAGCCCGCCTTGCTTGCAGAATGCGGCATTTGATTGGGGCAGCTCCTGTGGTGTATGGACTGCCAGTCACTCTTACCAAGTCCTGAAGGGTCATGTATGACTGCCCTGAACAGCCTGGCTTTGCACATACGCTGTAGTATACTCGGCATCAAGGCGCATGCATAGTCTGATGAGATGGTCTTCGGAGCTGACTGGTCAACAGTTAGTATTACCATGCTGCCTGTGATAGGTCAGTTACACTCCCCGAACTCTTGATAAAAGCTGCAGATTTGAACTACAGCTAATGGGAGCAACCGGGCACTCATCCAAGTCAGCAGATTTTTTTATGGTTGATTGGTGTTAAAAAAAAGCATGCAAGTATGACACAGTTGAGTGTTATAGCACGTCTCCTGTATTTAAAAGAACCCCTCAAAAACACAAAACAATTTTTTTTTTTTTTTAATGCAGATAGTGGCAACATATTCCTTTTTTTTGTGGGGTTATTTTTCTGTTTTTTTTTGTTCCGATTGAAGCAGGGCATTGTTATGTTGGTTGTGTTAGTATACTTTACATTCAGCTGTCCATTCTCTAAGCATGCAGAGTAGTTTACAGTGCACAGGAACTGTGGATTTGTCTGCATTACAACATTAATTGAGGTTGGCTGCATGATTTGGTACTTCTGGATTATAGATGTGAGTGAATGTGTTTGCAATTTGTATTAGTAATCCCTCGATTTTATTTGTTTAGGTGTGTATTTGTGACTGTGATTTGCACTAGCTCTGCCTCATGTGGAATCTCATTTGATGTGATCATGCATACAAGTTCACAGTGTGACTGAGAATGTGAAGATACAGATTGTTATCACTGAAGAAGCATGATTTCACTCTTCTATTTATTGTCGCATAATTTTTCAAATAAAAGCTTAGTTCAGTGCTAAAATGGATGAAAACAGTATCGCTAGTGTTCGATGTTCTTCTCGGGTAATATTTATTGAGAAGCAAGCAGAATGTGTGATGAATATTTTGTGTGTCCATTTCTACCAGATAACACCGATACAAACTTGAATTATATGATATTACTGTTGTAGCTGCATGGTGGTTTTGTGGCATGCCTTGATTCCTCATATTCTGAAATGGTGATGCATGTATCTAGGGCACCAAGGTTTTACATCGTGGTTTGGGATGCATGACAAAGAAAATATTTTGTATCTCAGTAGAAAATAAATGTTTTACTGCCTTCAGATGTTTTCTTTTTTAACAGTGTCTGTGTTTGCTTGAATGGTTGCACAGGATTAGCAACAGTCAATTTTCATCCTAGTGTAACATCAGTGCGCACTGAGCGTACATGTAGAGTAAGATGATCAGTGGTAACTGTGAAAAATAAATGGACTGCAAGCATGCAAAGCTGTAACAAAACACACAGTGCAAAACACTTTCTTGTTCATTTTATTCTTCTTCATCCACTGTTGCATGCAGAGCAAACCGGGCAAACAGTATTCCATACACAGAACATATCAAAATCGGTTCTACAGGCAACATCTTTTTATCAATAAATTACAATGATGTTGACTAAAATGTGTGTGTGAAATATGCACCAACTGCCCACTGACATGCAGTATCCTTAACTCATCTTCTTGAGACAGCCTCAGGCTCAAACTGTTCTATATAACATAAAGAAACAGGGCTGCCACCCTTCCTGCTGTGGCAGGATTTCCTGCTTTTGCTGTGAAGAGCTTTCCTGATTTTTGAACTGGCTGTGAAGAGCTTTCCTGCTTTTCACTTCCTTCGGGCAAAGTCCTTTCCTGGTTTTTAAAGCGTTTTTCTGCTTTTCGGGCCAAAAACATCGTGAGTTTGTGTCTATCAGCACAGCACCCGACCGCCACCGCCCCCAATTTTCAGGCTTTTTGTCTCTCAGAAAGTGGCAGCCCTGAAGAAAGGTGGGGATGAACAGGTGTGTGTGTGCAGTAGCCCTCGATGTGATGTAGCCGAGTGGTTTGGACTCTCTCGCCCACTACCCTAGGTTCTCCGGCCAGCTGTGTGCCGCCGGCTTTGTTCGCCTGTAGGCTACCGCACGCGTGCAGCGTTGCGGATCCACGATAGCCACGTGTCAGTTGTGTTTGTTTGTGTCCATTTAGTGCTAAATATCTCCACAGTCAATTAGCCTAAAGTTATCATTTAAACTATAGTAGTTTCGGAAGAGTTTGTACTTTTTAGTTATGTTTTGTTTTTAGCGCTGTTTTGTAGTTTAACGGGTGTATTTTGCCATTTTCACCACTTTTCGAATGCGTGGTCCCAGCCTTTACGCTCTTAAATCGGCGATAGGAAATTCTTTGTACATTGATAATGTTCCAAACTTATGCCATCTTCGAGTACTTTTCACGCTCTTTTCAATGCAGTTTGTTTGAAGCTTCTATCTATTATATTACCGTAAAAATTACGCCCGCTATTGTTAGTTTTCTATGTGTTAAGAAACACAAATTTCGCCGTGGCTGGCATACGTGCTCTGCTTTCCGCTGCACTTGGGGCCGTGCTGTCTTTGCGGCCCGCGCTGGGCGCATAAGTAGCCACGGGCTACGCCTCACTGGACAGGCGCCAGCCAGCCCTGCCGCGAGTCACTGCACGGATTGTCGCTCCCCGCTCTGCCATTTGTTGCTGTTTTCCTGTTGTAAATAAACTCATGTCATAGCGACCGCTGTGTTTGCCTCCCTGCCTGCCTGAACTCACTCAACACCATCACAAAAACTGGCGCTGCGAGCAGGATCAAGGGAGCCGACAACAGGAAAGCAGAGCAGCGGGGACGTCTTGACAGCCATGGCACCACCAGCGGTTACGTGTCAGGACCACGAGGCCCTGAAGTTGCAGCTCTCTGCGATGTCGGCAGAGATTGGGCAGCTTCGCCTCACTGTGGCTGCCCTCTCCGCCAAGCTGGGAGAGCCCCGGGAGCGGCCAGCTACCGTCAAGACCAGCAAGCAGCCCAAGGCAGGAGGCCGGTGCTACTGGTGTGACCAGGCCGGGCACTTCGAGCGTGCGTGCCCAGCCAAGCAGAACTACCGGCGGAGGAAGAGGCCTCGGCGACGCCGTCAACAACGTAAGGGGCAGCACCAACAGGCCCCTCCATCAGCACCGCCGCGGCAGACAGCACACCACCAGAAGCGACAACCGGGAAGCCCAGCTGACCCCGTCATCAGTCGGCAGAGTGACTGTTTTGGGCGACCACTGAGGCGGAAGGGCCAGGAAGCGACCGTGGGAGCAGCTCCAGTCGGCCTTGCACCTACCCCGGTTCCAGCGAAGGCGGCTGCAAACCCTGTGACCGCCACCGATCCACAGGCAGTGCCTGTTAAGCCTGCAGCCGCCACTACAAGTGCGATTCCAGTTCAGCAGATTGCTCAGCAGCAGCCACCTGTTACTAAGCACGCAGTCACCCATACCAGCAGTCCGGGTATTGGAAGCAAGTCCAGCCGCATCCCGGCCAAAGCTATTAGCCCTGTGACTGTGAACTCGGTAGTGGCCGTGAAATCCATTGCAGTTCCCAGATCAAAGAGACCCGAGACTGTAGTTGTGAAGCGCTGTACACAGCCTGTACAGCCGAAGAAGGTGTTGTGGCGGCCGTAAGACTGTGATGTGCTGAGTTACGTTGTGACTGCTTTGCTCTAGTTGTGTGTACTGTGTTACGTGGTTGACTGCTGATCATTCCAAGTGTGTTACCAGTTTTGTTCTGTGCGATGGACAGTTGACAGGAGTGAACTGATGTTTGTTATGATACATGTGTGCGTTCATTTTAGTTTAACTTGAGGTGGTGATTCTCAGTAGTCGATTTTTGTCGATCATTGTGTTTGACTGAGTTAGTGTCATTTTGTTACTATTGATGTGTGCATGTTATATTTTCATGGTTTGGCGAGCGGCTTGTAAGGCTAGTTTCTTATTTCTATTTGGTGGCATTTTTGTGTAAATGTTCAGTTTCTTTACAGGTTGAATCTTGGTGTTTAGTCACCTCTGTGGAATTTTTGAGGGTTGACTGTTGGAGTATTTGGACTGAATTGGACTGTTTGACACATGTTGTGCTGTGTTAATTATGTTGGCTTGATCGTGGTGGCTCTTTGTGGTTGACTTGTTATAAGCATTGTGTTATACTGGTTGGATTCATGATGGTTAAATACCCGGTTTCTGTCAGTTTTGCTAGATGCAACCTTGCTTAGTAACAGTTTTGTACAACTGGCTGTGATGGTTTGTAGTTCGAGAGAACAGGGTTTTGTACTGGTTTATTTTTTATGTGGTGCCACGTGTTGGTTGGCTCTTTGTGTATCTTGCTGTTGCCCTTTGGGGATGGGCTTGGCATAGCGTGTTTTTTTTTGTTTTCACCGGCGAGGCCGCTGGTTGTGTTTCAGTGTGGGGAGATGTAGCCGAGTGGTTTGGACTCTCTCGCCCACTACCCTAGGTTCTCCGGCCAGCTGTGTGCCGCCGGCTTTGTTCGCCTGTAGGCTACCGCACGCGTGCAGCGTTGCGGATCCACGATAGCCACGTCTCAGTTAGTTGTGTTTGTTTGTGTCCATTTAGTGCTAAATATCTCCACAGTCAATTAGCCTTAAGTTATCATTTAAACTATAGTAGTTTCGGAAGAGTTTGTACTTTTTAGTTATGTTTTGTTTTTAGCGCTGTTTTGTAGTTTAACGGGTGTATTTTGCCATTTTCGCCACTTTTCGAATGCGTGGTCCCAGCCTTTACGCTCTTAAATCGGCGATAGGAAATTCTTTGTACATTGATAATGTTCCAAACTTATGCCATCTTCGAGTACTTTTCACGCTCTTTTCAATGCAGTTTGTTTGAAGCTTCTATCTATTATATTACGCCCGCTATTGTTAGTTTTCTATGTGTTAAGAAACACAAATTTCACCGTGGCTGGCATACGTGCTCTGCTTTCCACTGCACTTGGGGCCGTGCTGTCTTTGCGGCCCGCGCTGGGCGCATAAGTAGCCGCGGGCTACGCCTCACTGGACAGTCGCCAGCCAGCCCTGCCTCGAGTCACTGCACGGATTGTCGCTCCCCGCTCTGCCATTTGTTGCTGTTTTCCTGTTGTAAATAAACTCATGTCATAGCGACCGCTGTGTTTGCCTCCCTGCCTGCCTGAACTCACTCAACACCATCACAGTACAGTGGACGCCGGATATAAGCAACTCGGATATAAGAAAACTCGGTTATTGCCAACGAATTTTTTTCCCCCGGCCAAACTCTTCTTTATTATGTATTACAAAAACTCGGATACAAGAAACTCGCTTATAAGAAAACTCGGTTTTAGGAAAGCAAATTTCTTGTCCCGCTTGATACAAAAGCTCGGATATAAGAAACCGAAAGTACATTTCCAAGAAAATTTCACTCATTGTAAGAAACCGAAAGTACATTTCCAAGAAAATTTCACTCATTCTAAGAAAACAGGTCAGGTCTGACGTCACTTAGGACAGGCACATGATGGCGCATGATTTTCTTTTCTTGAATTGGTTCTTTACCTTTGTGTTCCGTTCAAAATTGAATGTTGGCAAGAAGAAAAAATACGAGATGCATTTTTGTTGTTCTATTGTTATATGTTGTTTTTATTATTATTTTGTTTTTTTGCCTGATTGGGAGCTCTCTCTCTCTCTCTGTATGTCTGTCTCTGTCTACAGGGCTCGCGTTAAGGAGAATAAAACTATCAGTATTAGACTAACTGTTGATCAATTCCTTTCTTTGACAATATACGTGGTCCATCTTTCCTCCATCCCCCTTCCCCCTCCCAACAGAAAAAAAAACTAATTTGCAGCTTTTTTTCCAGCCAAATTAGACACGGAAAGCATCGCATATCATACTCTAATGGGACGAGTGTTTTATAGATCAAAAGTTGATACATAATGCACTTTTAATATATCCTATAAATACAAGGGAATTCTCTCTCTCTCTCCCCCCCCCCCCCCCCTTAGTTCTTTTTTGTTTGTTTGTTTGTTTGTTTGTTTGGTTGGTTGGTTGGTTGGTTGGTTGGTTTGGTTGTTGTTTTTTTCTTTTTGTTTTGTTTTTTCTTACCACATGACCGCCAGCGCTACAGTTGGGAAGCAAAAACAGTATTTTCATGTTCAAACAAAAAAATCTGACATTGAAGGACACAAGCGCACTGGTGTATCTTAACTCTACACATATATTTTCTGTGCAGGTCTTTAAGAGAAACCAGATATTTCTTAATTTAATGCAAAACATACACGAACTGAGAAAAAAGAAATGTTTTAAACCTTTTTTTCACTGAACTCGGTTATAAGAAATATTTTTCAAAATACTTTCTTATATCCGACTTTCAGATATAAGAAAACTCGGATATAAGAAACCAAAAAATTCACCCCCCCTCGAGTTTCTTATAACCGGCGTATACTGTACCTCCAAGGGAAAGGTCGTTGATCTTTTGGTAAACAAAGGTGAAATCCACGTAAACAATGCTGAGTCCCTATCTAAAGCTTACCAGACTTGAAATATTCCAGTGCCCTTGACCCTGCAATAAGCCAGCCAATCCAGTGCAACCCATGAGCGCTTGATTTTCGTCTGCTGTTTCCTTGCTGTAAAGACACTGAATTGCTTCCGAAATCCCTCCCCCAATGTACAAAATGTACGTAACCAACTGGAAATCATATTACGTATGTTACTAAATGCGTCGTAATGTCCAATCTACGAATCAAAAGGTGCAATTCATTTTTGGTACATTGCGGTCTTAAGGAACAAAGGGAGGTCACTCTTGACATGAACCTAAAATGGCTGCCCCGTTTCATTATTTGTGTGCGCACTGAAATCCACTTTATTCGTGAACAATCCAAACCATCGGTCGTCTGCATAGTGTCAGAAGTGGTCTTCAGATGTTAATCTATCAAACTTAGTGCATCGTTTGAACCAAAATGGCGAAATTCAACCCTCCCGATCCGTTTGACTTTTCAAAACCAGCCACGTGGCCTGAGTGGAAAGAACGATTTCAGAGGTACAGAATCGCAGCACAACTCACTCGCAAGTCAGGTCAAGTGCAGGTTAGCTGCCTTATCTACGCTATGGGGGCGGGAGGCTGACAAGATCTTCGCATCTTTTGTCTTTGATGCGCTTGAAGGTAGAGTTGATCCGAAGAAGGATTATGCAACCGTTTTAGCCAAGTTTGATGCACATTTCATCCCCAAACGGAATATTATACATGCACGGACTACAAGCAACAGAACAAAGCAGTCAAAAGAGAGAGGTACCAGATCCCTACTCTAGAGGACATTCTTCACAAGCTGAAGGGCTTATGCATTTTTAGCAAGCTTGACGTGACGTCTGGATTTTTTCAGTTGCCGTTGGACGAAGAATCGTCCAAGCTCACCACCTTCATCTCTCCGTTTGGGAGATACGTGTACAAGCGTCTACCGCAGGGCATCACTTCAGCGCCAGAGATATTTCAGAAGACAGTCAAGAACGTCCTTCGCGATGAAGCGAACACAGTCTGCTACTTGACGATATCTTGGTCTTCAGTTCCAGCACGGCTGAACATGAGAAACACCTCAGCACCACAATGCGGAATCCTCATGATGCAGGCTTCAAGCTGAACCGCGACAAGTGCGTGTTCGAGAAAGAGGAAGTGAGTTCCTCGGGTACCTGATTAGTGGTGAAGGCATACTTATCGACCCAAGCAAAGTCCAGGCAATCACACTTCCGTTCTTGGTGCACATGACATGTAACTTTGTCAGCCAGTTTGTGTGACTTTGTGTCTATCAACAACAAGAGTACTAAACCAAACAACATGAAGGTGCTACCGCCGGGGGCAGATATTTCTACAGTTGATAAAGGTGTAAAAAACGAGTGGAAGTGGGGCTGGCTGCAAGATCGAACAGCAATGGGGTATGTCATGGCGATTGGTGTGAAAAGGTCGAGTCACTGGGAGTTTGTTTTTGCGTGCCGTGCAACAAAACATTACTCTATGGCTCCAGTGGGAAAAAAGCATTGCTTTTTCATGCAGAAGATGCGGATCATCGGCGCAATTTGAAGTCTATCCGCCAGTCTACAAAGCTTGATGGAGCTTCCACAACTACCGTTACGCAAGATGGTATGGGAGATAGGAAAGCAGAACTGAAAGCAGTTGTTTGTGCATTTATTGCCGAACACTGTCTGCCCTTTTCTTTGGGGGAGATCTTGTTGAGCTTGCCAAGAGGTTAGCTAGTGATGAGAAAGCACTTGGTTCTCTCTCTCGTGGTGGCACAACTTACACCACTGTACATGGAGTAGCACATGCTATGAAGAAGGAACTGAGTGCAAAGCTGTCAGACAGACACTTTTCTTTAAATATTGATGAGGCTACAAATAACAATAATGACAAGATTGTGAACGTGCTTGTTCAGTATTATGATGTGGAACTGGGAAAAGTTGTAGCAGAACACTTAGCAAACCTGCCTACTCTCCGCACTTAGCATAGCAAACTATGGAATTTAGCTGTCTACTACGCTGCTACGCACATCTGTATCGCATTACGGTTCGCGCTGAAATTCCACTCCGCAATATAGTACTGATGCGCCAATCCGTATTTTGCCCACAACCGAGACGCGTTCAATGGCGGGAGGGTTTATAAGCTGCTAGCCAGCCAAAGCGAGCCGAAAGCATTAGTACCACCGATCATATCGTGGCTTGCTCAGTTGAACGGGTTACTTGACTTGCTTTATTGAACGTGCCTCCAGGCCACGCTTCGTAGTTTAGCCGCCCGCGCTGCAGCAAGACAGACTGCTGTAACAGCGCTTGTGACGCAGCATCTGAACGCGCCTATTGAACGTTTCGCGTGCTTACATCCATGACTCAACATGAAAACAACAGAAGCAGGAAAACTGTGAAACAAAATCTGTATCCGGTGAGGGAAATCCACAGCACCTGAAGGAGAGGAACAAGACAGGAACACAATTTTTTTCTAATTTGTCTTCACGTCTTGAGAGTGCTGCAAAAAAGTCATTCTATGACCTGAAATGCACGTCCAAGAAAGCTGAAAAATGTTTTGAAAAGTTTCCTGTGTATTGCAATGAATTGCAGCTGGATGCAACACACTACATTACTGATAGGGAGCCCCTCAAACTCTAGCCTGAAGATGCGTGAGTGAGTGAGGTTTTAGGGCTTAAAGTTTGTTAGTTATTTAGGGCTTCACGCCGCGCAAGCAACGAAGACTATTTCGCGTCTGAGTGTGCCTGCACTACATGAAAAGAACAAAAATGTAACGGACAAAGGATGCAAACTGGTCTACGGCTACCCTGAAGATGCACCACCACATTTAAGGCCAATAGAGATTTATGGAGACGGGAATTGCTTGCCACGAGCAGTGTCTGTATTTGCATGTGGTTCGCAAGAACGTCATCAAGAGATGAGGGCAAGAATAATAGTGTAATTGGCTGCAAATGAAAGTTACTACAGGGCCAGGCAGAATCTGAATAAAGCCAGCAGCTTTTATGCACAGATTTCTGACTGCTGTCTGCATGAAAATCTGGATGATGATGGAGTGAAAGCAGTGTACAGAAAAGAAGTCTATGCTATCACAAAACCTAGCAGTTTCATGCTGTTTCTAGCATTTTGCAAAAAGAGACTGTACTCCATACATATGGGTTGTTCCACAAACCTGTGTATCACTGCTAGTCACAACATTGGCAAGTGTGTAAAATCACGAAACATCAATAGAAGTTGTTCAAGTTGTTATTATTCAATTCAGAATTGGTTGCAGCCATATTAAACACAACTTGACTCATATATGGCTTACTTTGTGAGTTATTTGACTTAAGTTGGCCAACTTGCAACGAAAATGGCGGCCACGTTTGTTACATGGAGCCATGCCCGAATTTGAATGAGCGACAGTAAAACTATATGCCCCAAAATAAAGACATTTTACTGTGAATAAGATTTGTTTTATGTCCCTTTTATGGAGTATTATGAAATTAAGCCCATACACCTAAACTATAGTGCAGTTCATTAAACGTGATGAATGAGATCAACATCGTAACGCATTGCGTCCGGACACACGAGCTGTCAAACGATGCTGCCTCCGCGTAGTACACACGACACTCAAACGAAAGTGCCTGTTCTAGCCCTCCGTGTGTTGCGTAGGAAGACAAACGCGTTGTGTTCGGTTTGAATGTGTAACTTGATTAAGCAGAATTACTTGATTAATAGCACCTCGGTGGATTCGTGTCCAGATTACCGTGTTACGATGGTATGCAGAAAAGTCTTCATTTTGTTTGGGTTTCCGCAGTATTTTCACTTTTTGGTTGGGTACTATATCGTGTAGTCGCACGGAAGGATATCGTAACTCGCCTTTGTGAATGGGGTGACCTCGATTTCCGTGTTCATTGCCTGTGTTGTTATGTGTCCGCTGAGAGCGCGCGCGTTACGAAAGTGATCCTGCCTGCGTCGTCCTTAAAGGTATGTGTTTTTCCCGACATTTTTGGCTGCATAATGTTGTGCCATGGTTATTTTGTTGTTCTTTCAACATTGCTTGTTCATTTAAATATATTTAATCAATGATATGAGCTTTGATTCGGTGCCTTTCATGCAAAATATGAAACCACTGTCAAACCTCATCTCGCGCCATTTTCTTTTACTTCGACCCGTGCTCTCACACTGGAATATTTTTCGCTGTTTAGCGACGTGAATGCAGATTAAACGAATTCTGACAGCTCCGATACTACTTTCTTATGTTGGTTATGCTTTCAGAGCACACTGGAAAGTCGGCAAAGGAGGGTTCCCTTCTTTGCTAAAGTGAAAGAGATTCATCCTGCTGGGGACATGAGGCTGGATTACTTAAAGCAAAGAGGAGAATCGAATCCTTTTGTTTGGGCAGACGAGGCATGGTTGCCAGCTGACCATCCATTGAGACCTATTGATGCACCACAGTTGGCACCAGGGCGAGGAATTGCATTTATATTGTTTTGCCCCAACCTTGGCAGTTGCAAAGTGTTTCGTGTCCATGTTACGCGACTGATGTGCAACACATGATCTGTTATAATTTTAACAACAGTGTCACCTGATATTTTGCATGTGTCATAGCTTTAATATCAACAAAACTGTCTTCTAAAGGTAAAAAATGTTATCTCTTTTGGAAATTTATACTTTGGTACAATTTCAAAATTTCGCTTATCGAGAGTTCGGCTGTCCGTTTTTTGTAGTACTTCACAAAGTCTCTAAAATATGCTGAGACTAGTTATTTTAAGGTCTGCAGCTGTCTTTAGCCTTGTCTGTATGTAAAAAGTGACAAATAAACGGATCTGGTGTACTAAAACTTAGACTTTTGTGTTCATTTTCGTGTCCATGTTACGCGAGTGAGTCTCTACACTGCCACACTTTAACCTGCCCAAAACATACCCATATGTCTGCAAATTATCATCTAACCACTTTTATCATGTGAAGAAGATGCCAGGTGACTCATGCATGCACAATATGACCACCTTTGAGCAACTTTAGTTTTTTGTCACCATGTAACACTTCTGGTACACAGGTTTTTGGAACAACCCATATCCCAAAGTGCAGCAGTCTGACATGGAGCCGGGTTTAGTCAGACAAGCCCTTCATAGCAGCATCCAGTGGGCAATTGGTGCATACCACAATCATGACATGATTTTGTTTTTAAAGGGGAGGCATTGACTAGCACCGATGCATTACAAGGTTCATTCCACACATCTTCCACATTTGCAAATAAAGTCTTTCTTTGAAGTCACAACACTGCAGCATAACAACGCCATCAAGGAATTTGGGTTCAACTCCATTCTGAGAATAGCCCAGGGGTTATGTACAGCTTATCATCATCCTGTAATATTCTACATACCCAGTTTATGCCAAAATTCTATGATGTCGTTGATATTCAATATCAAAGCTACATGGAGATTGCCAAAGCACAAGAGCACTTCAATGGAGCATTGCAATGGCAAGACCTGAAGAGTGCCACCAAACAATATTTCAATGAACAAAGTATCTTACAGTTTATCTAAATATTATAAACCTGATCCAAATCACAAACAACAATATGAAGTCATTCACCTTCACTTTAACACCCTTGCTTAAAAAGTGAAATCCCAAGTCATTTGCACCATATGTAACACATCATCCACACCAAAATGATTTTAACTTTCTAACATGATCATAAAACAAAAAACATCACCACTTGCACTGCATTCCTTACTTTCAAATTTCTAGATTACTCTGAAAAAAGAAAAGAGGAAAATTTCAATTTCTGGAAGCACTATTAAAAGAAAGCTGTCTCAAGTTGCAGTTACGTACTTTTGTCAGAGAAGATGTTCAAAGCAAAGAAAATACAGGAAGTCTCAAGACTGGTCTGCCACAATTTTCACAATGTTACAATACTGTAATAACTTGGCAGCCAACTGGATTTGCAAAGACATTTTTTGGTGTGGAACTAAAGTCCAATGAACAGTACATCAATACTGAAACAACTCTGCTGCGCGAAAATCAGAAAGTTAAAATCATAATGGCGCTTTTCAACCTCACACAAAATCTCACTTCACTTTACATCACAGTTTGCGACTAGTCTCCACGGCTCCTCGATCAGCTAGGAAAGTCATAGAGACTGGCCGAGGCCGACTCCTTGCTGGATGAAGAGGAACTGTTCTTGGAGGATGACACTTTCTGCTTCTTGCTCTTGCTCCCTCCGCTGTGTTTGGAACTTTTCTGGGGACGCTTGTGGGAACTAGTGCCTGATGAAATGATAAACAGGGAGTTGCAATTGTCTTTTGAGCGGATAGTTCAAGAATGCTCAGTACTATCAATAAGCATCTATGGTATGGCAGAATGCTTTGACACCGCTGGACCACCACTTACAATCAGAAACAGTTAAGCCACTGATGTAAATAAAAAGAATTACTGCATTAAAATATGAACTGGGGAAAGGGGGGGGGGAGGGGGGGGTCCTTTGTGTGTGTGTGTGTGTGTGTGTGTGTGTGTGTGTGTGTGTGTGTGTGTGTGTGTGTGTGTGTAAATGTGCAGCTGGCAACATCATGATCTGCTGTTGCTAAAATGGTAAAAACTGAAGACAAAAAAAAAAAAAAAAGGAAATTGAAAAAAGTCACAAGCAACAGCAAAACACTCGAGCAAAACAAAAGCACCGATCAATTCTGCATTATCTTGAACTCACTATTGTTGGTAGAGGTTGAGTCAGCTGGGGATGAGTTGGACGAAGCCTCCCACTGTAGCGATTCCCTCAATGACTGTGTTTCCGCATCATCATACGTATCAATATCGATATGTATGTCCTCAACATCGGGGACTGGGCGGCTGCAGCATTTAAACAACAGTCTGAACTGTTAAGTAAACTGTGTACTGGCCGTCTGCATCTGATGCCACTTACACCCACAAAGTCCACTTCACTATATCAAAACACTGCCTATACATAGCCAAATTCACATCGAAACAAACGCATGATTAAATTTACAAACTCCCTACCACAACTGCATGATATTTTACACATAACCTCTGTGGTGTAACAGTCAGGTGGTTTTTTGTTGTTGTTGTTTTCCCAGCTTCACTGTAACTAAAACAAATCTAGACTCTCTGACCATGAACTATCACATCTAAATTCTGATGTGCCTACTACTTATACTTGAAAAAAAAAAAAAAATTAACACTAAGAATATAATCTATGTGAGTGTCACTTCTACAAGAGAAAGGTGAAAAACTGAAAGTCAGACAGAGCCAGATTTAGGCAAGGACAAAAAAAAAAAAAAAAAAAAAAAATCAATAAAAACACCACACACTAGGAAAATCAAGCTGTGCACACACTTTTGTCGTAGCATCAAGTGTCGAACCTGTCTGCGTTGCTCGTCTGAGTGCTGGGGACATCTGACAGACCTGCACACACACCAGGACCACAAAATATGCAGTCAATCCAGTGTGTGCACAAACACAGATGTCTTGACCCCCCCCCCCCCCCCCCCCCCCACGTTCTACAGAAAATCAGTCTGTTTCCTTTCCTTTTGTCTCCAATAACATTAAACTATCCTGATGACACAATTCTCTGATCATGCAAATCACCCAACCCACACTTAACAGAATCAGAGGTGTCAGTAGCACTCCTACCCTTTTCTCTTTTTCTTTCTTGCGAGTTTATTCATGGCTTGATTCTACACAAGGACGGACAAGCAGGCCCTCCCCCCCCCCCCCCCCCCCCCCCAAATCTTGAAACTTAATACCAACCACTTGCAAACCCAGATTCAGAAAGACTGAACGGATATTCATGTAATTATTATCCTCTGTTAGTCTGATAGTTTACAGTAAAATGTCAATGACTGATGATGTAGGGACCACAGCTCTGTGTGTGTGTGTGTGTGTGTGTGTGTGTGTGTGTGTGTGTGTGTGTGTGTGTGCGTGCGTGCGTGTGTGCGTGCGTGCGTGTGGTGCTGCTGTTCGGAAATTCTCTAAAGTTTTTTTTCGTGGATGAAGGAGTGGACCAGTTGCAAAGTGATTTACATGGACAAACAAATAAAATTTTACGGAACACTTTTCCCAATGAATATGTGCATAAAGACTTAGTTCAAAGTGCCTTTAAAAAACAAATCATGAGGTAAGAGAGGGAAAGACAGAGAAACTACTGAAGACAATGACACCCACGAAATGACTGTACGAAATACATGTTCCTTACCTTGTACACATTTTCTTCGTATGCTCTGAGATCACGCCACAGGTCTGCAAAAAAACAAAATACAGTAACTGATAATAGGTGTGTGTGTCTGCATGCATAGGTGTGAGAAAGAGGGGGAAGGTGAAGTGTGCTCACTAAGCACCAGGTTTCTTCAGATTGTTCTCACACTATGCAGCCAAATGCCGACCGAAATAAATGTGTGAAATATCAAAGACAAGAACTACTTTTGACCATGATGCAACCTTACAGCAAAGGTAAACGGTAATAAAATGCACAGTTACGTGCAAACTGAAACAGCCTTGTTATTTGATGTTTTCTAACCAAACTATTTGTACTTACATTTAGCAGCAATGCCTTTCTATCCTCTGAAAAAAAACCCAAAAAAACAGACATTAGACAAGCAGCAGATCAGTTGGTGATTAAAACAAACAAACAACAATGATGCTGTACAAATACATTTGGGTGCAGTAAAAAAACAACCAGCCAACCTAGCTATACTGAAGTGCAAAGAATCTTTGAATCGAGCCTGAGAAGGGAGACAATGACACTGAAAATAGGTGATTAGAATTTTACACAATTCGCTACAAACAGTTCAAATCCTGCAACATCACGAACACCCTTCATTCCAGAGAAGTCTGCTCGTACCATTAACTGACCCAGCCAAGCACGACACTGACTCACCAATGGTCATGGACTCGTAATTGGGTATAGGCATCGTGTCCGCAGCAGATTCGATACTCTCCTGTGATGAAGTTGGTCCATTGGATGGGCCATGCCCATTGCCAGACACACCTAGATGTGAACAAATTATTTTACACTACAGTGTACAAGCTCGTAACTAAGGAAAGTTACTGGTTGTAATGGCGCTAAGCACATGAAACAACTAAAAGCACTCGCACTGCACAGGGATCTTGGTTGGTTGGTTTTTTTTCCTTTAAACATCAACCTGAGAAATGTAGGGGAAAAAAACCCCAACAAAATAATCAAGAAATAAAATAAAGTAAACAGTGGTATGTTCTCTTTACAAAAATAATATACAAGCTTTTTTTGTTGTTGGTTTTTTTTTTGTTCGTAAATGAACACCTAAAAGGAGACTCACCATTTCTGTATCGACCAGCGCGCCTATTCCGAGGGGAGTCTGCTCTCTTCTCTCTTTTCAGTTTCTTTACTGCAAATGAATTAGAAACAAATGTGACTTCATAACTCAGGCACAATTATAATACAACAACATCATCTTCTCTTTTCTTCATATGTGTGTGTGTTTAATAATTCAAACACACTTATCTGCATGCTATTTCAATAACACAGTATAAACAGCTATGCTGTAATGTTGTCATCACAGTGTTTGTTCTCATCAAAAGGCATTTCTGATGCTTATTTACCTTTCTTGTTCTCTGTGCCGTAGCTCCAATCATTGTCATTTTCATCATCTCCACCACTATCATCGCTGTCCCGTTTTGTGTTGTTGGCAATTCTGTAATAGAAACAAGGAATTTTAGGTAATTCAATGAAAAAACAGCAGATAATGAAAAACCTGGAAACATCTTCACTCCTCCAAATAAACAACAATAAAAAAAATTAGAAAAAGAAAAAAATAAACTGGCATCTACCTGCGGCTAGCGATGCGCGAGCTGTTACGTCCCATGCCCATGCATTTTTCTAAGTGAGGTGCGAAGCGAGAGGCTGCCAGGTGGCGCTGGCAACTGGGACAGACACACTCAAAGTTTTTTTTGGTTGGCGCCTGTCCTAGTACATCCACGCCCGGCCTGTCAATCAGTGCTGGAAGATGAAATAAGAAGACAATGAACCGTTTTGGGGTGAAGTTTTAGTTTTCTGCCTGTCACGGCATTCTACGGAATAAATCACACTGAGGAAACTTGCATGAATAATGGTGGGAGCTATTTTCTGATATGCTGACTTGACAACGCTAAAAGTCAAACCCCAAATTTTCTATCATTCTGCTTATTTAAATAGGCTATCAACCTTGCTTTAATCAGTATCTGACTAAGAAATAACGCAAGCAAAAATACCAATTACCCAAGCAGCTGAACTATGAACATTAACTCCTGTTCACTTACCAAAATCATGGTTGGACCTGTAAAAGAAAGGAAACATAGATGAATACCAGTGAATGAAATGCAATATAATTTTAACATATATTGTAAACATGCACCCATATTTACACAAGTGAAACTACATCTCTGCCTAATTAAGCCGTTACAAGTTTAAATATGTGAACAGACATAAAGTTATTTTACTCTTAATTCTACTATCTGCTTTAGTGAAAATGACTGCATAAAAACAGAACATGCCGCAGCGGCTTTACTGAGGTGATGCTCATTCAAATACTTCTTACAATCTTAGTAACTGTCAATATAAAAATACTGGTTCGCTGTCAGAAAACTCACTCCAGGTCAATATCTGCCAAAAACAAAGTGCCAACTTTACAAGCACGATGAATCTCAAAGCATAGTCCAAGGGAAACCTCATCAATTAGCTCTTGCATTATTCCATCCAAAGCTGCCTGAAAATAAAACAAACACAAGCAAACTTCATAAACAGAATTCAAAATGATTTAATGAAAAACAGTAAAACACAACTATCACTTCACATTTTTTTATTTTTCAATTTTTCAGACACTAACTCAGTCCCTGTAAAACAAATTTGGTAAATGTTATAAAATTAACATGGCTGTGAAGTTGGTTACACATGGTGAAGTTTGCAATGTAAAATGTACCAATTTGTTTATCAGTGAAGAAAACCTGGTCTCGGCAATACGACAGAAAAATTAAATCTTCCTATGACAAGTCCTCCCAGCTCTTATGCGAACGCATTGACACAGCGATATGTATACGTTTTGTGCTCTGTGCCGATTACAGACCAGCGACCTACAGTTTGGGCGGTCAGAACATGATAATTTACTTTGTGCTAAAGTGATGCGAAGAGCAACTGTGTGCTCCGACTTCGGTCGGCGTGTTTTGCAACCTAGGCATTTTTTTGCACGTGCCGAAAATTCACTAATTTCATTGTCATGTTTCATGCATAAGGCACATCATGTACTCTGGCCACATTATTACCTGCATGTTAGGCTCCTCCGTTGCTAACAAATCAGCTTCCACCATTCTGTCTCACTGAATTTGGCAAAATACACAATTTTCTTCTGGTTCCGGAGAGAAAACCAAAACAATCGTCTGGCTAGCTCTCCAAACGCTGCGAGATTTTACGAGACGAGGCTGATGCAGAGGGAGACAACTGCATTAAACGAAGGAAAAAGGCAAGTCATTGCTTCCCTCCCCTGGTCCAGTTAATCCACATGCGGTTGCCTTTACTTTGTTCAGTTTGCATTTGCATTGCAGTTTCTTTCATGATAAATGTTTCTTCAACAGTTCGAGAATATGCAGAGGATGTGTGTGTGTCAGTGTGTGTGTGTGTGTGTGTGTGTGTGTGTGTGTGTGTTGTTGTTGTTGTTGTTGTTGCTGTAAGAAGATGCTGAAAGGACGGAAGGGGGGCCCGCGCCACTAAGTCGGGTGTGCCATACGGCCGGGGTGAAGAAGGGGGGGGGGGGGGGGGGAGGTTTGTGTGTGTGTGTGTGTGTGTGTGTGTGTGTGTGTGTGGACTGCCAAGGATTGTGTCCTGGGACAGCAGAGCAGGGGGGCCCCACCACTGGTGGGCCCCCTCAGTCTCCTCTTATCAAAAGCAAGGGGGGCCCAAAGATATTCGGGCCCCCTTTCCAAAAATCGAACGGGGGCCTGGGCCCCCAGGGCCCCCGTGGTTCCTACGCCCCTGTGTTGTTGTCGTCGCTCGTCTCTTGGTCACACTGGAAGTTCAGTTCTGAGCACGAAGTCTCAGTGTTGTCCTCTCCAGCTCCCGCTGAGGGCCGTGCAGTTTGGTGTGTAGAGGCGTTTCCGATGGCCACGTCGTCATCCTTGGCCGCTGCTACACGTTGCCAGGATCGGCACTTGCAGGGCTGGAAACGCAGGAAACCCTTAAATCGCTGGCGGCCAGCTGGCCTGTCCCCCTTGCCGGTCAGTGCCGGCGCGGCAATAGAAAGCCGTTCTATTTTTCCTGGCAGCCAGCTAGCCACAGGCAGCCCGTACAGCCAATTGACCAATCACTGCCCAAACCTTACAACGCCGCAGGCTGCGTGTGCGGTAAAACCGCTGCCCGCCAGCACTGACTCGGGGTGGATGGGTGGGTGTTCAAGTTAGGAATTTAACGTCCTTTTCCACCACGTAAGGGTGATATCAAAGACGGGGCAACAAGAAAAAGCCAGCACAAATATTTGGCCCCAGCCCGGGCCCGCCAGCAGAGAGCCGAGTACGGCAACATGCAGACTGGCAGTCGTGTATGAGCTTTAGACACTGACTGAAATTGGCACACCAGCAGGTACTGAGCAAACAATAGCTGAGACGCCAGCATTGACTATTTCTAGCGTGCAGACGCACACCACACTGGTAACTTGAAGCGCAGCTATGGCGTGCGAAAATTAATAAGCCCAAACAGCGCAGGTAGAGATTGCTCAAGTGCAATCTTTCCTCTGATTGGTCACTAAAGTGCTTGAGCAAATTAGTAGCCAATCGGCGCGAAAAGTGCTTGGGCGATTCTTAGAGTGCTTGAGCAAAATCTGCCTGCGCTGTTTGGGCCTATTTCGTACGCCATACTTGGGCACTTTGACCGCCGATTGGTTAGTAATTTGCGCAAGCACTATTCCGACCAATCATGATACTTTTACGAAAAATAAGACTGGAATATTTTGAGAACACACTCGGGTTAGCTCACGAATTATGGCAACGAATAGTAAATTGTGTAAATACGCAGATTTAGTAGGACTTCGTAAAGAGGACTTCGCTGAGCAGCGTAACCCATTTACATGTAAATTAGGCTCACACGGCTGAGGCCGCGAGCTGCGATTGGCTAATGGCACCCGTAACGTGCCTAATTTACATGCAAATGGGTTACCGGCGCTGCTCAGCGAAGTCCTCCGGTCCGTACGAAGGTGGGTGGGTGTTTGGGAGTTTAACGTCCTTTTCCACCACATAAGGGTGATATCAAAGACGGGGCAACGAGAAAAAAGGCCAGCACAAATATCTGGCCCCAGCCGGCGAGAGTCCGTACGAAATCCTACTAAATCTGCCTAACTACTACTGTGTGTACCGAATGCGCGCGAAACATGTCAAGCAGTGTATTTTCGTTTCGATAGACTGACATTTCCCGAACGCACACTTTTCAAACGCGGCATTTGTACGCCGGAACCGACACTGAACCTGCCCGCCACTGAACTGACGCAACACTGAAAACTGAAGTCACCAAAACGGAACACAAAATTCATCTATACTAGTAATAAGCGGCTAGCGTCTGTGTGTGTGTGTGTGTGTGTGTGTGTGTGTGTGTGTGTGTGTGTGTGTGTGTGTGTGTCTGTCTGTCTGTGTGTCCGACAGGGGTTGGCGTCCAAACTGACAAGTCAGCCGATTGCCACCAAATTTGCCATGAGCCTAGAGGGACACTTGGGGGAGAACATAGGATAAAGAAACAAAATAAAGTCTATCAAGTTTGGTGAAATTATACAAAGAAATGGCAATATTAAAAGAGCGAGATCGAGACAATTAGGGAAGTAATACAGGAACTGGCCAATCGGCGATCAAAGTGCCCAAGCAGTTTTTGCGTGTGCAGTCTTTCCTCTGATTGGTCACTAAAGTGCTTGAGCAAATTAGTAGCCAATCGGCGCGAAAAGTGATCGGGCGATTCTTAGAGTGCTTGAGCAAAATCTGTATGCGCTGTTGCGCACGCCATACGCAACTGCTTCAAAGCTGTCTGTTGAGCCCTGTGCATTCCATCAAGATGCCTGCTAGCACACAACACAGTAAAGTGGACGCAGGCTCAAGATGACCACTAAATTCAAATCTACATGGATTTAAACTGTGTTGCCGGTGTTACGTGTTTAATATGTCTGTGCAAATTTATGTGTTGAAGCTGATAACTGATGCTGGTGGTACAGATATTAGTGTTTTTCCTAATTATATTAAGCAGCCATGACCATTTATCACCGCTTATACTGTCGGGGTAGTCTCTTTTGAACACCGTCAGTCATACTGTTGATAACAGAAGGTCCATCTTTATCAGTAATATCAAGAGCTCATTACTGTAATAACAGTCAGGCCCGGGTCAGTGCAGTTTGCTTTCAGTTGGGCATGGGCACTTGTCCGTGTATGTAATCGTCCGACAGGGTTCCCACACCCTGAGTGGAACCAAATTTAAGGCCTTTTTAAGGCCTTTTTTAAGGCCTAAAAAAAAATTGACGATATAGGACCATCAAAGCGATCAGTGCGATCAAAGACAAATATCCATTGTCAAACACACATATATAGTCATTTTCTTTATTTACAAACAGTGACACAACTGACATACCAACTCACTCAAGCTGTCACACAAACCTTCAGTCTTGATGCAAAAGGTTGGCACACACAAAGGTAATTCCCTAATAACTCCTTCTATCCAATCTTGATACAAAGGGTTGACATACACATTCAGTGTCAAAGCCACACCACTAAGTAACCCTTCAATGCAAAATCTTCTGAAAGATGTAGATGGCACTCATACCTGTAGCAGACGATGTTTGACTGACGGTTTTGTTTTCTCATTGCGGTAAAATTGTACTGTCTGAAAAAACACACCTTCCATTTTCGATTTTTAAGGCCTCAGCTTTGCTTTATAAGGCCTCACTCTGATTTTTAGGGGCCTTATTTTAGGGTTCTGATTTATAGGGCTTTTTAGGGCCTTTTCAGGTGGCGTGGGAACCCTGTCCGTACATTGGCAAATGGTAGAAACCATTGTTTTACTTGCATAAACCATGCGTGTGAGTGAGTGTGTTTGTGTTTGTGTGTGTGTGTGTGTGTGTGAGTGAGTGAGTGTGTTTGTGTGTGTGCTAGAATACATGTACATCAAAATCATGCCTTTGGTATACGTACACCCTCTCTCTCTCTCACCAAACACATCAATCAAAACGTTCATGTAAAAATGGTTTGTTTATTCAACAAACTAAAGAATAAGTACATCTGATAGCTTTTTTTGACTGCAAGAAACAACTGAACACAAAACATAAAAACGAATGTAACGGAGGATTCACAAACGATTGTGAACACTGACCACACATAAGAAACGACAAATCCGTCAAAAGACATGTAGAATCAAGTAAGTAGTGAAAGGGTTAACGTTGACACTTTACAACACAAACACAACATTGTCAGGGAGAATAGCTGCATTGCTCTAAATACGAACTACTGAGAAGTTCTGGTGTTCCACCCGATCTACATAAAAAATGCACTGAACAGAAAATAAGACGGACACCAAAATTTCCAAGTCTCTGAGAATGTCACATAACACCTATCAGTGGCACGTATGTCATGGAAAGAATTTAACCAGTGTATCATTCACTTCCAAGTACATGTATCAGAACATGTACTGTAAACCTTACAATGTTTGTTGGGGTTATTCCCCCCCCCCCCCCCCACCGGAAAATTTCAAACTCTATAGAGCTTTCTTTGTAGTGTGCCTTAAAATTTCCAGGCAGTGGATTTTGCAAAATCTCTGGACATTGATGAGGATAACACAAAGCTTCCACCCCTAAGAACAAAAATAGGTGCCACCACACAATGACAAAAACCATGAATACAATGAAAAAGAAACTTTCAATGTGGTTTGAATTTATCGGCAACAACATATACTCAACACACAACAAGACATACAGCAACAATTACGTGCTTAAAGAACACAAAAACAGAATAACAGGAAGGAAAACGAATCACTGCCAACAACAGAACAAGCAAAAAAATAATACTCAAAGAATTTGAAGCAATCAAAGAAAATGTTTCTTCTTGTCAAGGCTTGTAAGGGAAAGCCAAAACATAAATGGAATGTCTGGGTCGACATCATGGAAAATACTCTGCAGCAAAGAATCATATAGATTTCTCTCAGGAAAAAGAAGTATGAAAGAACAAAGAATGTGTACACGAAATGATGCCAGTCTCTTGACCACAAGTCATGGTGGTGTGAAAACCGTGAAAAATGGAAGTGAAAAGTAAATGTCACTATAATAAGGAAGCGACACTGTCACAGACTATATAACCACATGCAGTTATCATGAGTATTTATCATGAAGTAAATGTCGTTATGACTAGAACACACACTCATATCATACCATATGTATTTAGAGCATACAGAAAAGAACTCTTCTGACTTAGGTACAGTGATAATCTGACACTCGGCTAAGACCTTGAAACAAATTTACATGAGATGTAGTAATGAAAGGTGTGAACTTCTATTTCGTGAAATCAAATGAAAGTATAAACTTTATACAAAATACAGCTATATGACATGCACTAAAAGTATACAGCGCAAACTACAGTCTACTCTATACATTTACAATTCTGATGAGAAAATGGTGTAAAGAGTACAAGTGCATGCAAGAAGAAGTGAAGTCGGGCGGGGTAAGGGGCAGATACCAAATCAATTTCAATACAAGGAAAGGCCTGCCTAAACTGCCTAAAATAAAGTCAGTTGACACAGAGCTGAATGATATATACACAAAATTCATCTTACAGTTACAAAAAAAAATCCCGTTCATTGCAATTTAATATCTAAAAACCTCATAATACCTACTTTTATGTTTCCATGTAAAACATACTTTACAACGATGGAGTTTTGAGGAATGATAAAATTTGCATGCAAAATATGTGGTGCTTCAACAAATTCATTAGATTTCTCAACATGAGACAAACAAAGACAAATTCAACTGTTAAAGCACAGCTGTGTGAAAAACACAAACTATTTACAAAGGACATGCAGTCAAATGCTGAACAAGTGTGGAGAGAGAACTATAAGATACAACTAAAATACTTCTTTCTAAAAAACAAACAAACAAAAAAACAAAAACAATGCATGCTGTCGAATCTGAACCCTTCTTATCGTGCCTAGAAAATGCACAACTGACTAGTGCTTGCACTAGCAAACTAAAACTGCCCACAAGCAAATTAAAAGCTTTTTGCTGATGTGTACAAGTATGTACATTTGAAACCTCCATTCAAAGCTCCACTGAGGCAGGGAGGTGGTGTGCTGAAATACGGAATTAAAGTTTTTTAAGAGACAGAAGTTATTAGTTTGGATGGTTTTACACAAAAAGAACGACACAAAAAGTTGTTCTATTGGAAAAGAAAAGGTTATTTTCAAACACTGAATGCACATAAAACACTGAGTAACAGGTGTCCCCATGTGAATGAACAAACCCTGAATGACTGCATCATGTTTACTGATTTTCCCGAACATCAGGCACTTTAAAACAACAAATCAGCTCTTCTTGGGTCTGTCAGCTGTATTTATCAGTCTAACTTCCTCACAAGGCAGTATGTATAACACTGACACATACAAACTGATATTTTGGACACAACAAGATGGTCTTGCAAAAGTTGTTTACAATGCAGAACATAAAGCAGTACACAAAACGTTGGCACAAGTATGTATAACTCACTTTGATTTATGCTCAGAAAGTCTTTTATCAACATTCTGCTGTGAAGCAGCAAGTAACACACAACTACATGTACAAAGTTTGCTTCAATCCTGGTGGATAAGTTGCAACAAAGCTGTTTTGACAATACAACACACATGAGCTGACAAACTTGTACAAAGTGCAAGAATAACAATTGCACGAAAAGCACAATAATGACTGCGCTACCCTCTGACAATGTATTGCCTGCTACATGTATGAGGTTTCCCTATACATGTTAAAAAAAAAACCAAAAAAAAAACCCAAGGACATTCCTCCTTGGCAGAGAATACTGACGTGTTAAGTTTTATGTACACAGAATTTCTCCCCATGTCAAGGGGAACAATACCAGAAAGAATTATGCATCAACAAGATGAAAAAAAAAAAAACCCTTTGGGATGGTTTGACAAAAAATCTCCAACAGTTTTCACCTACAACAATGAACAAGTTGGTAGGTAGTGAGACAGTAAAATTTGGCACACCGCAGGGGTTAAAGAAAAAAAAAAGGACAAAAAATTGTAAACTTGGAGTTTACAAACAAAATATGCCATTTTAATGGAAGCTGTCAATACTGGCGCTGGAGACAGAATAATGCTGAACAGCACAATTCTTTTGGACCCAAGAAACAGCAGACAAGAGATGTACTGTAATGGCAAAGCAGTAATACTAATACAGACGTAATCTCATCAATGCAACCTGTTTTGTGTCAACAAAGCTTCAGCTGTAAACGCAGTTTTGTAAGGTAAAACGCAGGAATAACACTGAAAAAAACAACTGAGTATTGTTTGGTGTGTGGATTTACTCACACAGTTTTGGATTTCTTTCACAGCATGAAAACTGGAATACATGTACAGTGTACTAGTTATCATACAGCAAGTACATGTAAATAATAATATGCAGTAACACTAAATGGTTGCAGACGGATACGGTTTCTCCTTTCATAGTCCCATTGCTGAGGTATTTTACTCATCTGACATCAAATTCTTTCCTTGCATTGAATGCAACTTACCTATTAACTATGAAATAGCAGTTCAGCAGAAAGTATGTACACCTGATCTGGAAAGTTTTTTGAAGTTTTAGACAAATTAGAAAGTAAAGCATTTATCAGAGGAATGGTCTTCATAATTCATTCTTGAACTATTTCCTGTACTGTACCCTTTGTGAAGATACATGTATTACAAACAAGTACATGCATTCTGTTAATCTTTAAAAGCGATTCTGGGCGGGAAGGTTTTCATTTGAGTATTGTGACCACTGAAATTACCCTGACAAACCGATGAATCACATGAGAAAACAAGTGAAGTCTAGAATATTTACTAATGAAACTCATCTCTACGTGAAAGCGGAGAGCACCTAGTAACTACGGGAAGACTGTGGATTTTGTAGTTCGGATGCTAGGCAAGCCCGCAACACAATTTGAAATCAGTCGACAAGTAAATGTGTAGTATCAATTGTAAGGAAAAAATCTCTCTCCCTCCCTCTCTCTCTCACAGTCACACACAAACACACTCAGTTACTTTACACATGGAAGACTGCAGGAGTCAGGTTGGCATTTCGTAAGTACAAACTGAAACGCTTGTCACCTAACTCCATAGTAATAATACTGTTTGGTAAAGATGACTTTTGATTTTAGTCTCACGGACAAAATCATCACACATTTATAATTATGTAGAAGAAAACATGAATGAAAAACATGCATAATGAATGTAAATCCTTGCCATTTAGTTATTTCCTAATGAAGTTCCTACCTCCAAGATGGTAGTGCACTGTGCAGTTAAAACTTGGATGTTTTCTACCTATAGTCTAAACTGATAATCGGAAACTACACTTTATTCTCGCTTACCTGTAGATAACTACTGTGTTAGAAGTCTTGCTTTTCTATCTAACCAGCAATTCCATTTTTCTCTGTACTACCCTATGCTGATGATTAAAATATTTCCATTTTCAGTATTCTCATCCTAAACCTGCAACTGCTCATTCTCTGTGTTTACCTTTCTGGTAGTGGGGATTGGTTGAGGGGAAAGAGGCTGAGGGCGGGGACAGTGGGAAGGACTTATTTCTCACAAAAATGTGTTTTATAAAGTGCAGGCAAAGTGCTGTCTTAGAACTAATCTAGAAATGTGAGCACAAGGCAATGCGTGCGCAGTGAGAATAGTGAAGATAAACGTGTGACTAGAAATGAACTCATCAGGGAAACAATACTGGTTATGAATATTTGGCACATTATATACACAAAACAATACTGTTTCAACGCGAATATCAACTTTGGCACAAGCAAAATACTGATTTAGTTTGGTGTCTACAGACCGGGAAGACATACAACGATAAAACACAAATTTGGCACAAGCAGACAATACTGGGCTGACTTGGTGGGAGTAGAAAGACGCACTATGACTGGGGAGTCCGCGGTTGACTAGAAACAGTATTGGCACGAGCAGGACGAGTTACGAGACAAACGCTGACTAGAATGTCTTTGGCACAGCTAGCTGCTAGAGTTTGAGTCACTGAACTGATGACATCAAACACATGGCGACATCAAGTGGCACAAAGGAGTGAGTATTTTTTTCAGGTACGCAAAACACCAACTTCAAACAAACTTGAAACATTTAACATTTAAATTGTTCATGTGACCACGTTACTATACTACATGGGTAACTGAACTAATTAAAAAGTGCAAAGGTTAAAAGATCTATTCTACAACTATGTACAAAGCTCATGTACAACTTTCTTTTACAAATGTACACCTTGCTTATGTTGGCACGTTGGGAAAACGCTTTTGACCGATGTAACGGAGTATATCAGGGTTTAGAAAGACTAGTTACCGAAGTTACGTGACTAATTTATACATTATACAGTAATACTGATTTGGTGTTTACATGGAGTATGCACGTTTGGAAGACGATTTGGATCATGGTTTATGAAGACTCTTTGTAAGTTCGAAAATTTTGCTTTTCAGCATACATAGTCATGGACTGTACTACTACACTGAAAATTTGAACATGTGTGTGTGTGTGTGTGTGTGTGTGTGTGTGTGTGTGTGTGTGTGTGTGTGTGTAGGTATAATTTATAAGCAACGATTATAGTACTGCTGGGAACTGACACATAATACTGTTAGTTTTGTTGTTGTTGTTTTTTTAAAACCTTGGCTGCTCTGTGTTACTCAGTCTTTAAAGCATTTTGGCACATCGGAAATTTAAGTAGAGAAGAAAACTATTTACAGCGGAACGAGACAAATGCAAGTAGCAAAAACAGGAACACTTACAAGGTGGGTTTAAACTTTCATACTAAAGTGATCAGACACAAAACAAGAGAGTTTCTAAGCACTTTTTTCTGTCAAAGGAGACATTGGTGTGTGCTCGGATACATATTTGGCACAAAAGGGATGTCAAAGTTAGTCGGCTTTTGCTGATTTAACTTATTAACTGTCGTGTCATTGAAATCTATAAATTTAGTGACTGACTATACCGCCTGGTGAAATGTACTATTCACCTAGCTGGGATGTACTTCTGATATACAGGTGTATTATACTGATGCTTGGATCTCGCAAAACCCATCTCTTTTTGAATCATTCCTACTTACAGGTTTCAAACCGATGGGACATTATTTAGATCTAGGCATAAAAGGAACAAATGGTGAAACTCGTATCTGTCTGCAACCATTTAGAGTCCGCTGTGTGGCACATAGAAACATGTCATGGAAGCTCTCTTTGTGAAGTCAGATTCAGCACCCTAGAAAATCTGGTAAATAAAACACAAATACAATCTGCACTGACAGTACAAATTTGGTTGACAATTTCAAGCTGTCTTGGAGGACTATCCCAATGAAAGACCCTGATGGTCCAACTCCAAGAGAATGGGTTATATTCCTCTTGGACGCTTTGGAATGAACTCTAAAACTTTCCAGAGCTATAATAATTTCAAGCCCTTTCACATTCTCAGCAACAACAAATAACAAACAAACCCAAAACCACCGTTCTGTAAAAGTTTCAAAATCTGATGGAAGTTATATATATATGTGATAAAACAAAAAAAGAACTGAACAATAGGCAATTTATTTTCTAAATCTGCAATACCGAACAGCTTTTGAATTATCACTAATTTGTGTTTTTGTAAAGCATGAGATTATCAGCAGAAAGATTTGAATTTCTGAACAGTGTAAATTAAGATGCTAATTTCTTTTTCAAAAACTGATTCCTGTGAAACGGTCAGACATTGGGAGCGTCTCCAAGACAGGCAGCAATAAAGCAACTGTAAAATAATAATAATACGTGTATTGGTGAACATGCGTTCACTGAATACCAGTAAACAGTCATTCTCCAGCTTGTAATCCAAACGAACACTTATTGGCCCAAAACGTAAAACAGTTCATTTGTATGGAATGTCTGCCAACAATTCAGAACATCAAAGAGTAAGCCTTTCAGCTATAGTATCCGCAATGTTCAAATTTTTTTCTTTGAAAAAGATTTCTTCCTTACGTTTTTGATTGGGGAAAAATGTATCTTGGATTTTTTAATCAGGTGCGAATTAACAGCATAAAAGAACAACAAACTGTACTGGCAGTTAACAATTCTATGGCAGTTATGAATGGATTGGTCAGATTAACAGTTGAATGATGAGGACAAGGAATGGATTATACAATGAAAACACCCAAAAGCAGGACATAATGGCTTGTGTATGTTTGATGTAGTAGTTGTCCCACAAACATCAATACCATAGCAGGTACAGTATGACTAATACAACCATAAAATGATCAAGTCAACACAAGTTAAAGGAAAATGTTTTCAACAGGGTATGGTTATGTATCTGGTCCCTGATTGGCAAATGGAGACAGCTGAACGTCTGGAAGTTTATGGAAGTAGCGACATGTACAAGAAAAACAAAATCTGATAAGCACGTAAGTCCAGTGCAAATCGAATACATTTACAGCATTTCATTGTGGTTTTCAAGTTGTGGCCCGACAAGCAGCACTCACTGCCTCCCCTCAACTACCTCACAACAAATTCCAATCACACGGAGAATTCCGCAGACAGAACCTCTTGAAAAAGTTTCTCAGTAAACAGTTTTGTATGCTCAGCAAAAAAATTGTTCCCACTCCGACACATTCAAAACATTTTCTTTTTTTAACGAGCCAGTCAGACCTGACCTGCATCATAACCATTTTGTTCCCAGAACCAGCAAAATTCAATTTCAAGTGGAATGTTTCACAATATGTAACGAGAAAAGAACAGTCAATCTGTCATCTCTCTTCCCCATCCCCCGAACAAAGAATACACCTGCACATATTTGTATTTAAACTGACATCAGCGGATCATAACAGACTTTTCCAGGTGATTTCCCCCTCCAATGAACTTTGCCCCACCAGAGTAGGGACCAATGACAGACGTGAAAGAGATGCCTGTTTGCTTCCCTCAAACCAAGACCAGTTAGTATAACAGAATTGTGGTTTGATATCTTACTGAAAGACCTATCAGGCACCATAGCAATAAACCAGTTTACTACAGGTGGCCTAATCTAACTTGACCTTTGGAATTATGGAACGTCCACCAACAGTCTTCAGAATCAGAAATTTATGCATGTTGTCTGCGTGTGACGGCTGGTTTGTCTACTCATCTTCGCCATCTGAAGGCTTGCAGTACTTGTAGCGGTGGTTCATGTGCTGGGAGTAGGAGCCGGAGTGAGAGAAGCGCTTGCCACATTTCTTACACTGGAAGGGTTTCTCCCCGGAGTGCAGGCGACGGTGCTCGGTCAGGTGGTGCTTGTGTTTGAACGCTTTGGTGCAAACTTCGCAGGTGAAGGGGCGAGCACCTGCAGGAGAGGTAAGACAAGCGTTGATGAGAGAATCATTGTGACAAGATACATGTACTGACAATGCAAAACAGATTCAGCATCAGGTAGATCTGGAGAGGCAAGAAACACTTGGCAAGCAATAATATGAGAAGCAACGGACTAGACTCACAAAACAGCAGTATTTGAACTGTTGAGAACTGCAAATGCTATGATGACAGTCACATACTAAAGCTGATTTTAATCCCAGCCAAAACTGTAAAAATGTTTTTTGTTGTGAACGCTGAATGGTGAAGCAAATGTTTGTGACTTGAGATTGTGTTTGAATTATTATTCTCCGTCATTCAATTTATTTCGTTTACTTAAGAACTGATCCATTTATTTACTATAGTCATTCATTTATTTACTATATTCATTCATTTATTTATTTTCAACTAAGGAACATTTCCTTACCAGAGTGTTCATACTTGTGTCGGGCCAGTGAGCTCTGCTTGCTGAACATTTTGTCACACTGGTCACAAGCATACATGCCCAGTTCTGCATCCACCTTGTGACCCCTCCATGACTTACGACGCTTACGTTGTGGTCCATCTTCATCCTCCGTGCTGACAGCATCATCAAAATCCACGATGAACTCGTCTGATTCCATCTGAAGGAAAAATACAGACCTGAAAGACTCCATTACTGCAAATGCCCCTGTGAAGAGTTCACTCTGTGTGTGTGTGTGTGTGTGTGTGTGTGTGTGTGTGTCTGTGTGTGTGTTTGTGTGCATGTGTGTGCGCATGCATATATGCGAGATTGTAAACAGTCAAATTTTCTGAGATACATACAACACTCAAATTGTACATAAAATCTTAGTATTTTCCCTCTTGGTACAAATTTTCTGAATGCAGTTAAGAAAATTAAGAAAACATTATGGTGCTCATACAAAATGTTTAAACTGGAAATAGAACATGTTAAAAATTATCAACCCCCCCCCCCCCCCCCCCCAAAAAAAAAAAAAAAAAGAAAAAAAAGAAAAAAAGAAACAAACATACAAACCAAAACAAACAAATTAAAAAAAAAAAAAAAAAAATCCAACCCCCAAAATCTTGAAAACTTTTCATAAACAATCTTGACCCTTCTGTGAAACATCTAAAATGGCACCAATTTTTTTTTTTTTTTTTTTTATCACTAAGATGACAATATGTTTGATTTTCATGTCATGAAATTGAGATGAACTTTGTGAGTGACAGGCAAGGGTGAGATGAGACAGACAAAGGCAACTTTGTTCTCAGGGTACTGTTCTCTACAGAAGCATCACATGCATAATGTGTTGAAACTTTCCACACCTTTTTTAAAATTTCTCTTTGAAGATAATGTTTCTGTCGCGACATTTATATCCAGAAATAGTCACAAAGGAAAGAGTTTTGCTGAAATTAGTGAAAATAAGATTGAGTTGCAGGGCGAGGTATATTACATGCGACTCTGAAATGTTTTCAACGATGCCTAAAATGTAATTGCTTCTGCGTTCCCTGAGAACAAAGCAACCCGACAAAGGGTGGCTTGGTGAAGCACACGGTGGGAGGACAGACAAGGATGGACAGGACAGAACAAAGACATGAAAACAGCCTTACATTTACCTGCCGCCACGATTTGCGACGCAACCGTTTAGGCAGACTCTTTCCAGCACCTTCCCCAAGCTGTTGCTTCAGCTCCTCCAGAGAGGCCACGGCCGCCAGCGTCTCCAGGTTGTGTTGGCCGGTCAGGTAGGCCTGCCGCTGGGAGTCCGTGTCACCAGCGGAGCCGTCCTCATCAGTGGAATCATCATCGTCATCATCATCTTCATTCTCCATATCCTCATCCTCCTTCTCTGATGGACGCTCGTCGATGACAAGCCGTGTTTCAGTGTTGATGTCGGAGTCATCTTGCTTGGCCTCTGCCGATTCCTTCTTGCTTGCATTCGCTGTCTGCTCTTCTGCTGCGCTGTGGTTATCGTCATCAGCGTGGCCATTGGTTTTGGAAGGGGAGTTCTGGTTCTTCCTGGCCAGAAGCTGGCTTCGTATGTTGAGCGCCATCGCAACGCGGTCAGAGGTGGCGGGCATTGTGGGCTTGCTGCCGCTCTCGTCCTTGGGGATCTTGAGGCTGTTCTTGAAGAGACCTTCCTGCTGGAGATACTTGAAGATGGAGGAATGCTGGAACCTGACGCTGCTGTCTTTGGCTGGCTTCACGTCTTTGCTGGTGTCAGACATCTCTTCTTTTGCTGATGGGGATTTCTTGCTGAGGTTGAGCGCTTGGTCTTGACATTGGTACGGAGAGACAGATGGAGCTGGGGAGGACGAGCTGCTGTGAGCGCGGGGAGGCTGCTTTCGCACACTCAGGTCCAGAGGCATCTCTGCTGAAGCACCCGCTGTTGACAAACTGTGCACGGTGCCATTCAGTTTGGCCACCGACCCGGAATCTGCTGCCATGCTGGAGAGGGAGGCAGAGGTGAAGATCTGAGGAACAATGGGAATGTAGGCTGGAATGCAAGGTCCAGTGCTGGTGGTCGTGGACGGGGCGGTGGTGGAGACTCCGCCATCACCCATCTTGAAGCGTGCCATGTTGGGGAAGTAAGGTACTTCTTTGCCACGGCGACGGTCACGCGCTCGCATGTTCTGGAACCAGACCTGGACCACACGTTTGGAGAATCCAACCTCAGTGGCGATGTTCACCAGCTCGTTCTTGTCCGGGCGGGGGTTTTCGCGGTACCGAGCTTTCAGAACGGTCTGCTGTTCCTCGCTGATAAGTGAGCGCATGCGGTATTTCTTTCCATCAGATCCAACACTTTCCTCTCCCTCCTCCTCGTCCGTGGCAGTGTCACAGAGACTGCCGCTCGGGGTGGTGTGCCGACTGACATCCGACATAGACGTGATGCTGCCAGGAGAGGCGCAGTTGTCACTGACGCTGGCGGTGGTTGCGGTGGTTGTTGCTTGTGTGGTAGAAACAGGTGCTGAGCCAGGCATATGCTGAAGGATGTCTTTGTTGAGCTTGCAGAGGTAACGTTCGTGCTGATGGAGCTCCACAGGACTCTTGAAGTCCGAGTTGCAGTGCTTGCACGCGAAACTGTCTTTACTATCAGCAGTCTTGTCACTGGCATCCGATGCTGGTTTCTCTTTCTCGCTGTCTGCTTCCTCTACTTCCTTTTTCACCTCTTTCTCCAGCAGTTCCTTTTCCTTTTCTTCTTTCACTGGCGCTGGTGATGAAGCCTCCTTGGCGCTGGCCTTATTGAGAGCCAAAGCCTTGTCCCCCGAGGCGAGACAGAAAAGTTGAGTGTTGAAGTTAACGTCAGGTGAGATCTGTGAGCGGGATGACCAGGTGAGTGACATGTCTGGGGGCTTGGGGCAGGTGATGGGTGGGGGGTGGGCCAGACTGGAGGGGATGATAGAGGGTGGGTGATGGTGGGCGGGGAGTGGAATGTGTTTCCCTGCAGCCAACATGCTGTAGGCTGCTGCCGCAAAACCTGCAGTGGTCATCGGTGGGGAGTACAGAGTGGGCACCACAGGTCCCCTCGTGTCGTACTTCAAGAACTGCCCTGGATAAGCCCCAGGGGGTGGGGACTGTAGAGGCCCTCCTACCGTCGCGGTTGGGGAGTATGTCACACCGACAGGTCTGTACAGCAAGCCGTTTACAGCCTCTGAGTTCCCGCTGCGATCGATCCTTCTCCCCTTCATGTTAAGCACCCAGCACTTCTTGGAGTTCATGTGCGAGGAGTAGGAACCAGAGTGAGAGAAGCGCTTCCCACAGTTGGCACATTCAAAGGGTTTCTCGCCAGAATGGATGCGAATGTGCTCCTTCAGATGGTGTTTGAACTTGAAGGCTTTACCGCACTCCGGGCATTTGAACTTGCGAAGGTCTGTACTCTCATCATGGGAGATCATGTGACGCTGCAAGCGGTACACGTTGGCGAATGTCTTGTTGCACACCTTGCATACCTGAAACAGGTGCCAGAAAATAAAGCATCTAAACAGCGGAACTTCAAAAGCTGTCGGGCCTTCATATGTCATTGTAACTAGGGACAAATCTGAAAGTACAAAACACGTATATATCTGTTTCTTGCAAAATGCTATTCTTTCGTAAAATGCAATTTTAAATTCCGCAATTTGAATAGCTGAGCTGACCTGACCTGACCCTTCGCACCACCTGACTCTAATGGGATGATGTCCAGTGTGAATGTGCAAGATTCACGTGAGTGCGCTTGTTGGGTTCTGTTGGCAGCACTTCTCAGCCCAGTGGCTGGGTAAAGTGTCTACGATGATACTTATCAATTATGATTATTACAGAAAATGTAAGAACATTTATCTGCAGAACCAGAAAAAAGTGTTGTACTTGCCCTCACCTGCGATGTTGGGGAGTGCAGGGCCAGGTGCTTGTCAAGGTGAGATTTGAGGGAGAACATGTCCTCGCACTTGGGGCACTGGTACTTGACAGGTTTGTCAGGGTGCGCGGTGCGCATGTGGTCGCGCAGAACCGGAGCCCGGGTGAACGTCTCGGTGCAGTGCACACACTTGAGTGTGTACTCCTCATCCGTAGTTGCTGGCAGATCTGTAAAACAGCCATCATTGACGTGCAAGATTAACTAAATTGTAACTGCATGACCGATTCATCTGGAAGATCAGTGCACAGAGCAATGTTCCTGAAGAAGGCAATAAAGCTGTAAATTCCCTCTAGAAGTAAACGATCAACAAATCAGCACCCAGTGTTAAACCATTATTTGCTACACCTTTAAACACAGAACACACTCACCTTCTGTATTTTCGGTCTCCTCATGGTCACTGACTGGCTCAGGGTAGATAACCACTGTGTCGGTTCCAGCAAGGTATTTCTCCATTCCCTCCTCCTCTCTTCCCTCCCTTGCACTCTCCTCTTTCTTCTCTTCTGTGGGTTTCTCTTTGTCGCTGGCACTTTCTTTCTCAGCGGAGGTGGTTGTTGATGAGACATCTTTTCCTTCTTCTTCTTCTACCTCCTTCTCAGTGGATTCTGGGGCTGCTACCAAGGAAATAACAAAATTAGTGTGAACAGCTCAGGTGGGGGGTGGGGGGGGGGACACAACAACAAACACCTGGAAGTGTGTGTCTAGAGGTAGGAGAAAATGCCAGGAGCAAATGAACCAACCAACCCCAAAAATTAAAATATAAAGCAAAAACAATCAAACAGAAAATACTGGCCACATGCACAATCATACAACTGGTCATCAAGTTTTAGCTTTTTAAATTCATTTCAATTTTTTTTTTTTTTGGGGGGGGGGGGGGGTGGAGAGAATGTGTACCTTTTTCTACTGGCTTCTCTCCTAAGGGCAGGTCTTTCTGAGCGACGATAGCAGCAGTATCAAGGTTGGTGTTGCTGAAAGATATGCTGTTCTCTTTCTTGTCCTCTGTTTTCTCCTCGCAAGTTTTCTGGGTGTTGTTGTCACTGGAAAGCGAGGGTCGCTTTCGGAGGGGCAGCTCCACCTGGGGGTCCGCTGCAAGGGCTGTGGCATCCTCTGAGTGTTCGTCATTCTCTACCGCTGAAAATACACACAAACAGGAAATCGTAAATATTTGTGGGGGAATTACAGAGCATCTCTTTTGCTGTACAAAGACAGAACTGAAATTTGCAGGAGCAAAGTCAGGCACTTGCAAAGTTTACCAAATGCAGAAACTTGCGGGTTGATGGCAAGCACCCAACCGCCTGTAACTTATAGCTCAAGTGAAATATATTCCGGCTGTATGATATGCCCTGTTCTCACAGCATGCTAGTGAAGCGTGGCATGATAGGAGTGGTAGTATAGCTATGAGTGGAGAGGGGCTGGTTTATGTTACGTGCATGTAAGCATGTCATGATGTAACCTTCTTTCTTGCTGTCATTTCCTATTCAATTTATTGTCCCCATGTGTTGGGTCATGAGTGCGAGTACTGTACAAAAGTGCTGGGGGTGTGTGTCCAAGAGTGCATTTTCACAGCTCGCTGACACTCTCTTTGAAGGGAGCGTGGAAAGACATGGTTGCTACCCAAGAACGGCTGTTATTAGTTCAAAGCCGACAAATTAGCCGTCATGTGTGAACTCACAAGTGTTACCCGCAGTTGGCCATTCCCCTTCAACGCCTTCACTATGAAGAGCACTCGAATTTACAGCCGGTATGACCAAGCATCTTTACCCCCCCCCCCCCCCCCCCCATGCCAGACACATCTCCAACCGACAAGAACTTCGCCCCTTCCAGCTCCACGCAAAAATCTCTTAGAAAAATATGATAATGAGACCCCCTCTCTTTGTAGTGGACCCGCCCTGCCTACCCTCACCTTCAGGTTGTCAACGTCATCGCACGTGCCGCGCGTGCGCATCGACGGGTCTCGGCGCTGACAATGCTCGAGCCGGCGTCAAATTAAAACATCCATTAGACATGTAGATTCTATAGGTACTTGAAACCTACGGAAGTGACCCCTTTGTGGACCTCACAATTAACCCTGCTCTAATGACTGGTCTACTTTGTTCTGCCCCTCCTAATGAGTTGCTCAGCCCGCAGGCAGGGAAATGGGCCAAGCAACGGCCGCGGGTCGCTTCTCTCTGAGGTGACGAAAGGTCAAAACGGCTGCGACCTCCCCCCTGGCTTGCACGCGACATAGTCACGGCCAATGTTCTGGGTCTGCTAAGGAAATTTACCGTGAATTTATATTCCACAATACAACCTTGTGAGGATCTTGTAAATGAGACTGCTGGTGCACCTGTGAAATGGGAACCATTGCAACTGAGTTGCTGAATATCAAATGCATTGCAATTCAGGCTTGTCAACCATGACCGTCAGATACTCAGATAAATGCAGATCACTTCCAAACAGGAACAGCTCTCATGTTTACAAATGTTCTCTTTATTTGCGGATTTCAGGTCATTCCTCATAAAACTGCATCTCTAAGTCTACTACAAATGCGGTACTCCTTTAACAGCAACTTGACAAATCGTGCTTCATTGAGAAAATTTATATTGCTTTCAAAAAAAGAAAAAAGAAAAAAAGAACTGTTGAAAAGTAGCCTATGATGTTGTCGGGAAACCCTTTTTAAAAGTCTTCACGTTGTCTCTGATCACACCTGACCCGTCAGTTTACAGCGTCCAACTCGGTAAACGACTCACTGATAGGAGTCAAGCTGTATTACTGTTAGAACCATCCTTTAACGAGAGCTCCCCCTCCCCCACAAAAAAAAAACCTCTTTCCTAAAAACAAGTGTTAGGAATGTGGTGCCAGTCGCCTGTAAGCTAGGATCCTGTCTGGTGTGACTGCGCGTCAGGTTGGTTCCCACACTCGCTCCCCGCCCTCACACTGAGACAAGCTCATAAAAAAAAAGTAAACCTTTCCATTCCACCTTTACCTTTCTCTGCCGTGGCCCATCCCCCACCCCTCACGGCCTCCCACCACCGCTGTCCCAGTTTACCCAATAAACGCTGCATCATTTCCAGTTGTTGGTGTCTGGCAAGGAAATCTGGAGTTTTCGCTAGCATAGTAGCAATAGCATGGGCTCAACGAAGGACGGGCGACACTGTAGGAAAACACATGTATACCCTGCACACCTTACACTCACACGCTAAACCCCACAAGCCTGCGCATATATAACACACCTACAAACAAAACGAAAAGAAAATTAACGGCCCAAACCATCAAACTGATCATTTCCTACGGTTGGCTCTTGAATGTTCTGTTGGACTGCAAGAAGCCGTGTCTACAGATCTAATGAAACCATGAGTTCTGCCTGCTAGTCCCAAATTTTCTCCAAGAACGGAACGCGTGCTTCTGAAAATGTCTCGTGGAGAAGAAAGGTGCTGCGGACTGCCAGCAGCCAAAAAAAAAGTAGAGAAAATGAGGACGGAGGGAAGGTATGGGGTCGGTGTTGAGGGGGGGGGGGGGGGGAGGGCTGTCGGGAGGGGAGGGTTGGTAGGGCTGTTTGTCAAAGAAGCCAGGCCGGGGCACGGCACTAAATGGCTGTCTCGGGTCTTCTCCGATTACCGTCCTCAACCAGCAGTGGCAGCAGCGCCGATGGCATTAGCAGACATTACGCACGGCAGGCACAACACATGAACACACACATACAGCAGCCATGTCTGTCTTCTCTCTTCCCCACCCTCTTGCACCCCCCCCCCCCCCCATCGTCATTTGCTCACAAGGCACACAGGAGCAGTGAGTGCCGCAGACACAGCTTCTGTGAGGCTCAAAGAATGCGGTTACATGTGACGCACACTGGGTGGGGGGCAAATGGCAATTAAAGTGCACACTTTTTTTTATTTAAAAAGAAGTCTGCACACGCATATTATTTTTTCACAGCGTGTTAGTGGCACAGAACACATGGATTCAATTCAATTTCACTATAAACAAATGGGAGTGATCATGAAATTCTTTTTTTGTTATAGGTTTTGGATCACCACAAACATAAATTCTTCTTCATAAGGAACAGAAGAGACGTCACTGGAAGGCAATTGCAATAGGCATCGCGGGCATCACTTTTTTTCTTCTATTTTCTATTTTCACTGGACATCATTGAGGATGATGGGGAAAAAAAAAAAAAAAAAACAGTTCCGTGTTACACAAAGACGGGCCGATTGCATCCTGTTCCTGTTGTGGACGAATCAAAGAGTCTGAAGTGACAAGGCGGGAGTGCCACGTGGTCTGAACCTCACCATAAGAGTCTGTGTACGTGTACGTGTCTTGGTCTACAGGTACGTGGCAGAGTACTGGAAAAACTTAACACTTCCGTGAGAAGACGCCCCAGCTACAGCTGTGTCCTCCTTTCACAAAGAACTGGCTAATGCCTGACAACCTCCCCCACCCCCTCCCAATCCCCCGCCACCCGGGGTCGTGTGGCTTTCAGCCATGGGAGCTGGCACTACCCCTAAACTTCCCACATACTCTCGCTCCTACCTGCGAAAGTTCCCACCGCTGGCACTCACGTCCACATCCCACCCCCAATCCCCCTTCCTCCACCTCCCCAACCCCCTTCCTCACCACCCCATCCCTCCACAAGTCCTCCCTCAGCGCCCACCTGGTGTGACTCCTGTCTCCTGGCTAAAGCATCTCATCCCCCCCCCCCCCCCTCCCGGCCTCACCCAAACTTTTCGTAAAACTTGGGCAAACAAACAAAGCGCCGCTGCAGCAACCTGAGACAGAAAGAGATACTGTGTGTACGACCGTCTCCAGGGGGGCGGGCAGCTTTCACTACACAGTAAACAGTACAAAGCTGGTAAAAATGTCTCTTGACTCGCAAAAAACAAACAAAAAACACACACACAAAAACACAAAAAAACTACCAAATAAACAAAGAAAGAAATGAACAATTTCAATACCTTGATATACCCTGATGTTTAATAAGTATTCAGAAACCGTGGGGATTTTTTTCTCTCTAACCTTTGCCCATCCCTACCCTATCTCCATCATTCTCTACTACAGTACTAGTATCACATAAACCTGTGAAGTCATAAACAAGAGGCCAACAATCAAGAACACACTGACAACCCTATAAATTTCCCAGCGTACTACCTAGACGCCTCTTCCATCCATGACAGAACATTTCAAGACGGTAGCAGCCAAAACAGAGACATGGCATCCGCAGGGGGTTGATAATGAGATACCCACAGCTGACAACAGCCATACACTGGCATCAGTTCTTGCCCCATTTCAAGCAAGGATTTGTTATCGTTGCCTATGCCAGTCAGAGGCACTTCTGTACTGTTACAATGCTACCCACTGCTGCAGTTTGAGTGTTCTGAGTATAAGAAAAATCAGTACATGTATTACAAAAAATCAACTGGAAAACACAAAACAATACTGTGACCTGAGGCACACAAAGCCATCACCTTCAACTCTGAATTAGAATTAACATTACTTTCTTAAATTCTTCTTCTTCTTCTGCGTTCCCTGCTTTCTGAAATGAACCCGAACAGTTCTGCTCCAATTGTTTACAAGGCTCACTTCCAAACACACTAAAAGCTGACAATCTGCGAAGTTATCACAAACAATATTTCCTAACAGTGCAATCCACTCACCTTGTACATGTACTAACATTGGGAATTTCAACAGAACCACACTCCACAACAAAAACAAACACAATGCACAAGCACACCACTGCCTATGATAAATAACTGTCAGGGTCATTAATTAAACGCCAGTGAGGTCATCACACAACTGCGACCAAAAATGAGATCATCTTGGCTGTTTATCTCTCCTGCTGAAACAAAACAACAGATCACCAACAAAAGGTACCCAAACAAATCCAGTCCACAAACATGTGTTACCACGAACACCGTCACAAAAACTAATCATGCAGCAGGGAAGGCCTAGCCACCAACTGGCCACAGACAATAGCAACAACAGCAGCACACACGCCTACCCCATCAATTTAACTGAAACAATAGGTAACTTGAAGAGTATGTTAATGTTCTTTCTTCTGTGAAACCTAGCGTCTATTAATCATGACTAACAAATGGTAATTGATGATGTTACTCATCAGGTAGCCTGCTACCTGCAGTTCATCCAACACCTCACTTTTATTTCAAATAACAATTAACGTGTGGTTTTCGCAACAGGTGGCACAGTGCCTGGGGTTTAAAAGAAGTGATAAACATGCTAATGCACTATCAAGTTTTATGAAATACGTATAAATTCCCATTGTTATTCTGCGCCCCAAACCTACAATCTGTTTCCAGCCTTCCTCCTGTTTCTATAAATCACCCACCTGACACCTGCATGGTCATGATTTAGTACAAGGGTGTGGTGTCTGCTGCGGGCGGTGGGGAGGTGGAGGGAGGGGGCTTCAAGCAATAAGTAACTTACAAGCCAATGTCAGAAAGTTCTCTGTTTTACATACAGCGCATGAGAAAAGCAACAGGCAGTTCCAGAATGCTGCTGAAATTTGATCCCGCCTTCACTGGGACCACCTGAGAGCAAAGTAATTTTCCTCAAGGGGTTGGACCACTTGTGTCAGTACAACGAGCGCCCGCCCAGTCTTTTTCATGTCAGACTGAGGAAGGTTAGCGGAACTCTGAACTGGCATTACGAATTACCAAGGAAATCATGGTCTGAGTAACATGAGAGGCAAGCACGCGAGCCACGATGAAGACGGACATACTCTTTGTTAATTACTTTATGTACATTAAGTGGCTACCAAATGATCTGTAATTACCTGGGTGTACAACAGCAAGGTATGTACTCGTGTGTCTAACACGTCTAATTTCATAAGAGGTGTATTGTAGGAGGTGGTGTATATGACTCGCAGGCGTGATAGTACTGATACTGAGTGGACCACAAAGCCATGGACTTTCAAAGAGAAACAAAATACCTTTCATCAAGGTGTACAACAGCAGCAGGCGATCATGGTAGGTCATGTCGAAATCGAAATCCAGCCACAAAGGGAAACATCAAGCAAGCAACCATACAGCAAAGCAAGCAAGCAGGCAAGCAAAGGCAGAAGAAGCAGCAGTAGCAGCAGCAAGACTTTTGGCCTTGACGAAACTTCAGCACACCTCAGGACGTGTCACGCGCCAGACAGAAGCGGTAGCAACAGCACAGAAGCCATGTGCAGCAGCACTGCAGTAATACGACGACCCAGCCTTGACTCGGTGATTTAGCACACCTCCATTCCGACAACCCCTGGCACCTGCAGGCGACCTAAATTCTAAATCCTGGTGGCTGCTCGCGCGCTTTCCCACAGCCCCCACCCCCCACCTTCACCATCTGGTTGGCATCTCGCGGGCCACTTATCAGCACAACATCAAACGACTCAGCCCCTCCCTCCCCCCTCCCCCCAAGTCTACCTCTCTCCTCTCACAACCTCCTCTCCTGTACCCCTCCACCTCAACGTGGACAGGCATCATCAACGTGAGTCATCAAAGTCAGACACGGTGCCCGGAGTTTTCAACAAGTCGGAAAACATGTGGATACGATGTCGCTAGCCTGGAGTCAAGATGGCGAATAAATTCGCCCATAATCACTCCTGTGGCCTCTTGATAGCACTGATGGCCTCACCTCGCTATAATAAACCCCGAGATGTGGTGTGTACAAATCTCAGCCCTTTATCTCCCCACTGCTTTTGGAAAACTACAAAATGCCAAAGACCGACAGAAACCAGGGATGCCGAAGGGCCTGCTCAGTGCTCACACACGCTGATATTTCTGTCATCAGAATTACCGATAACACAACGTGCACTCAGATGTCTTCTCTTTTTCCCCCAAACAGCATGTAGACTGCTTGTTTTCATTCATTTCCAACGGGCGCGGGGTGATGGCGATATAAAGGTAGAGCGGCAGGTACCAGGTAACACTGAGCTCATTGTTCACCAGATGCTGGCTATCTCGGTCTCTGCTGATGTAAACAACACAGAACAGGGACGGAAAGCATGTCTTTTTATCAGGTGCCACTGGTGTGTGTTCACAAGTTTTCTTCTTCCTCTTTTTCCCCCTTCTCTTTTTCTTCAGTTTTTGCTTTAGTTCTTTATCAAGAATATAAGCCCCCCCCCCCCCCCCCCAAAAAAAAAAAACCCTTCAAAAAGCCAATTTAACCTCAGATCAGGGGTCTTTTACCAATAAATCTTGTATGTACTGTAAATAACTAACTTTAAAAATGCCAATGCTATTGTTGAAGTTTACCATGAACACACAGACACTGAGACACACAAAGGAGGGTTATTATGCATTTCACATTTCACATAGGTCAGCAAAAAAAGGAAATACGTAAGGTGTAGGCCTCATAGCAAAGGTGTGATGAATATCCTGGTAAAGTGTGGAAAGACACATGGAGGACACATGGCACCAGCAGGATCAGTTTCCCATGCCGAGTGGGAGAGAAGGGGGAAAGGTGCTGATAACCATCATGTAAGTATTGTGCCCTGGTACAGTAATACAGCATGAGTAAGGTGGTGACACCGGTACACTCCTATCTTCCTGTTTGTGATCTACACCCACGTGTAAACTGACTTAGTAATATGATACCAAGACCCCCCCCCCTCCCCTAAAGAAAAGAAAAATAAAAACCCAGACAAAAGACAAACAACCAAGCTGAAATAAAATCCCAAACCAGCTAATTACCCTCTACTGTCTAAATTCTTCAGAAAGAGAAACTGGCCATTATTAAACATGGGGGTTTTTGTTTGTTTGTTTGTTTGTTTTTAATAACATATTCCCTCTTTCACTTGTAATACATGTATGTAAAAAGACTGTCAGGACTGTGTTTAGCACACAGACACACAAATGCCAACTGCATCAGTTACGTTAAAATTACAAAGCATGGCTCAACTGAGAAATTGAGTTACCTGTTCTAAACCAACACAAAGAAAATCATGTAAAATAAGCATTGCATTGAATTGTCATTTTGCACTTCAAGAATGCAAAAATTGTGTGTTGTAGTTGCTATGCTGAATACACCACACAATGACCTCATCACGTGCTACCTATATACACTATATGCACCTCCGTCCACCTGTTGTTGACCATTCTGTGTGGATAAACATCTCAACTAGTGTGAGGCTCGGCTAGGGGTTCCAGCTATCACAGCGAGCGGTCCGAAAACAAGGAAGATCTGGTTCTCATTAGCCCCTTCCCACCCTCTCTCGCCCAGCTCCTCAACAGCCGTCTAAACACTGGGAGCAAGTGGCTGAGGCAGGTAGAACGCCTCTACCTGTGTCAAATCTGTCAGTACACAGACAGGCCTTGTTCTCACCGGAGAGCCGGTGCCGACGATATCAAAGATTACCTGGTGTTTCGCTTGATTGACCTCGCAGACCTGTGCAGTCCTTTGGGGAGTGCGGTCTGGCGCCACCTGACGCTAGGCCATCAATTGCATTAAGGCAGGTGGTTAAACTCTCGTTAAGCCTCGTAACGATGAGGGGTGACGGTTAATCACGCATGTCTACATACATACAATTGCCTTTAAGGCTTTATGCAGTTTAATTGGGCATTGGGGTGTAACACAAGGTAAAATTTTCAACGAAGTTACCCTCTTTGTTTAGAAATCACAGACCTCGAGGAATGTGGGGAAAGTAAGTGGCATTTTAAGAAACTAAGTACACATAACTATAAACACACAAGCAGACAGCAGTGACCACAATATATAGATATGTACATGTATATCATTTAGAGAGAGAGAGAGAGAGAGTTCAATCAACATTAGTTCTTGTAAATAAACTACAGAAGAAAAACAAACCAAAAGACAGAAATTCTGAAAAGAAATTGTATAATACTACACTGTGCCATTCAGAAATGTTAAAGTGTCTCATCATGGCTAGTGACAGTTTCTTCAATTCCAAGAGACGAGGGATCTTTTTGTTGTTGTTGTTTTAGGGGGGAGGATGGGGGGGGGGGGAATGAAAAAAAAACCCCCACCGCTTTGTTTCATGTAGATAACGAAACATTTCATGCTCGTGGCCACAACTTCTATCACGTCTCGTCCTTTAAATCAAGTGATATAATCAAATACAAATGTTCACATAGCTGGAAACCCGCCTTCCGTTTCTTTCCCCGACCCCAGCACCACCACCACTTGACTTATCACCGGAGAAATCTACCGCCATCACTCGACAACAGTTGCGCCATTATCATACGACTATCAACAGATGTGAGAGACCAAACAAAAGAATGGGTTCTTTATGCGTTTCCCACCCAAGTGGATGACTCAAAGGGTTCCTGCAACTATGAGAAGTCAGGTACATAAACACGCAGCCTGTGAGTCACTGTATCCGTAAGCATTACCCAACAACAATCTACGCTTTCATGCAGAAGCCGTCTGCAGTCGGCTCCGGTTCCTGAGGTAAGCGCGTCAGAGGCACGTGAAATACGGCGTATCAACAGAACAGTTGGATTTCGGGAATACTGTGGTACCGGGAAATGGAAAGATGCTAACGTAATCCCTGCTCAAAATGCGGTCTGACTAACCACAAAATTTCTTACTTCAGGCCAAGTTTCATGGATGTTTGTGTGAACAAACTGACATGCGAAATTAAACACACACACAAATGGCACAAATCTATACATTCAAATAAACGGATCGGTACAAACACGTCTTTTCTCGAAAATGTACCGCGAGACAAAAACAAAATGTCACAAAAGCTGACTGGAAAGTTCGTAAATCGCGATCTTGGTTAAAATATGATGCGTATTACCAAACAATGCAAAATTCGCCACTGCACATCAAACCATAAAACATCAAACTATCCATGTACCATCATCACGGCAATCATCAACAGTCTGCATCAAACAGTCGTCAATCAACATGATCAGTCACACGCCCACAAGTGTCAAAAATCACAAGAGACAAAACACCAAACACTCACCAAAGGGAAGAGACTCAAATCGCCAAACATGTTCGGTTCAGGAATCATGCAGGAAACACGGTGTGAGGCAAGCAAAAAAACCAAACAAACTCAAACACTGAAGTCTCAGGCAAGACACACTATCAGACGTGACGCTGTGTGCTTACTCATGCGTAGCGCACGGCGTTCACACTCAGAGTCCCGTTAGTTACAGATACGGGTGGCGGTCGTTCCACCCGGCGAAAAATCTCACTGCGTTTACCGCAGGGGAAAGAGCTTGTACGCCAAAGCAAAGCAACAGCTCTAGGCCTATCCGTTCGTGTCACCTCCCACCCGACTTGTGCGAAGCTCACGGCACGACGCTCACCTTTTCACAACACCTAGCCACGTGCGCGCGAGCCAGCCCAAGCCAGCCAAGCGACCAACCTTAGCGCAGCACTCAACCTGTCTCTCACCTTGCGAAAGGTAGATTACAGCCCGTAGCCCGGCCCACCGGCAGGCCGCCGCTTTGTTCCTGCCCGCACCTCAATGGCTGTCAGCGCCGCTCTCCCCGTCTGCCCGCCGTAGATCGGGCTCATTAGCATATGCATAGCGTGCGCGCCACGCCTCCATAGCTGGGCTGTTCTAAGCTCCGCCCCCCACCGCGCCTGCGTCGTCAGAGCGATATCGAGTCTGTGATGGGCGCTTTGACTGTCGCAGACTTGCAGAGCGTGCGGTGCTCGGAGGCAAGCAAGGGATGACTGGAATTGTCGGGTCAAACGCTCCGCCGGTTCTTGTGGTCCCGTTATTTTTCTAATTTCAGTGAAATTTTCTGATTTTTGTTTTGTCTGCTCCGTTATTTTGCACTGAGCAGCTTTTCTCATCAGTAAAACATCCCCACGATACATGCACCAAGATTTGAACTGATGAAGGTCTTAGATGCAATCAGGGTGCAGACGGAGTCGAAACAGCTATAGAGTATCAGTAGTGCTGCAAAATACTTGAAATAGTCGAAACTCAGTAACCCCGGCGTCCCGCGCACACGAGTATTCTTCCGGCACTGACTCGATGTCAGTGCAACTTACTAGTACTGCGGGAGTGTAGACTCGGGGAAGCCGTTTGGTTGCACTGAAATTCAAGTTTTTCAGTTGAAACAGTCATACCGGTAACTGATCAGCACTGACTGAGAGACAAGAAAACGTCAAGAGAGAGAGTCGGAGAGAGAGAGAGAGAGCGGAGAGAGAGAGAGCGGAGAGAGAGAGAGAGAGCGGAGAGAGAGAGAGAGAGAGAGAGAGAGAGCGTGTGTCTGGACCAAACAGCTAGGCCCGCTGATACAAATGAAGTCAGTCCTGGCAGTTCTAGAAACACCGGACCCCGAATGATTAAACTGCCAGAATCTAAACAACAGAACGTAGGAGACAACCCATTCAAATGGCTACCCAGGCCCGGCCTGGGCCATCGAGTCATACGGCCTCAGTCACCCTGTTTGGCATTGTCAAGCCGTTTGTTGAAAAACGGTAATGGAAAAGAAATGCGAGAAATGTGTCGGAACTGCAAACAAACACGATTAGTCAGTTTATGCTATAAAAATAAAAAAATAAAAAAGTGGTCGAGACACAGACTGAACAGAGCAAAATACACTTGTGTAGACAGAGCGCATTATCACTTCAGTGAACAGGCTGATTCATGTTTACCCCCCCCCCCCCCCCCAATCCAAATATGCCCTAAATGCTGTCTGCCGGAGCGGCCTGGGTGTAGCAGCGTGTATGTGCGGGTGTGAGGACGTGATAGACATTCCGTGTAGTGAGCGGCGTCCTGTGAAAACCGATCATGGCGCATGGAGGCACGCAGCACCGTTGGCAATTAATGGCGGTCATCCCCTCCCATCTGTCCACATTTTGGTCCGGCTGCTGCTGCTGCTGTCTCCACTGAAACCGTTCGGTTCAGTGTCTGGAACTGGCTACAGTTATATTCACAGTTTGGGCGGAACAGCCATACTGATGCCCCTGTACCAAAACAGTAAGTGGCACTACTGCGGGTGGGTGTTTGGGGGTTTAACGTCCTTTTTCACCATGTAAGGGTGATATCAAAGACGGGGCAACTATGAAAAAGCCAGCACAAATATTTGGCCCAGCCGGGATTCGAACTCACGACCCGAGCATTGGAAGTCCAACGCTCTACCATTCGGCCACCCCGGCTCCCCTGGCGCTGCTGCATGAGGACACCGGCCGGCATCAGATCTTTACTAGCGTAGAGCTCGTTGAGCTGTCTGTTACTCTCAGTGACGGACGAAATTGAATACTGACTGTTCATAGTAACGTCTATTAACATGTACATGTAACAGAAATGTCTGTTCAAATTTACAATATGCTGACCGTAATCATCAGTTCTATGTTGCGTTTGGAGCGTTTGGAGTAAAGAGATACCATTGCTAGCGCGGTTACATTTTCAGTGTTTTCAACTTTTCAAATTCAACTCTACAGTTTTCTCTTTCCCATGCCCCCCCCCCCCCCCTCAAAAAAAAAAAGAAGAAGAAAAAAATAAGTTCCCACAAAACCAAGCGTTGATTTTCAAACAAAACCAAGCGTTGATTTTCAAACAACAGCCCACAATCTGCACACACTGCACGTCACGGTGTTAAAACAAACTGTACAGACTGAGTGCACGACATCAGCCAATTAATACTAGACTGCTTTTCCCACCCCTAGAGATATGAGAAATTTGAGAACAAGCATATGCCACCAATATGTCGTACCCCCTTCGCATCGGGGACACACGCGCTAGCACAAGAGCGTGCACGTTCAAAACGTGAATAATGACGTAAGATGTTTTAGGGTCCAGTGACTGCAGGGTGACGCTTTGACTTTTAACTTCACACCGGCACAGCGGTGGCCTGGAGATATCACTCGCTTCCCGAAATGTCAAGCGTGTAGCGGAACAGAAGCGAACAGCTGCGTGCACGCTGCACGAATTAGCAAATTAGAGAAAGTTTACACTCACACACCGACACACACACCGACACACACACACACACACACACACACACACGTCAGCCTAAACACAGAACCAGAGTCTTCCTCCAACTACTATTAGGATGTGAATCATTAACTGAAACTGATTATTCTCACTAACCCATTATCATTGGCTCAGTCGTTCTACAGGAACCGAATACGCGTGAAATGTGCTGCTAGAACGAGCGTGCATGACAGTTATTATGCTCGACTGAG
>JACVVK020000073.1:425000-455000 GCA_018292915.2 Batillaria attramentaria
TTCTCGCACAGTGACGTAGTGCGGATGACGTGAAATACACAGCTAGCACCTAATGCTAATCACTCAGTGTATCACGAGTGTCTGTGTATCGTGAGTATTCGTGACCATGACCAACTGAGCACCGTGACTGACGCCGCGACCAAATGAAGACTGGCTATGATCACGGAAGCTTTGCATGTGACTGATCTCGTGACTGACACGTCACCATGACAGAAACGTTATCATATCATATCATACAGACTTTTAACACCACTTGAGTTGTAGGGTGAAACATCGACTCAAACGATCAAAACAAGCAGTATAATTATCATCGCCACTAGCCGCATCAAGCTAGAGTAGTTAATGCGAGTGTGTGTGTGTGTGTGTGTGTGTGTGTGTGTGTGTGTGTGTGTGTGTGTGTGTGTGTGTGTGTGTGTGTGTGTGTGTGTGTGTGTGTGTGGGTGTGTGTGTGTGTGTGTGTGTGTGTGTGTGTGTGTGTGTGTGTGTGTGTGTGTGTGTGTGTGTGTGTGTGTGTGTGTGTGTGTGTGTGCGAGCGAGAGAGAGAGAGAGAGAGAGAGAGAGAGAGAGAGAGAGAGAGAGAGAGAGAGAATGACAATGACAAATGACAATGTCAATCCTTTATTTTCCAACGGTAGAAGATTTTGGCCAAAAGGCCAGTTTGCAACCTTGCCGTTGCTAGACTACAGTCTAGAGAGAAAAATTGAAATTGAAATAACTTTATTTAAAAACGGTGGAAGTTTTGGTCTTGCAACAATTTTCAAACTTGCCGTTTTGAAGAACAAACAAAAAAGCCAAATGATCGAACATACTTTAACCAGGAAGATGAAAACACACACACACACACACACACACACACACACACACACACACACACACACACACACACACACACACACACACACGCGCGCGCGCGCGCGCACAGAGAGAGAGAGAGAGAGAGAGAGTCAGTCAGTCCTGTAAACAAAGGTATGAATATTAGTTGATTTCACAGACCTCAAAATTTCAACTGAGCAAGAACATTAATGAAACACCCGCCCTCCCCTCGTCCCCCATGCATGTAAATGCCATTGCCTGGAATAAAACCTTCATATCTCATAATCACATCAGGAAAAAAAAATCCTACCTGTGGCCGGTAATCTAATCGAAAAGTTTACACAGAACTTCACTAAAACAATGCACACTTCAACTCTTGAGCGTTTCTCACAGATCCCCCCACTTCATGTCACCACAAGAGAGACAATACAATATAGTCAATTATCCCTCATAACCCCTTTCGCCCAGTGTTTGCCCCACTTAGCCACCCACCGGTCGCCCGTGCACCCCGAATGGCCCCGTCTATTTACCCCGAACACCCGGCTATTTACCCGGAATATCCCGCTATTTACACTGGCTGTTTGCTTCCTCAACACGCTACCTTCGCTTCCTGGGTAGCCATCAATCGAACAGTTGAGATTGCAGAGAATATCGTATTTAAAGTCAGTGTGCCGGGCAGGTGATCATTAAATAGAGAAATTGTTTGTTTGTTTTAAAAAAGGGAGGAGAGGGAGGAAAAAGAAATCGCCGGTGAACAAGCTTTAATGTGCCTGTATTGGCTTTCGCGTGCGGTGAAGTGCGCGAGCGCGTATAACGGTTTGCCTGTGTGATGCGAACAATTAAGGCTGTTAATGGAGCTGAATAGTTCAGTTTTTTTCCCTCTCTCTGTCTCTCTGTGTGGCTGTGTTGATTTTTCCGGGTCCGTCACAGGTTCGTGGTCGCTCACTGGCACGGCTCGTTTGAATACCTGGCTTGTGCGCCCATTATCCGGAACATCATTAGAATATCTGATGCGTCTCGGGGAAAGGTGAAGGCATTTAGTCGACCGATTGCGGCCAATTACACTGAATCAACACCGAGCGTTTTGTGCAGTTACCTTCGGTGTTGCCTTATAATCTGCCATAATTGACTCTATGATCACACGGAGGGAGGGTCGTCTGTCTGTACGGGTCTGTGGCTGCTACACGTGTGGTCGTTTTGTGTGTTCTCCGGTACTCATGCATGGGCTGATGACCAGGTTGATTGTTGGTTCGGGTTTTTTTTGCGAGTTTTTTTTTTCTTTTCTATTTTATTGTCTCTTTCTGGAAATTCGGGCTGCTTCCCACGGGGGAAGCGCGTCGCCGCGGTGCATCGCGACCCGGCCAATACCTATCCTATTTTTCAGTTTTGCTGGGGGAGGAAAGCCGGATAACCCGAAGTGAAACCCCCGATGAGCAGCCCGGAAGCCAGAAAAAAAAACAAAAAAAAAACGGCCCGGTATCACATGTCACAAGCTCGGCTTGGGCTCGAACCTACGCTTCATCGCCGTGACATTGGTGACGGCCGTTCAGTAGAGTAGAGGGTAAGTCCGATGCGCTGCCTATTAAACCATCGCTCAGCCCACGTCCTTTTCACCACACTGAGGTGGCATCCAAGAACGGGCAACGAGAAGTACTTGGGCCAATATAAATTGCTGGCTCACGATCCGAGAATGGTCAGTTCCACGCCAGTGTATGACGTTAGGGAATAAGCGACTTGTCTGATGGCATAGGTCGTGTGGTTCAATTCGGCGGGTGGCACGTGGATTGCGAAACACAGATTGCCAAACAATGGCCGCGTATGGCTAGGGTTGTGCGTAATAAAATCTGTATATTCAGTCTTTGTCGCCAGACACTGGACGGTGTTCGCCGACAAGAGAGGTGTCATCAGTATCGCAGACCGCAGTGACTCGATGCAAAACCAACAGCGAAATGACAAAAGTCTGCTCTCAACACACACACACACACACACACACACACACACACACACACACACACACACACACACACACACAGAGTAACTGCTTTCTGAATGAACGCACTAAGTCCCATCCAGACAGCTGAATGGCCACCCGGGTTTCTGGAGCAAAATTAGCGTTCATATACAGAGAGGATTATACTAAGCGACCCGCAAATTCTATGAAATTCCCAAGCACTTTGCGTCACGTCGGCATTCTATAAACTTACCAAACGTGAGATAGGCTGCGCGTAACGGCTACCGTAAACAGTCTGCGAGCGGTGGTTGGGGGCCATAAAAATTTGGCGCGAAATTCGCGGGTATTAAACCCTTTATGGTATCTCTCCACACTCAAAATTCATTATCCTGAAAGCCTTCCGTGGCTAAAAAGACGAAAGATATGCCGGTGCCACTGAGGGCAAGCCATGAATCTGACAGCGCGTTATTGCCGGGATTTATGTTCTTGCAAGACGACTCTCGCACAAGACATTCTGCTGGCTTTGATGGACAAACAAGCCAAGTGGTAGAGCATACCCAATCCGGCAAGGCGTCGCCGCCAATGACTTAGCCGATCATGAAAATGTATTTGACTGCATTGTGCCAACAGCGTTCGATGCGGCTGTGACTCGATGCAAAACCAACATCGGTAATAAAATCAAAACTGGACCCAGCTAGGAGCCGCGGGGATTTTATGGCGTGCAACCCCTTTTTGCCAGATTGCCGGAGTAGGCTGCCCTTTGAGAGGCGCGGTTTGTCTCCCCCTCGATGAATGCCTTGCCTTGTCCTTCAAACACAAATGGCCGTAAAATGCAGCAAAGCTAAGTAGGATCGATGAGCTTTGGTCTCCCTCCATCGGATTTCTAGTCCACACCTCTTCATGGACACCCTCCCGCCCCCCCCCCCACCACCCCCTACTCTTCAACCGTGATCGCTCCAGATGATCTTCAACGTCTGCCGCCGGACTACGACAAAGTGCACTCCTCGTCAGTCTCACGCACTGATCTGCTGTCGATTCATTCCAGTTTGTACAAATATACTTTCAGAATAGTTATAGTTAGGCTGTGGCATTGGGACGTGGAGAAAATGCCCTCCCTGCGAATCCGCCAGTGCGCGTGCTAAATTATACACTACTGAAGCAGAACTCAAAGACCCTCACTCGCCAAGTCTCATTCTGTCCCCGCGGATTGAAAACTGGCATTTCAAAATGAAATCACGCCGAATTTTTATTTATTTGTTCATTTTACTTTTTTTATTCGTCCCTCGATCCTCACTGATGGTACCACTGTGAAGGCCCTGGTCCTGGCCTGCTCTGTAATCGAACAACTGTATTAATTCAGTGTTTGGTTTCATAAGACCGTAGTGAGATGATCATGAACATGCGTCCCAATCTCCTGTTTGGACAATACTCCTGATCCCCCTACTGTCACAAGCGAAGCCCATAACTGATCGTTCTCTACACTAGTTACTACCCTCTATCCCCCCCCCCCCTCTCTCTCTCTCTCTTAGAGTGTCTACACTAGTTACCCCCCCCCCCCCAACTCTCTCTTAAAGTGTCTACATTAGTTACTATCCCCCTGCCCACCACTCCCCCCCTCCCCCTCTTAGAATGTCTACACCAGTTCATGACTACCCCCTACCTCCAATACCCCCTTCCCCATCGCCCCCTCCCTTTACATTGAGAGTGTCTACACTAGTTACTAACCCCCCTGCCCTCCACCATCCTCTCTCTCCTCTCTCTCTCTGAGAGTGTCTGCACGGATGTCACAGAATCACGGGAAAGAATAAACACGGCGGACAAAGCCGCTTGCGACTCCTCCGCAGAATTAATTTGCAATTTGCATTCGTTTCAAAGCAAAGGAGTCATCTTCAGAGCTGACAGATCTAGGCTGGCTCCCTCGCCTCTGCTGCTCACCACAAACACCGGCAGAGAAACTGATATTTGAAAAAGAAAACTCGCACGCCGGCGGAATCTTAAACAGGGTAGTCGTCATAAAAACAGCAACCTAATTCCAGTTCTGATCACATCGGCGTTGCTGATACAGCTAGTCTAAGGCTCTGGTATTTCAAGGAATCCGAGTTTATCTCCAACACCCGGTATAACCTCCCCTGCCCCTCCTCCCACCCCATCATAATCCCCCCCCCCCCCCCAGTTCGGGGCCAACCAAGTGTCTCCCCACAACACTTCATGACACAGGGCAATCGTATGACCTCGTTATTTTTTGTTTCAACCGCCCCTCCTCCTAATGTATAATTATACGCGGCAAATTAACTGGGCATAGCAAACCGCTGCCTGTCGTGATATCAACCTGAACATACAAACAAACCAAAGCACAGTAAGGCTTCAAGGACGGTTTTATTGACCCCGCATTTCCTTTCGCCTCCCTTGTGTAGTGTATTCAACGCTTTCAAGTTTCGCCGGAATTCCGGACATGTTCCCATAACCCATCAGATTTCTATGAACACAGGGCGTTCTGTGAATATTCAAACAGAACAAAAACGAACGTAACGGCCTGTCAGAGCTCAGTGATTCATGCACGCATACCTCTCTGAAGCAAGGACCGAATGCGCGGAAAAAAAATGACTGAAATCACCAAAAACTGACACTGACCGTGAAATCAAGACTGACTGATTCAGCGACAGACATGTTTATGATTAAACTGAAATATTGTGCCTGCGACCGACAGTCCGAGAACTCAATCAGTCGATGCAGCAAAAACGCAGAATTTCGCTTTATGAATTAAATGGAGGATCAGTCACGGGGGTTTGTTTCTGTTGTTGTTTCAACAAAAGATTTGACAGTTACAAACAACGCTTTGGAAGTGACATGCCGGGTTGTGCCTTTACTTTACGCCCGATCTGCACTGAGAAAGACTACAGGATTTTGTTTTGTCAGTTTGTGTGTGTTTTCCCCCTAATTTACTTATGCCCCCTCCCCGAGTACAGCGGTACAACGACTGATTCACATTCCAGCACTGAAATGTTGATGACGATGGAGACTGCGATTAACACTGAAGCCAGCATAACTAGGCACATCTAAAAGCATTATCTGGCCGGTTCGGAATGTAGTGCCGCAGCACAAGAGATGCACTGATACAGCAACAAAATCCAGCCGACAACTCATCTCCCTGATTCACACCATCAAACCGCCGAGCCAGCAAAATATCCCTCGCCCCCCCCCCCCCCCCCCCCCCCACACCACACACTCACACTCTCCCCCAGACGACCAAACACAGCCACAAAGACAGGTTTGTTGGCAACCGCGGCGGTTAGACCAGGAAACTGTAATGTGACATCAATAGCAAGAATATCGCCGGTGTTGCATGTTTAACATTCCTCCCGCCGTGGATAAAATGCCTCTTCCTCCACTGCGGTTCACTTTCGCAGTTTGGTATGGTTTCAGGACTGATTATAGCGATATATGTCAAATGTGTTGTAAATTTCATTCTGCTGGTCTTCCCGTGTCTGTTCGTTGTTGTTGTTGTTTTTTGTTTGGTGGTGGTGGTGTTGTTACTGGTTTGTTGTTGTTATTCTTTTTATTGTTGTTTTTTGTTGTTGTTATTGTTTGTTTGTTGTTGTTATTGGGTGTTTTTTGTGCTGTTTGTTTTGTGTTTTGTTTATTTTATTTTATTATTTACTTATTTTATTTATTTATTTTTTATTTTATTTATTTATTTATTTATTTGTTATTTTATTTTATTTATTTATTTATTTATTTATTTTTTTGGGAGGGGGGGGGGGGTAATTTTTATTGTTCGGGAAGGACAGACTATTTCCGACTCAGAGTGACTGGTGCGCCCCAGAGTAAAATATTTCCTTTCTATAAGGACCACCCAAAGCGATATATACACCGATTAAAACAACAAAACAAAACAGAATTCCTTAATCTTTACAATTATCTGTTACATCGCTCATTAAAATAAAAAGAAAGAACGAATACCCCCCCCCCCCTCCCCCAACAACAACTTGACAACAAAAGGCTGATTCCATTTATCCGCATTACTGATTACTGACCAACAATGGACTTGACCTTCATCCTAACTACCCTCCTCCCCTCCCTTCCCCCGCCGCCCCCAGCTTGGTCCACCCCGCCCCAGCCGCTCTCCTCCCCTGTCTTCCAAGTTCTCTTTTCGGACACGATCACTCGATATTTCTGCCACCGCCAAATTAGCCATGTTCCTCTGAGGAATGAATCATCAAAAGTCTCCACACAATGGACGGGGGAACACCTTTCTTGATTTCTGGCTACTATACTTCATTTTTCCCCCCCTCTCTGCCAGTGCACCCTCCACCCTCAAATACCCTCCCCCCCCTTCCACCCCCAATCCCTTTTTCCACCCCCACCCCCCTTCATAACCAAGTCCCGTGGCAGCGCTTCAAAGTGTCAAAAGCATTTTGTTCTGCGATGGCTTTTGCCCATTAATTTTCCTCATTGCCTCCGAGGATTGGAGCAATTGCCGTATTTCCAAAATTTATGATTTCAGCCGCATTCATCGGCGCACCGCAGCAATTTCATCAATCTCACATACAAAACAGAGGGGGGGGGGGGGGGGGCTGCTGCTGCCATAGTTGGGGGCCTAGGAAAGACCAAAAACGGAAATTGCCGAGACGAATGAAAAGAAATTAAAATCAAAGCATGCTTGTGACGATCTGAAAAGAATGTAATTAGACGAAAGAAGTTGGGTTTTTTCCTGCAAAAAGAAAAGGAACTTACCGTGTTTTGCAGACCAGGGATGAATTTTGTCTTGCGGTTCAACTACAGACTGCTGAGCAATTAGAAAAAAAATCATTTTTTTCCCGCAATAACTTCTTACTATTGATGTCGCCTCTCGTGGTTTCGTTTTGGCGATCAAAGAAACTGGAAGGGTGGTGTGGTGTGTGAGTGTGAGGGGCCTGGGGAAAGGGGACAGGGGGGTGGGGGGTATAGGATGGGCCATTTCACTGCAATACATTTGTTCGCATTTAGAGACCAGGTTTTTCTTTCCCTGATAATCACTGCCGGACAGACCCTTCTCTCTGATGGAGCTCATGGTCAGAATGAGGTGCAAGTTTCGCCCAGACAGGTGCGCATGGCGACGGCAGCAGACCAGAGCCGGACACGCTCCAGTGGACATTCCAGAACCACAGCCCGGCGACACGGAACACCTCATCCTCCTCTCACACAGGTGATCCATCTTTGACGATGACCCGCAAGAACACTCGCATTACATGGAAGCTTCACAAACCATCTGAGTAACGATCAAGGAAGCTTGTGCTGACAGTTGGCAAGTTCAGCCACGCCATGTTGAGTTTTGTTTGACAGTTGACTCTGTTAGTTAGTTAGTTAGTTAGTTAGTTAGTTAGTTAAAAATTTAAATCTAGGGCCAGGGTCAATGCTTTGATGACTTGTTTGTGAACTGAGTTTTGGAAAGCAATTATTTCATTAGAATCTAGCTGGAAACTGTTCAACCAAGGCCGGCCGTCCGGATGACTTTCATTAGTTGGTTACCCGTGTTTAGTTTTATTGTTGTTGTTGTTTTCTAGTTATTTCATTAAAATCTACTTTAAAATGTTCAGCCAAGGCTTGGCCAAGACGATCTTTGCTGCCAGCTGGTTGTGCTCAGTTTTTCGTTTATTTTATCTGAAATCTTGGGGGGGGGGGGGGGGGGGGACTGTTCCGCCAAGGTACGGTTACTTGTTTCTTATTTGTGGTTTTGCACTTTTTAGCTTATCTATTTATTCATTTACTTTTTTATTCATTAAAAAATGGGCAGAAACTCGAACTCAAGGTCTGCAGACCACACCACGGCCGTTTCAGAGCCGCGAGCAAAATTCCTGTCAAGAAAACGCCAGAACAAATTAGAAAGAGGTTTCTTATGATTTTCAAACAGATGTGCTCCACACGAGGGCAACTTGACGAGGTTTGTAGCTAGTTTCCCGAGATGCGGTATAATGTTTCATTCGCATTTTGTTTTTCATCATAAGATGAGCGTCTGGCGGCACAGTTCGGTTCGCACTGAGCACATGCGAGACCTCCTCAGAACCAATCTGACACCGGTCTGAAAGTACAGCGCGCAAGAGGACACTACAAATTGAACATAAAAATGCGATAGATCATTCGCGCATTTTCCCAAACCCAAGCTGGCATTTTGAAAAAAAAAAAAAAAAAAAAACATTACCTCGTCCCTTGTGGAACTGAAAGTAGGGGACAGAGTTTGTTCCAGACAGCTGGGAAAGCCATCAGGCCACAGTCAGTTGTTGAGCCATTTGATCCTGGCACCAGCTAGTCAAAGCAAGGTGGAGGCATGGGAAAAATACAGGCAAGCTCCAAGCAAGGTGGGAGGGGAGCTACGTTACAATACACGGCGCCCTGCAAAGGTGTACATACACACTCACATAGGGGAAAGTGGTTTCTGAGATTTGAGGTGTGGATGTGTTGCAAGGAGGGAAAGGGAAGGTGGGGGGACCAGAAAAGGGAGGGGAGGAGGAAGGGAGGAGGGGGGGGGGGGGGGGTCCTCTGTACCAGGTTACAGAGAAGTTGAGAGGTGGGTGGGGTAGAGGGAGCACGCAAGCACCCTAGCTGCAAAGGTGTACATACATACATTTTTTTTTTTTTCTGGTGAGGTGAGGATGTGAGTAAACGAAGGGAAGGAGAAGGGAAGTGGGAGGGGGGAGGGTTGTCATCTGTATACCAGGTCACATACCAGGAAAGGGAGGCTGGTTGGTGATGGGGGGTGGAGGGTGGCGGTGGGGGGCAGGAGCCGAGAAGGTGGGAAAAAGGTGGTGGCGGTGGTGTGGGTTTTATGTTGTTTATCCTCAGCCGGAGTTTAAGATTGCTATGACTGATGGCGAATGACGGTGCTGAGACCCGACCGCAAGATTAGCCTGGGAAAGTTGTGCACCACGTCCTCCAGGCAGGGGGAGCGCCGCCAGCGTTCAACAACACAGACAGTGTAGCATTACCACACTTTATGTCCCAGAAACAAACACGTGTGCACGTATAAATTAAACCATGTCCGTCATCAGGTGGCGGCCAGATTTCAGCAAACCTCTTGACTCCTCATCAATCCTTGTGTCACTGGTGGGTAAAGGTGTCAGACTCATAAAGATACAAAGTTTACTGGTAAAGTTCTTTGTTGTTGATTCTAACGGGAAAAATACAACTTCAGCAGTCATGAATTAGTGATAACCACCAGAACAGAGATTGATGTCAAACAAGAACCACCACCACAACAAGAAGAACTAAAGACTTTATGCAGCTGGTCAGTGTCAGTTCTAGTGTTTTGAGGAAAGATTCTGAAACCTTTATGAACGTCAGTATGAATGTAACCACCTGAGGCAGCTACGGCACGTGAGCACCAAGACATCGGCTAACCCAGCAAGGAAAAGTTTATATTTTTTTCATCCACATGCCCGAAAAACAGTACATAAACATATCCCGAGTGACATTCTCAAAAACTTCAGCGAACACCCATACACAACCTGTGAACGAATTGCCCAAGGATCTTTCTCCAGTTGGTCACGCCGTCAGTACTCATTAGTGCAAGGTGCTAGCTGTAGTTTACGACCAGTTTACACCTGCTGACCATGCAGTAAGATGTCTAAGCGTAGGTCTGGCACTCTGACTCGTGGGAAGATGAAAGGCATGCGATATAAACCCTGCCGCCGGACCATAAAAACCTGAAAGGTGCACGTGAAACCGCGGTTAGCTGTTGCCATCTAACCGGTGCCTAATCCCTTGCAGACCCTCACCATTTGTCTCCCAGCAGGGCGCCACAGCGGAAAGGTGGGGACAGGTTTCGGCTGGGAACTGGAGAGAACGAGGTCCTTTGAGGGGGGGGGGGGGCATGCAGGGTGGGGGTATAGCAAGGTAAAGGAGGTGGGAAGAAGACTGAGCAGGTCGCTGCCAGACTGCGGTCTTGTGGGACAGGTTGGCGCCTGCCTGTTACCTTTCCCTGGTGCCAGCGTCTTTCAAGAATGTCCTTCCGCCCCTGATACCGTGGACAGATACCACCTCGCCACATAAATACAACACCCTCCACCCTGCTGATACAGCGTCGGTAGCGCTGATGCCCCCATCAGTCAGACGTCACACGAATCAGTCAGACCGTCCGCAGGAATGCCGGTGTTCCTGTCAGCCAGGTCACAGGAATGCTTCTGTTCCTGTTGTCGGCGCTGTGCGACAACCTTGCGCTGTGTAACCTCGCTCTGCTGCTGCTACTGTTTCAGACTCTGCAGGAGGCCTGCTTATCACGAGGGCGGGAAGAGTGAATGTGATCATTTGCTCCTCAGGGTCACGCAAGTCTCAACGCTGCTGTACAGGGCAAACTGAACAGATTCGCCCAAACGGTTACACCTCTACAAAGAAGCCAGCGTTTCCTCGCCTGCAACTGACGTGTATCAATCTTGCCTAAATGACACACTTTTTTCTTCTTCTTTGTCTATTTTCAAACTCAAGTCTCGCCGCCCATTTTCGCGTAATCACGACTCGACGAGACCACGACGAGACCTCACAGCTGCGCGGGAAAAAAAAAAGTTTCGCTGGTTCGTAAATGTCACCTGTGTAATGCGAGAGGGACACAGTACACTGTCTGAACGGGTGTCAGCAAATTCAAACTTTTACGTCTGAAGTAAAAATTTGTTTGTTCGCCCTGTTGGTGCCGTCTGCTGTTACGATTGAAAGAAAGTTAAAAAATGTGGGTCATAAAAACGCTTTTCCAATTCAGTATCAACATCTGGAACCCCCCCCCCCCTCCGGCCCCCCTCCATGCCGGGCCCACGTCCTCTGAAAGAAAAAAAAACCCAAACAAACAAAAAAGAGATGACTGATCACAATTATCACACACACACACACACACACACACACACACGCCCCAAACTTGAAACAAAAAAGCGAGGACAACCTGAATAGAAGTGATCACGCACACACACGCACACACACACACACACACACACACACACACACACACACACGGCAAAATGCCCCCCCCCCCCCCCAAAAAAAAAAAAGTAATAAAATCAGCCGCGCCTTGGGCCAGGCGAGAAAACAAACCGCTCTCTGATTCCAAACACAAGCAAACATGGGATCTTTCAACATGGAGACGAGCGCAGCTCATCACCAGTAATCTGCCTGGCTGTCAGCTGGACAAGTTGGGGGCCCAGTAAAACAAACTGCGCCACGATTTTTATCGATATGAGCCTGAGTGCGGCGCGATTTTTATCGATATGGGATGGAAGCTAGGGACGTGCGCTGACCGAGAGATGGGACATTGAGAGATGAGGAAAAAATGAGATGTGAATGAAAACACGGCGGAGGGGTGGAGGCCGGTGTGGGCCGGGAGGGGGGGGGGGTTGGAGGGGGATCAGTGCTCGGGGGGTGGGGGCTGAGTGTGTGTGTGGGAGGGGGGGATCCATGATCTCCGTAAAACATGGTAGGAAGAGGGTTGTGACTTTGGTCTTCCACAACAAAAGGGACTGACTGAGATGGGGAGGGGGGGGGGGGGCAACATTACGAAGGATACTAACGAACTGATGGAAGGTTCATTCGGTACATACTGTGCGGATCTTTTCACTTTATTAATGCATTTCAGTAAACAATGCCAGTATTAACATCCAGACAGTGTTCTGAAGTGGGGGCATTCAACGAATGGGGATGTAGAAGTGAGGAATGAGGGGAACTCGTAAAGCTAACGACGTAAGGAAAAAGAATACACAGCTGGTCGGACTGTAAAAACAAGGGAGCAACAGATTTTGAGCGGCAGACAGATAGACTCGGCAATCCAAAAACTGACTACGAGGAAACAAACAAACAAACAAACACAAACCTCTTAAAACAAAAAAATATACGGATGGAAAGAATAAAACCTGACTGACTTTGAATCTGACGCGGGGCAGTATTCCACCTAGAGACCCTTAACAAGATTACGAAAACTGAACAAATCAATGAAATGAAATAAATCAAATCGGAACAGGCAAATCTGGGAAGCCGGGCCTATAGGCAGCGAGTGAAAATGGAGAAGAGAAATGATGAAATAAGGTAAGGGGAAGCGGAGGGGGGGGGGGAGGGGGGTCGTAATGGAAGATCGAGCAAACGTCGTTTCTTTAAGGATCGAGGAGACAAGGAGAAGGGGGGTGGGGGGAAGGGGGTACGGCAAGGGGAGACAGAAAATTAGAAATGTGATAAACCGTGCCGGACATGATAGGGCAAATTGGTCCGGCGATCCCTGGCCGGACCGGGCCCGCCCCAAGTCCGTACTACACAGGCCGGGAACGGGGGATCACCCTCCCCCCTCCCCTCCCCGATATGGGATTCTGATTACAGCGCCTGAAAAATGTGACAGTGCCGGGGATCACACGTTTACAGAGACGATGCTTGTTCCTCGATGAATCACGGCCGGCCCGTCTTGGTCGCCATGGCAACGCAGGAACACCATCGACAATTCCAACACCACGTTCGTCTCCCCTTTCTGCTCGCCTTCCCCGTGGCCGTGGTGGTGGGGGGCAAAGTGGTCGTATTTTGGCCCGCAACACCGATTGTGTCAGCTAGGTGCGTTTGGCCCGCCTTGATTGGCTGCCACGGGCCAGTGACACGCCAGAAGACGTTCTGGAGACAAATGGTGATGCGGGCACTGATAGGGACATGTAGTCGCTCAGTCTGGAACTGGAAGACGCCGCAGTACCCGTCTCAGTTCTGGTCTGGCAGTCAATGACACGCTCTTGTACGCATACCCGGTCTGACGTGAAACGCTAATTGTCTCAAAACAGTCTCACGGAGACCATAGGGGCGCCAAGTCGTGATGATTAACCGGCTGTTGTCAATGATGCATGTGCATGAAACAGTTCAGTCAAAATGAAATCTGTCTTCATTTACACTGGTACTGCTGGCATTATACCGGTGATGGGAGCTAGCCAAGTCTTTTAAAGGCCATGCTCTCTATGTATTCAGGTTCAATAACATTTTAGGGGAGCCGGGGTGGCCGAATGGTAAAGCGTTGGACTCTCAATGCTCGGGTCGTGAGTTCGTATCCCGGCTGGGGCCAAATATTTGTGCTGGCTTTTTCATCGTTGCCCCGTCTTTGATATCACCCGTATGTGGTGGAAAAGGACGTTAAACTCCCAAACACCCACCCACCCTCAATAACATTTTAGAAGTAGTATCAGACAAATGATTTGACAGTTACCAAAAAAAAAAAAAAAAAAAATCCATCGCGACCGAAACAAAGGCGAGAGCGACACCACGACCATGCTCGTTAAAATTGCAACGGAAAGGCAGAGAATCCAAAGCAATTTTAAAGCCACAAGGAAAGGGACAGCATCAGTCGTAACATTCAGGAGCTACAACTGCAGAAATACAAACAACGTTGTCTTGTGCGTTCATCTCTTAACATCAACCAGTAAGAAATTTTTAAGCATATAACATAACCCAGTCTTTTGTCATTGTTTTTGTCTTCTCCCCACGACGAGGACAACATGGTATTACGTCGTCTGTCTCTTCTTGTTTTTGTTTTGAGTAAGGGCACCTTCAGCCCCACTTACCCCCCCCCCCCCCCCGCCCCCTTCCCCGGCCCCCTTTTTTACACTGTCCCTTGCGTCTGTTGTCTGGGGCCTAGTCTGGTGTCTGTTCTGCTGATGCCGCTTGGAATAATCGATACAGTCCAGATGACACGCACCGACAAAGCAAACTCTGCTGTCACCCCCAGGGGGTGAGGAGGGTTAGGGGTTGGGGGGGGGGGGGGGACCGGGGGTAGCAGACACACGCCCCGTCCATTCTGTAACGCTGTGTGCTGTAAGTGTGAGCTCAGCAGCTTCAATCAGAAACAACCTTCTGTGGCTGTATGTCTTCCCGTTTTGAATCTGTGTCTGTCTGCATTCTTTTCTCGATTCTCACTGTTCCTGTCTGGAAGAAAGACGTTACAATGCACCTCCAAACATCTACCCAACCGACGGTTTTCATTGAAATACACGCATAAGGAAGTCGTCTATTACAAGGAAACCATTTTAAAATTCTGCTCTGGTTCCCACAGAATCAAGTGGTGTTGTTGTTATTTTTAACCCCACCCCCTCCTCAAGACTGAAATCTCAGTTCCGTATGTTGATACCGACGGGGCGCTGGAAATGTTTAACTTGAATTTTAAATTTGAACCAAACTTCGTTTACAAACAGCAGCAGTGTTTTGAGTAATCTCAGAAAAGGCACGAAAGGACTGTTCATCCCACACATTCCCCTAAGATCATCATTTCAACTTAACCATCTTGAACACTTGTACATTTGCCTAAACTCTTACTCCGCCGGCGGTAGGCGAAAGCTGAACGGGGTCGCCGTTTGGAGATCAAGGGAATTTTACATATATGTATGCAAAAGGTTGATCGATTTTTGCCCAGACACTGAGTTTGCAAACTTGATAGTTCCAGTCTGCAACTGTGATAAATTAGTCTGGGAGAAGCGGTGTGCATAGTTTGTTCAACATCCACGCTGCAGCTTGGAGAGAGGTCTTCGGGGGAAAATCTATAAACTTCATAAGATAAATTTTCTCGCGCCTTCCCCAGAGACCGAGAGAGCGTCTGCGAAAAAATCAGGAGTCAGGGAAGTGATATCTGTCTGCTTACTCTGCAGGATAACCGTACACAAAATTTGAGCACATTTACAACAACATCTACACAAGTATGGTGGATTTGTTTCCCTCTCGACATACGGCTGATATCGTCTCTTCTTAAAGCTTAACCTCAGTGCTGGAACTTCACACATCCTATTTTGAAATATTCAGCGTTTCAACAGGGAACTTTAGAAGTTCCAACGAACTGTATTTCGTTTCTTTTCAGTTCTTTCAATCTGTGTGCCTGTAAATAGAGAAATGCTGAAACAGATCGTGTCTCTGCTGTAAAAGGTCTGATAATCTGTGGTGTACTTGAGACGGATATAAATTATTTCGGTTCGCCTCAAAAACAACAACACTTGAACAACGACAACAACAAACAATCACAAAACTGATCGAAGCGAAGCAAAATGAGAACAATATCGGCAAAAAAGAATGAAGTAAACTGAAACGAGAACGAAATCGAATTTTTTTTTAGATTCCAAAGTTCACTAATACCGCCATAACGGACACAGTCAAGTGTTTTGAAATCGAACTGGTTAATTTCTGAACAGCGACATTTCTCCGACGAGGTTCGCGTGACAGTGAGTGACTCGAGGTCGTGACGACGTGACATGCCACGTGACCCCTTCCCGCCGTCGTCAAAGCGAGGTGGAAACGTGCAATCCAGCTGCCACAATTGCAGGACAACTCCGCCATTGTGGGCAGGCAACTCCTGCCTGGCAGGGCGACAACTCCCGCTATTGTCCCCGCCACATGTATTTCCCATCAGGTATTTGCTCAGGTTGAGACGGCTCATCTCCGCCCAATAGAGAAATCAGCGCGGCATTGTGCTGGCGCCATTCTCACCTGTAATTACCTGTGAAAGGATTCCATCGATCTTTCCGGCTCAGGCGATGTCGCAGACAAGATAATACTGCGGACACCTCGCTCTCCCTCACTCTCCCTCTCGCCCAAGACGTCGTTCTAATGGCTGATCAATTTCCGTGGCCCGGTGCATGGATTTTGCAGTAGAGTGGTAATTATAAAGTGCCGCTTAAACTAAAATGCCGTTTGTGCGTGCGAGCCCTGCTCTTTTCACAGGCCGCTAAGGAAAAGTTGTGACAGCTGGAAACTATATTTCTTCTCGCATCTGTGAAGTGGGATTATTCTAAATTCATTTTGTAAAGCGGTTTGTTTGTTTTTTTCTACAGAACGTTACAACACGCAGTGCCCTGTGTCCAAGACTCTGAATGTGACCAAACACTACTGTGTCTGTAAAAATGTAACGGAAAATGTCACATTAAAATTAATGGTACAACATTAAAGGACCTATTATCACAATGTCACAGTGCACATACTGTAAAATATCAAAACGTTTGCTTTAGTGAATGGATAACGGTAAGATTTTCATTTGACTGGCACTCAGTGCATACGCACCACTAGAAACGGACTGACAAATATCAGCATCGTAATCATCATAGTTCACGTCAGTTCCCAAGGAACGCAGCACAGAAGAAGAAGAGGAGTAAAATTAAAACAAATAACAATCATGCAAAACCTTTTCAGCTGATAGTGTCCATCCATCTCCTTCGTAAGTCTTGTATGCAAATGGGTTGCTGATAACAAGGATTTGCCTATGTTTTTAAATTCTGCTGAATATTGCTTTTACAATCTGACAACTGAACGTTCACACAATTCTTATCTTACCCTTCAGTCTCCACACCCATCTCTTTACCGACAATCACGATCGTAATTGCATTAACACACCACTATAATTACCCAAATCAAGAGGGGGAAATCAGTATGCACGTAGAAACAAAGAAAAGCGCCAAGCAACATTTCGAGGCCGGGTGCTTTTCAAAGAACGACTGACATCTTCAGCTGCACTTTCCGTATTCAGTTCCCTCCCCCTTTCTTTTTCTCTGCTAATGTCAAACTGGATGACCACTCTAGAAGACTGAAGTTTATTTTCAGCTCTTGTAAACTGATTACAGTAAGAGAAGTCTTTTAGGTTTCTTCACAGTGAGAGAAAGCTGCAGTGGAGAGGGTTACAACAGTCTGACGGACTAAGAGGACACGTCCTGTTTTGACCCCACAATTGCAGATGAAGAGGTGACAGAAGACAAGAGAAAACAGGGGGTGGGGAGTGGGGATGAGGAGGGGGAGGGGGAAGGGGAAGGGGGGGGGGAGAGAAAGCAGTGAAGGGGGAGGGGGGCAAGCGCCGAGAACAAAAAGCCGTGAATCATAGCCTCTGATGCTGGCAGTGCCGAGAGTGTCTTTGTTGTAATCCATTAATTAGTCCAGCCCCCTCCCTCCCTCCAACCCCCGGTCCCTCTCAGTCAGTCTCTTGTGAGCGGCGCTAGAGGTTCACTTTCCCTCCAGTCGTGACTCACGATGCTACTGTAACCCCATCACATACACCCCTAGTCCCAACCATCCCACAACCAATTCTCTCTCTCTCTCTCTCTCTCTCTCTCTCTCTCTCTCTCTGCTTGTTTATTCGACACGCTTCATCTGATATGTCAGCAGACGACAGCATCTCTTTACAATAGAAAAGTGGTATTTTGTTTTGTTTTTGATTTTCAAGTTTGGCCAATCCAGGCTCTCTGACTCTAAGCTTCACAGCAAGAAACAGACAGTACTTCGATCATCAACACGCTCCAAAGACTTTTTGACAAAGGTTTGACCGAGCTCTGTGTGTGTGTGTGTGTGTGTGTGTGTGTGTGTGTGTGTGTGTGTGTGTGTGTGTGTGTGTGTGTGTGAGATAAAGAAGAGAGAGACAGAGTGAGAGAGAGGTACATTTTTATTTAGTGATGATTATAATGGCTGATTCTTTGAGTCTATATTCTTTTTGTGGTCATTTTGCTTTTGCAGTACTGTAAACCAGGACTGAAAGAGATGCAAATCTCAATACTGCACTTTTTAACACCGTCCGTTTAAAACACACACACACACACACACACACACACACACACACACACACACACACACACACACACACACACACACACACACACACACACACACACACACACACACACACACACACACAAACTGGGTTGCAGTACTCTTATCTTGATTAGTCTTCGAAACTTCTATGTCGTGTCACTGACCCCGAAGATTCGACTTCAAAGTTTAGATTATACTTGGATTACGGGGTTAGTGCCGCACCGCCGCTACTTTTCCTGTTCCAAAAGTGCATGGATTTCAATGCAACAACTGATTGCAAAGCATGGTGCACTTTCCCTTTTTGAGCTAACCCCTCGTCATCCCCCTCTCTCTCTCCGAGGCTCTCGCTCGCAGGCTCTGTGTGTGTGTGTGTGTGTGTGTGTGTGTGTGTGTGTGTGTGTGTGTGTGTGTGTGCACGCCAGTCTCTTTTCTCTTTGCCTCCTGCCCCCTATTACTCTTTCTCCTCACCGCCTAATGAACATTTCCAGTTTACACAGAACCTGACAATTAAGTAGGCTAGATAAACTTTCCCCCGCTCCAGGCAGTGAACTGTCAAAATTAGTGCAAACAGCTCCATAATGCAATCTAAAATTATTACGAAATTATTTCCCCAGATTTTTAAAAGGGAATAATTCATGACATAATTCAATAACACGGACCTCTATTTTCTTTCCAACCAGCTCCCTGCGGCAAGGTAGCGCGCGACATAATCAAGACCGAGCAAAAAGAAAACAGTGGCTGGAGAGACGGAAGCCAAAGAGAGCATCACAGAAGACGCGGGGGCACACAAAATCTGGGACTACAATAACATAAAGCGTTTACATCGCCGACACCTTGGCTTATCCCAAAGAACAAAGGCACAAAAAAATTCTATTTCCTCGCTCAAACATCTTCACAATACGCCGCACACAGACCACGGTTCTTTGGGAGCCGTTCTTATGCCCCCGGAACCATTGATCTCTTGAGCATAAAGTGTGGAAACTTCACCATGTGACTATGAGAGCCGGCTCCTTCCCCGGGAACAATACCTTCTTGCTAGGACCAATCGAGATCAGCTCCAGTAATTGCGGCGTAATAAAGCCCGGTCTTGAAGAACAAAGTCGAGAGTGGGGGGCGGCGACTGTACAGTGTAGCAAGAACTACATGCAGTCTCAGCTTGCACACTGTTTTTGCTTAGTATAGTCCGGTACAAGGAGTACATCACTTTAGAGTTAAAAACCCGGTCGTGGAGAACGATATCCAATCAGTAGCAAGACTTGAACTACGGAGTCTCCGGCGGCAAAGTTCTGCTTAGTATAGTCCAACGAGTACATCACCTTAGAGCCGGTTAGCAAGCTAGCAACTTTGCCGGTGGGCACTGAGCAACTGACTGACGTGGACTAGTGAAGCCAAACGATTCGTTGTCAGTTAACCCTTTCCCAAATCGAAGTCGTTTCAAAGAGGAGACATGCAGGTTCACTGAAACTGCACGCTACGATTTCGTCTCTCATCTCAGCTCTGCCACAGTCAGTTGATAATCACTACGCGTAAGTAGGTCGATCCGTATCCGTGCACTGCGATCGCATGAGTGACTCGCAAGCACTGAGCGAACCGCGCGATACAACCGAACTGGAACCGAAGCACTACTAACACTTGATCACATCCGCAAAGTAGTTCTCGAGAAATGTGAACCTAGTTTGATTATCGTCGGTTTAGTTGTACATCTTTAGCGTGTTGCTAACATGTTAGCAGCATAATATTATATTGCCAAAGACATGAAATGGACACCGGGAGATAAAATGACGCTTTTCTGTCAATTTTTAAACTGTAGCTAGGACAAGATGGTGGTGATTAATTATATTATATCATCCTTACATGGTAAAAAATGACATTAAACCCTATACGACCAGCTAACCAACAGACCAACCAACCAGTGATGTGAGACTGTCATGGTTCTGGGCTCGACAGGAAAACTTACAAACCCTTGGTCATGTTCACGCTAGCATGAGTCCCATGAATACCTGGTCTCTCGTGTCAAGTGGGGCTGATAGTCCAAACGAGGGTGTCGGCAAATAACGCACGAGAGACGTTCAAACACCCCGCGCCGCCCGCGGATAAACTCCATAGTTACTCTACCGCTGCTTAATAAACTGCAGGCGGGCAGGACGCCACCCGGAACAATCTCCACCTTACACCTGGCTCAAGACTCACAACTGCACGACAAACACTCGTGGAGGAGTCTTTTTACTCCGTGTAACAACTCTTCTGTCCCTTGATACAATTCTTCCCGCCCTTGGAACAATTCTTACTTCCCCTGAAACATTCTGATTTCCCTTGGAACAATTTCTCCTCTCGCTTGAAACAATAGTTGCGCTCCCTTAGTCGAGGGCCTTTGAAGAGGTACTCCAGGAAAGCAAACTAAAATTGGAAGAGCGTGTTCAAATTTGAAAAAAAAAAGGATAAACGAGAGAGAAAAAAATTCTTTGGGGACAGAAATAGTAGTGAGAGAACCTCCACCTGCAGTGAAGTGCCACCGACGCTTCCATTTTCCGAAAAACAAGCGACAATTAAGAATTTGCTACTTAAAATTTAATTTGCAACCTTCCTCAGCAATTCGTTACAATGTTTCAAAGGGGCCCAATTCTCACGTATCTTTTTACTCAAAACTGAAGCTTGTCGGGTTGCAGTTTTCAATGGTACTTGATAGTTTCAGTGATTTTGATAGGAACCTGTGAACCGAACAGCTGTAAGATTCAAGAAGATTAAGTGGAATTCACAGTAGTACTACATATATATTCTGCTTTGGAAATGTTCAGCCCACCAAATTTGAAAAAAAAAATTGCAATTCTAAATTCCGAAATTTAAAAAGCTGAGTTGACCCTTCGCACCACGTGATTGTAATGTGTTTATGTCCAGTGTGTGAGAGAATGCGTGTGATTCACGTGAGCGTGCGTGTTGGGTTCAGTTCGCGGCGCTTTGAGCCGATTCATGAAATTGGGTAAAGCGCCTATACAAAACTCATTATTATTATTATCTTCGCCAAGATTCACATAAAGTACGTCGACGAGATACCAGTCTATAAGTGTTCGTAACGAATACTGAAGGGAAAAAACTGCCGCTTACAAAACACTAAGTGTGTGTGGGAGGGTGGGTGGGTGTTAAGGAGTTAAACGTCCTTGTCCACCACTTATGGGAGATATCAAAGACGGAGCAACGTTAAAAAGACTAGCACACATGCTGGGATTCGAACTCACGACCCGACCATTGTTACAAAGCTCTGAAGCTGTTTGCCAAGTGAGGAGCTGTTCCGTGTGACCACAGCAACCGCTTTCGTGACATTGCGGCATCTAATTTGGAGAAATGACTTTCTTTGGTCTACGCTGCCATTCCCGTACAACACTGAGTTCATAGGAAAATAAATCTCTAAAAATAGCCACCAATCAGCACCGTCCAGTTGGTCCTCAGTGCGCACTGGCAACCAAATAGCCGTCTGCTCAATACACTTCTACAACAACATACACGCCAACAGAGTCGCCACGATGGTTTCAGATGCTCTATTATGACCCAAGTGATTCTGATGCACGGATTAAGCCGGTGCAGGATTTGTAAGAGTTTTCCACAACGTTGCTGTATGCCAGACAAACGTGATGAGGCTTTAACGTCACAATGTCTACGAAGTTAGCCGGTTCATTTCTCTTCACTTCTCTTTCCATTTATTCTAATCCATATTCCAATTTCCACTTTAAAGGGTAGAGGTACTCCTCCATGATAACAGTTAAAGCCTACTGCGCTTAGAAATACACTGTTATCACACTTCTGGGCCGGTATGTAAAACTCGAGGTTAATTTATCCCACGGCTACGGGCCTAACCCAGACTAGGACAAAAGAAACCCCAAAACAAAATTTAAAAAAAAAGGAAGCGAAGAAAGAAAGACAAAAATCCTTCTATAACGGCATAGGCACCTTACCTTGCTGGAATGGACCCGCTTCCTGATTTAAAAAATAAAAATAAAAATTACCCCAGAGCTAGTTTAGTTTGTGGTTAGACTCGAACCAGGGGCTAAAATCCCTAACCTCGACTTTTACACGCGGGCCCTGTTGTTGTTTGTTGTTGTTGTTTTAACGGAAAACGAGCACTCACAATCGTTAAAACGTACCGAGTGTCATGACAATTATATCGTCTGGTCGTAAACCACTTCCCTGAAGGGGACACACAGCGGGGAGGGGGACTGGTTTCAAAACATTAGGCACCCAACCCATTTGTTAATAGGAAGTCCTAAACAACACGGAACGCTGCTTCACAACACGCAAATCACCCGTCCCTCACACGCGCACGTCAAAAGCAATATCGCCATTAACGGCCCCAAAACTTCTCCGAGTGGAACGAAACTGTTCCGCTGCAGAGCTTTTTGGTAAAGAGAAACGTTTCCCCTTATTCCCCACCCCCCTTCAACCCTACCAGGCCACTATCCTCCCCCCCCCCCCCCCAAACACACACACACACACATCCGCCAGAGCGTGATACGAGAGCTGATGAAATAATTTTTTATGCATTTTCGATGCCTTAATTGCAGCTGATGTAATACAGAATGTTGCAGTCGTTACACTTGCAAGCATCCTCACCGGTACAAAACCGACAGAAAGGGACGGTTATCAAAGCGGCATTCAAGCCCCCCAACACACAGGGAAATATTGTGTCAGAACGAGCTACAATTAGCGTGTCCTTCCTCGCGCTGACTGCATTAAACAAGCTCAAACGTCTAATTCTCTTAATTCAAATGGCGAGCCATCGAAGAGGGAAATGAATTTGTCTTGATTGGAAAATCGCGCGGCCGGTTCTACAACTCGCGTTTAGCTCCTAGACGTTTTAAGTAGCTTTTCATGATGCGCCATTGTGGGCCACTGAGATTTCTCCCCCCCCCCCCCCTTAACTATTTCTATCGGACAAATCACACGCCGTAAGTCAGCCTCCCCCCTCCCTCCCCTGAAGTGACAAAGACGCCGATCACAAAAGCAACATTGGGACGGGATTCTCCAGCCAGTCCTCCAAAAAGCAGCAACGGTGGAAACGGTGGATATTAAAAGATATCATAATGCATGCCTGTAACACAATTTCCTGCGATTCTCCCTCTTTCTCCCAGCCAGCGGACCAAGGCGAGTGAAGTGCTTATAATGAACCATTCAGGCGAGGGGGGGACTTGTGACACAAAGCTCCCTTTGCTCAGGCTGAAAGACGTGGGGATATTTTCTTGAGTCGCTCGGCAGTTATTTGGGCGTGATGACTTGAGGTCCCTGATGACGGAGTGGCCGTCGGTCGGTTGGCAAGTACTCGCATGCAGCACGGCAAACTTCCTGCGCAATTTGCCTGTCTTTTGATCGACAGACCATCAACCGTCAGACACACGTGCGACTCGCTGTAAGGGAGGGGAAATAAAATGCTCACAAGAATAAGCTGCGAACGTAGTTGGGGGGCGTATTCCAAAGATTTCTTCTTTTTTTTTCTTTTTGTGTAACCGGCGACAAATTCCAAACTTTGGGGGGGGGGGGGGTGTTGTTGCTTTTTTGTTTCTGTTTTTTGTTGTTGTTTGGTTTTGTTTGTTGTTTGTTTTGTCCTGTTTTGTTGTTGTTTTTGTTTTGTTGTTGTTTGTTTGGGTTGTTTTTTTTTTGGGGGGGGGGTGTTATTGTTGTTGTTGTTGTTGTTGGGGGGGGGGGGGGGGTAAAAGGGGTGCAATAGCTTGGGTATTCGGGTTTTGTTTTGTTTTGTTTTGAAATGAAGTTAACGATGCCAAATTGCCGTTCCCACAGATTATATATTTTTTTTAAAAAACTGCATGGGTGATAAATCTGAAGAGTTGGGTTTTTTTTTTTTTTTGTATTTTGACAGGTCTGCTTCATTCAGGTTTTCCCATAACAATCACTGCATCTGATGACAAATTCTCTTACATCATGATGATGATGGTGATGATGCTGCCGCGGAGGTCAATCATAGGAGTGGCTACCCGACATCACACCAGTAAAGCACAGAAGCAAATAAAACTGTCAGTTTGTGAAAAGAAGCCGTTCAAGTTGCTTTTCTCACTGATATTGTTCACAGTGCATCACCCAGTGACAAGCCCACGTGATGAGTCAACGACACGGCTATTGGCGGCCATGACTGCCGGGAATTATGGGAATGGAGGTTTCTGGCGGCCGAGTAGTCAACGTTTCCCCGTAGCTAATCAAGCCGTAGAAGCGTGTCAGTTGCGGGCGGTTGCGATGTTGGACAATAAAAGGATAACATTCCACCCAGCCTCTGTCCAAATTGGCCATCCGTCCTGACCACGCGCCGGGGCTACCTTTTGCCAGGTGGCAGCACAATCTAATTCCCCGCCCTTCGCTCTGTCAATTACACTACTGACAGATGATTATGTCAGGGAGACTGAAAGGGGCATAACGGGAGAGTTCCCCTCCAGGGAGGTAATGCCTGCTCCTAGTGCCATTGTTTGCGGTGCTGGGTACAATTAGATTACCTATCCAGCGCAGCAGGGCAGCGTTTAGACGGGAGTGGACACTTGGACTGTATTGATCGTGCGCGTCTGCTGTAATTACTGATGTAATCAGCGGATGAGAGGTTGTTCCGACCTCCTGAAGATCCTCTTCAACGATCATTACTTCACGCGTGAGGGGAAACACATAAAGATGATGACCATTTCAAGGAACTGAAAGGTAAAGATCACAAACTGAACAAACCAGACAGTCCTTGATGAGAAGAGCTTTAAACCAGGAAGAGCAAAAGCAGGAATAATCCACAAGTCCCCCCGCTCCCTCCCCCCCCCCCCCCCGCCACCTCCAAACGCTTCTACACAAGATTCCACAGAATCCCCCCCCCCCCCCAAAAAAAAAGCACTGCCTCCAATCATCCATACACCTTTATCGCAAAACTTGAAACAAGGCATGGGTGTACATACATTACCCTTTTATTTTTTCTATGAATTATCCGAGCAAACGTAAGAACCAGGAAGCTAAGAATGCGCTTCACAAGATCTGTGAAATTCTTTTTGGGTTGTTTTGGGTTTTTTGTTGTTTTGTTTTTTGTTTTGTTTGTTTGTTTGTTTTTTTTGTGTGTTTTTTTTTGGTTCTGTTTTGTTTTTGGGGGGAGGAGGGGGGGGGGGAAGGAGTAGATCCAGTAAAGTTACTGTTTTCAGACCCAATCCATGCTTACAGCACCTGATTAAAATTCAGCACCTTCAAAGCCGCGCAACCAAAATCAATTTTTTCTCTCTCTCCCTTCGAAAGATCTGCCTTTTACAACGAAGATTCATCGAGATCTCTTCTGCAAATACACCCCCAATTTTCACGCTGGAAACTGCGTGTAAAAAACTGAATGTGGACAAAGCCGAGGCTTACAGAACACACGAAAGACAAAATGGCAGCTTCTGATGCCAGGCACTGAGTGGGCTAAAGCAAACAAGAGGCGAAAGCCAGGAAAATATCAATACCTATAGATCTCACAGACCGTGATGGGGAAGCGGCCGACGGAAACCACAGTTGACCCAACGGCCCTCGAATACAGACGGATCCAGGAACTGAGGAGATTGGGGGCGGAAGCTCACCTTGTGGTAGTCACCACAGGATCATCTGATAACAGTTTTCTTGCTATTGCCGTCGTTGGTTTTTGTCTTATTTTATTTTTAAATAAACTTTTAGATATACAATGAACGTGAAGGAAAGACTTGATTCCACTGTCACCATACCGGAATGCGCTGCAATACTAAGAATATGAAAATATAATTATGCTGCAAGCCTGACCTCTAGGGTAACAGGATATCGAGGCCTATGGATTGTATGGTGAAACCGTGGTCGATAATACTGAAAGGCGCGTTTACACAGCGAATTGACTCCACGAAAGTCTTCTTTCAATGACTGGCTGAGACTGAAGAACAGCCGGAATCTTGTGTTCATATAATCTGATAACTGACAACTCCAAGGGCAGGAAAGTCAAATTATGTGTCGTTCAAATACCAATATCCCCACGATCTGATTACCGTAATTTCCTGCGAACCTTTCAGAGCAAAACATTATTACGTTCAACTTCTTCCCCTCCGCCCCTAAAACCCGGCTAAGTATCCACCTGTCTGGCCGTTCCTGCACTAAAGGAACCCCGGCTCCTGGCTCCGCCCTTGGCGGGTAATGCTGGAGAAGCAACAAACCCACCTACTCGTGCACCCTCTGCCGTGTCCCTCAAAATGACTTTATCGATCACCGCCTTCGCCTGTAGTCTCGCACACATATCAAAACACCATTCATCATACATCCCTCCCTTACCCACGTAGAGCAGCCAGTCAAACCTATTGATTTTGTTCCTGTAGGCCAGGGCTGGGCTGGGCCAGTCTTTAGCCGGGGCGGCTACGTGGATGAACAGTTTTGGAATGCATCGGCATGTAGCGGTGGTCTTCAATATCGCTGATTAAAAACCCAGTGGCACCGCCTACTGACTGATGTACACCTAAACCCCCTAGCGTGTCTGGTTTGGTCTGTGGAGACTTTGCGTGGGACTTTCACGCTTGGTCTGTACTGAGATGAATGGAAATGATAATTTGCACCAGGGGGTGTACAGTACTGACGTGAATTCAACTCGTATCCTCCTGAAACAAAAATACGCGAAGGCATTCACATCCGCTGCCGTAAGTTCTATCGTCTTTAATTAGACCCGATGACGTCAGTGCACAGAGATAGGGGTTGGTTGAGTGTTTTCGGGTTTATCGTCCTTTTCTACCGCACTGACAAACCGGGATGATGTCAACGACGGGCAACAAGGAAAACGCCAGCCGAAGGTTTCGTTCCTAGCCGGGATTCGAACCCACGATCCGAGTACTGAAAGTCCAATGCTGTATCAACTCGTCTATCCTGGCTGCCATGGCAGAGAGAGAGAGACTTTATTTTTCAACGGTAGAAATTTTCGCGCAATTGTGCCAGTTTATAATTTGCCGTTGCTAAACTACGAAATTAAACAAGATAAGAAGAAATAATGGAAAGAAAGCAAAATGAAACAGTGAGGTGAGGGGGGGGGGGGGGGGGGGGCAAGTTCCCGGGTTGGGAAAGATGAGAGAGAGAGAGAGAGGTGTGTGTGTGGGGGGGGGGGTGGGGTGGGGGGCAGATTAATCCAATGAAGTCAGACCTCGTCTTTGCAAATTCGCTACGTAAGGCAAGAATCAATGAACATGGTTAACATGAGAAATAAGCCCTAACTTGACGCGCATTACTGTGGGTTTTTTTTTATTTTTTTATCGCGAAATACAGAGAATGTATTGAATCCACAAAGTACACAGCAGAATAAGCAGTTTTTTTATCCCTTTTTTGAATTTATTTTTTTTCTACTTTAGTCTATCCATCATTTGACCTGCGTCCCCACCAGCAGACAGTACAGTCAGTCTCGAGGGACTTCCTAAATTATGACGAAAACGGATCCGTCCATCTTAAATCCTTGGAAACGATGAGCAGACTAAATGGACTTTGTTTCTTTTCTTTTCCTGATGGTTTGGGGGTGGGGGAAAATGTTCTCTGTGTGTGTGTGTGTGTGTGTGTGTGTGTGTGTGTGTGTGTGTGTGTGCACCGTTGTGTATCAGTGTGTGTGTGTGTGTGTGTGTGTGTGTGTGTGTGTGTGTGTGTGTGTGTGTGTGTGTGCCGGTGTGTTCAGTTCTCTCCTGTTTTCTGAGGCAGTTCAGTTTAACTGCGATTCGGAGGCTGCTTGCGCGCGTTTTGTCACCATTACTCCCTCTCCGCCCCAGTGACCTTTCCAAAATTCCGGACGCGTGCGCAAGAACATGTGGGACACAAGTCGGACCTCCTGCCCTCGCCATTTCTCCGGAACGTCAGCACACAGGAGCTTCCATCATCGGCCTCATTTGCATACCCTGCCAATTAACAGGAGGCCATTAATCACCGAGTGCTGGCCGGCCTGAGACAAAGGTCAGAGGTGACTGGAAATGACCAGTGGGCAGCCAGGGCGGCAGGTGGGAGGTCGTTTTGCTGCTGACCCGTGCAATGGTCATTTTGCCTTTAGTTTCGCTTCTGACCACCCGGCGTCACGGTCTGAACTTGAAGTGACTTTCTTTAGTCGTAATCGACGAGCTGGCACTGACTGGATCAAAGATTTCGTGATCTGCTATTGTACCAGCGAACACGTACATGTACACCACACACCAGAGTATGACCATAATTATGACACTAGTGATATGACGGAACTTGAGGAGGTACCATGTGAGACGCAAGGAAGTAGTTATTGTTGCTAGACCAATACCCTTTTCCATTGTGCCTGAATATACTGAATATACAGCAGTGGTGTACGCTTGATACTAGGGTTCAGTTCTGCTCGGAAAAGCCCACATGTGTTCAGTCTTCCCGTCGTCTCATCGTACAGTACGACTGACACAAATGCGGCTCAGTTTCAAAGAGGTTTGAGAAGAGTTCAGGGCTAGACTCAATAATCTGGCGACGAAATATTGTTGTTCTCTCTCTCTCTTGTTCTTTCTCTCTCTCTCTCTCTCTCTCTCTCTCTTTTGTAATCAGTTTAGAGTAGCAACGGAAAGTTTGGAAATGGTAACTGTGCCAATAGCTTTACCGTTGAAAAATAAAGGATCATTGTCATTGTCACTGTCGTTGTCATTCTCTCTCTCTCTCTCCTGTAGTGTTAATTTATCATATTTTAGGATTAATTTAGTCTGCCATTGCAATACTGTTACACTGTGTTTGTTTCATCCTGAGCATTACTATAAGCTTTGCTTCAGTGTTTATGCTCATTAATTGTTCAGTTATATTAAGTGCCGTATTGCAATAAACTTGTTTAAACCGACGAAATATTGTAATTTATACAAAGATTGTTTCACTGATTAAAAATATGCTTTGATACACAAGAGGGAAAAAACAAGGGGGGGGGGGGGGATTGTACACATTCGAACAAGATTTTCAGTTTGGAACTGGGAGAGAAACGTACAATATTCCACAAGGTTTGTGGTTGGTGGGGTGGAGAGAACATAAGGCGTGAAACAGACTGCTGGACTCCTCAAAGCCAAGCCCACTGCTCCACTACTCGTCACCGAGAACTCCTCAACCTTTGTGACCTGACACGGACATACTGCAACCTTCCAAGTGAATGTCTTCAGGAAGCACCTCCCTTTTCTTCCCTCTTTTCTGTCGAGCCTAGCAGGACGTCACACTGTTCTCCCTACACTAACCGTCCCCACGCGCCCAGGTAATGAAGACGTGTAATTAGATTTGCTGGGGACTTTGCTGGGCGGCCTTGTCAGGCTGCACGCACACTGAGAAACCACTCGCTGGCAGGCAGATGGCTTACAGTTTGGAACACGACAGACCCGTGATGGGAAGAGCTATGTGTGTTTGTTTGATGGTGTGGTCAGTGCAGTGAAGAGTTCAGGGTTTGAACTACTGGTGTATAATTTTCTCTCCATAACCCGAATCTGTCAAATAACCTTCTACCCAATACAGAAATCTTTAACAGTTTTTTGTTTTTTTTTTTAAAGAAACTGTGCGACTGTGAGAAAAATGACAACAGTCTCCAATAAACAAAGTTCGGAAATGACAGCCTTGCTGATTCTTTTCAATAAAGCTCAATACTAATAAAGCAGAACTCAGTAAGAAGAGGACATCGGGTGCAACCAATTGCCAGATGTTAACAAATGTGCAGAAGACAAAAGCCGGAAACTTTAAAACAAAAAAGAAGACGTTGACTGCTTTAC
>JACVVK020000073.1:457500-525000 GCA_018292915.2 Batillaria attramentaria
AAATCGATCGGTTTAGTATTTTCGGAGAAATAGGCATCTGAACTGGGTTCACATGCAATGTCAACTCAGGCTCGGTTTACATGAAAACTGTAAGAGCGACCATTTTCTAGTAGTGAGTCAATTCAGAGTCCGTATTCAAGCTATCTACTGCCAAAAAATTGAGTGATTTAAATAAATATTACGCCTGTACACGAAAGACAACCAACTTGTCTCAAAAGGGCGATAACTCCCAAATCACTTAAGCAATCATCACACGCTTGAATCGTCTAATGTAACATTTTGATAAATTTGGATACCCCAAATTTGAAGCCATTCGGTTAAGTATCTTCGAAGAAACGGGCCCGGACACAATTCACACACGCACACACGCACACACGCACGCACACACGCACACACGCACACACATCCGCACAGACGGCACTCACTGAGGAGGAGAAGTGCGTTCGGAACACCATACGCGTCAGCATCGATGACGCAAGTTTTCTTACGTCATTGTCAGAGTTACACTTGCATAATCGTCTCTGCGGGAGATCGGCAGTGACGTGCGTTTGTACCACAGATGCTTGCCTATGAACGTGGAAATTTTAGCCCGTCCTATTATGTTGTTTCCATTACTATGGAAACAACATAAAAACTTGCAAAAGAAGGATGAAGTGCGTCAGTGTGCGTGTGTGTGTGTGGGGGGGGGGGGGAGGGGGAGGGGCTCAGTCCTGCACTGATATGAGAAGTCAGCTGTCATGTACAGGTCACACCTAAATCTACAAACTCCAAACCCCGCCAACAACAAAACCACCCGAAACGACATGATTTGAAAGCAAACTGCACGCGACGATTTCGCCTCTCACTGATCTCCTAGACCTTGTTGACGTCACAGTGGAAGCGAGCTGTGTGGGTTTGGAAACAGACCAAACGTCGGCCCAGTCACGCCACCACGGAAGCGAAGAAATCGAGAAACCAGACTGACTGTCCTCAGCATCACGCCCGTGACACCGCAAACCTGGCCAGAACAACATCAAACAGCGAAAGGCGTCCTGCCAGGCGCTGCTCTGCGGAAGCACTCAGGTGTAGCCAGGTGTGAAACGACCGTGCTCCGCTGCCTTCTTGCTTTGTGCCGTGGCCCGTGTTGTCGAGGTGCGAGTTGCACGTGCCGGAGATTAGTCCTGTAATGGGGACACTTAGCGCCGTGTTTCTTGCGTGGAGGTGATGCTCATGGTGATCCGTTTATGCTTTCAGAAGAGAATGGCTGCTGCTAGAAACAAAGTGATCCTCTCTTTTTTTTTTTTTAAAGTTGGAGTGGAAGTGGCGAAGGGGGGAAAAAGAGTGAGGAGTTGTCTGGGGGAGGAATGAACCTTAATACGCTTATCATAAACGCCGGGGTGTGTAATTAAGAGTCAGCGTAATGGTGTGTTTAACTCTCGGAGTATTATCATTAGGAAGGGATGGGGTTTCCTCTTCACTACGGGAAGCTGGCATGATGAAATATCCTGAAAAGCCAACAACATGCACCTGTCGACTCAGCAATGGGAGCCGACAATGCACAAACAGAAATGCTCCATCATAATAATCATAATAATAATAATAATAATGAAAAGTGTATTTCCGTGCGTGACCATGGTTTTCAAACTCCGGCTTCATTATTTAAAATTTCTGTATTTCAAAAGAAAATCTAATCGGCGAGTCTTTGTCTATACTATAGCAGACACGTAATTATAGGCAGACTATCTGTGTATGTCTCTGATAGCAAGGCTGGTGTGATGGACATTATCCTTTGGGATAGAGATCTCAAATGTGTCTAGTGCCATCCACCGTGTTCCTCCTTTAGTATGTCTCCGGACCTATTTTAATTATTCAATGTTTGTCACAGACTCACTTTTCCTTCATTTCCGCTTCCATGTGGGGAGCCGGGATAGCCGAATGGTAGAGCGTTGGACTTTCAAAGCTCGGGTTGTGTTCGAATCCCGCCTGGGGCCAAATATTTGTGCTGGCCTTTTTCTCGTTGCCCCGTCTTTGATATCACCCACACGTGGTGGAAAATGACGTTAAACCCCCAAACCCCCATCCACCCATCCGTTTCCAAGTAGAGGCCCGGGGACTTTGAAATCAGTAAATTGGCCATACTGCAATTTCGCAATGCCAACTGAAACGGCAACTTTCGTTCTTTTCGGTAATTCGTGTTCTGTCTAGAACAGGCCTAGAACAGCGGACTCCATTTGTCTGAATGATTTACCACCCTAGACATACGTCCAAGACATCCTACTGTCCAACGGTGATGGCGTACACATCTCCAAAGACTCACGATGGTTCTCCGGAGGCGGGATTAAAAAGTAATCCGCAGTACTGAGAAGGAGAGAGAGGGCAAGCATTTCATGCACACAGGAGAAAACTGCACAGCAAATGGGTCTTACTTCAAGGAATCGGCTTATGCTGCGGAGGAAACAACGGCTAATACTGTCACCTGATACCGCTGGGGCTTTTTTTCTTTTTTCTTTTTTTTTCTGCCGGCGGTTTTTGTCCCTGAAAAGAGCAGGTGTGAAATAATTCCGAAGGGGATGCGTGTTTATGGCTTTGACGCGGCGTGTGATAGCCGGGTAGCGAGCAGATTATAAGGTTGTGACAGAGGTTGGGGAGGTTCTCAAAACACGGGCGTGCAAGCCAAAGGGGCGTGGTGTTGGTTGTTTTGGAAATGAGGGATTATGCCTCGGGACTCATCCGTATCAGATTTCTGCGGGGGTGAGCGTGCAGGCTTGCGCGCGCGGGTGTACACACACACACACACACACACACACTGATACACAACGGTGCACACACACACACACACACACACACACACACACACACACACACACACACACACACACACACACACCGGCAAACAAACACAGGCTGTCAAATTTGTGAGACTGTGTGATATGATTCATTAATTAATATGCATAATCGGTAAATTCAAGTAAACCAAAGAAAGCTTTTTGTTGTAAATATAAACAAGCCGGATGGGGGGGGGGGGGGATACAGGGGTGAGTGCAATACAGTTAAAAGATCCCATTCCATAATGGGAGGGGTTGCAGACTGGAAAACAAATACACACCGGGCACGCTGGGAAAAGAAGAAAAAAATATGGCACAGGTGCTGAAACCTAGGCGTGAGTAGAGCTGAAAAAACAAACAATCTAAATGAAAATACGTTTCCGCGCTTTTTTATTTTTATTTTTTACCTAGTATAAAACGATCACCCCAACCTCCATCACCACCCTTCTCGCACCCACCCCACAGACGTATAGTACGGTATACGTCTGTGACCCACCCTCCCTTCTCAGTAGCCAAACTTTCTAGTCACCAATAATTCGTCACTTTCCAATCACCGGGACTCGTTCCTTACGCCGTCTACCGCTGCCTTGTTCGGCCGAAAAAAAAAAATGTAATTAGTTTTCATTCTCAGCTGTCAAGAGAACTTTAGCAAGTTTCAACAGCTCCTTCCTTCGCCTTTCACGCGGAAGACGTAATTCGACCTTTAATCGGTTTCAGTAGTGGCGACTCTATTTTTCACCGTTACTAACGAGGGTGTTAAAGTCGAAAAGAGCGTTGATCCATCTATGTTAGGCACGGGCTGCCTGCTTCTGGGGACACGCGCCAGTCTCGCGCGAAGCTTCCGGAGTTTTTACCATCTCGAGAAGGGTGGGTGGGTGTATGCGAGTTTTACGTTCTTTTCCACCACGTATGGGGGATATCAAAGACTGGGCAATGAAAAAAAAAAGGCCAGCACTTCACAAATTGATAAATATTTGGTCCCAGCCGGGGATTCGAACTCCCGAACTGAGCAATGAAAGTCCAACGCTCTACTATTCAGCTACTCCGGCTCCCCTGCCATCTCGAGAAAGTATTGTACGATATTTATTATAAAATAGATGGAGCCGGTAAAGACCAGCTGGTAGATCGCTGGACTGCGTGAGTTCGAATCTCGGCTGGGCGGAACCCAAACTTTGTGTTGGCATTTTCCTCGCTGCCCCGTATTTGGCATCACCCTTATTTGAGTGGCGGAAAAGGACGCCGCTAAACCCCTGGAACAACCAACCATGTGATTTCGAAATCAGTCACACCGTCGGAGCTCCACGTTGGCTCAGAACAGCGGCAGCCGTCTGTAGGCTGGAGGCTCTGTGTCGCGCGCCCCTGTTCCAGCGTTTGGCGGAGACAAAACAGAGGAACAGTAGGCCACGTGACCCGGGCTCCTGGCGGAACCCTCACGATTCCTGCTGCCTCGGGTCACAATGTAATCAGATGAGCCTACTACCTGTTCCCTTCACACGTCCACAAAGACGCACGCCTGACGAGGTGCCGGGGATTAGGCGTCCGACTAACATGGCATTAAAGTCCTCCCCGAAAGCTCAGCCGTATGAAGCCCTCCGGAAATAGACTGTAGGTGGCTGATCCTATCAAAGTTTCCACAAAACCTTCTTCAACTATCACGAAACATAAACGTTAAGTGAGCCTTCAAGAAATTTGATCGACTGACGGCTATATTTAAAGAGACACAACCTAAGCGCTACCGTGATTACCTCATATCTTACGATAGTCACCGAGGGTCTGCTGTATGCCGTTGACAAGGCGCACAAGCGAACAGCGCCCATCAACAAACCGGGTGACTAACTTTTTCCCCGTCTTTTCACCCCCTGGAATCGGAAGCGCATGGAAATGGGGAGTTAGCGCCTTTTTTGTCAAGCAACTGAACTCCAGTTTTGAGATATGGAAGAAAAATGAGGTGATGGGGAGACGATAAAACGCGCAGTTCACGGCTGGGACAAAAGACGCTCGGCTTTGTCCCGTGGTGTGTCTGTTAGGAAGGGATAATGATGATTATAAGGGGAAAACAGGAGCTGGGGTGAGGTGAAAGGAGGCGATTTGTCTCCAAAGTCTTCCTATCTCTGCTGCATCTCTTGACATTCGCGCCTGATCGTCGTGCCGGCTCCTCCTAACGGCCCCGTAGTATAAAGCACGCGAACAGTTTATCACTGAGATAAAGAAACTCTTGAGAAGTGTAGTAGCCTGATGCTTGATTAAAATTCTGCCAATAAAGTTCATTGCAGTGAATAAATCACGACACAGGTCACGCTGAAGTGACTTTGCCCTTTTGGAACTAAAAGACGACAATTTCTTTACTTTTTCTTCGTCTTTTTATTTTTGTCAGTGCAGCTTGGGACGGTGTGGGCATACTTTACCCCGTTGGCCAGTGAATTCGATGGGGGCTTTTGTCAGACTTGCAATCACACGAGAAAATGGCAAGCATCGCAGTCTAGGTGGATGGTACAATTGTAGTTGTTACAAGTTCACCAAATGTGTTCAGCAATCGTCTTTGGCTACATTTTCTGGTTTACTGACTATACTTCTGGGTGTTACACAAACAAAGTAACAAACAAACAAACAAACAAACGTGAATAGCACGATCTATCATTTGTTAGTGTGTAATGAAGTTGGGGAAAAGAATCTTTCAAGGATTCGGGACATCTCACAAATCAGCCAAAACAAAGACACAGTATCGTGGTTGTGACAGATCCACGACCGTGTCCTTAGGAAACACAGAGACGGGGGGCAGACGACGGGTTTAATCAAAGCGCACTTCATTTCTGTTCCTGCCCGTGTGTGATAAAGCCAATCAACGTGGCCGACTCCTCCACCCTCTTCCCTAATCCATCACGGGAAATAACTCTCATCACGGGGAATAACTCTCAAAACGTCGCACGGTCTCTCCGCGCTTGTGACCCCAGAAATCTGCATGAGAAAAGGGCACGAGTGGCGAGGGGCACTGAATCCGAAGGGAACCGAAACAGCAGTCATGGCGATCAAGGGGAGGAAAAATTCTTTGAATCGCCCTGGCGGATATTTTTCTCCTAAACGATAAGGTTTGTCGCCGAATCCCCCTCTGCCCTCGAGCATAATTAGTGCTGAGTGTCTCCCCACCCCCCACACCCCCGCCCTTCACCCACCCCCTACTCCCCAGCCTAGCATTTGTGCTGCCGTCTGTGTTTGAATTATTGATGAATCGAGTGATGGAGAGTTATCCGCGCTGAGCCGATCTACGTCCCTCTCTTAGGCAACTGATAATCAAAGTGTCATGCAGGGACACCATAAAGCATTCTTTCTAAATAACTTGCGACAGGAAAAAAGACTCTTTAAGAAGACCATTACGGAGTTTTTATCCCATTCCTAAGTCTTTGCGGGCATCGTGTTTGATGGGGGAATCAGACAGTTTGACTTACACAATCAGATATCGCTCAGCAGTGCGCAATGTTGCAGACAGACCAATTTCTAGCGCGTGTGTAAAGAAAGACCCCCCCCCCCCCAAAAAAAAAGAAAAAAGTCTAATGCTCACAACACAATAAAAATAAAAGTTCATATTTAAAAACAACAACTGACAAAGCACACACACACACACACACACACACACACACACACACACACACACACACACACGCTACCCTAGAGCTACCGCGATCTAATCAACCGCGGTAGTCTTGACTGCCGAACACACAGACTCGGACACAGACAGTATACTAAGATATAATAGTGAGTAAGATTAATGTCTTTTTTTGTCCTTCACTTAACATTCCACGGAAAACACACTGCGTTTTCTGTTGTCATTTGCAGTCTGCAAGCTGTGTAAACAGCGCTAACTGAGAACCCAATTCATACGGCACCACCTATACCTAATGGCACTGGCTGCCTGAGTGGCTCTCTCACATCAGTCTGGCAATTACTGAGGTATGTGACTGCAGCAGCGACAGTGGCAATTTGCTCTCACTCTACGTGCTTTATCACGACAACAGCCGACAGGTTAAAACGGCCTGATCTTGCAGCTCGAGCACCGGTACTGCCCCCCCCCCCACCCCCCACCCCTTCCACACCCACCCAACCACCCATGACAACCCCAACCTCACTTCTTTGCAAAAACAAAACAAACAAACATACAACAACTCTGTCTTGGTACGACTCGAACCTGCAGCTTTAGTGGCCAGCACAGCCCTACACTGAACATTTGCACGTTTCAACCTCAGAACTGAGTGAGCCTGCGCCCTGCCCCCCCCCCCCCCCCCCCCCGGCAACCTGTGCTGTACTACACCAAAAAGCACATGATTCTCTGCGGCGACGGACGTTTGACTGTCTACAGACACACAGTTTGATCTCGAGAACTTTCAAGGTTAGATCTAAAGGATCTGACCTAGCAGGGGATCCCGAGGCAAAAAATCGAATACCCTGATGGGCAGGAGAGTGGGTGGGTGGGTGTTTTGGGGCTTTAACGTCTTTTTCCACCACATACGGGTGATATCAAAGACGGGGCAACGATGAAAAAGCCAGCACAAATATTTGGCCCCAGCCGGAATACGAACTCACGACCCGAGCATTAGATGTCCAACGCTCTACCATTCGGCCACCCCGGCGCCCCCTGATGGGCAGGAATCTGGTTGGAGACAGATTTTCCCTCACCAAATCGAGTCAGATGCACGTCAGTGCAGACTCGTTTACCGTGTCTGTTCTTCGTGTACACTCACGTGCAGAGACGTGTGTACGTTACAGATCCAATTTCATCCGGGCGGGGTCAGTCGCCGAATGGAAAACGACAATAAGTACACACCCGGCACACATGCACTGATGCAGGAAGAAGAACTTGAGGAGAAGAAGAAGAGAAAATTTGGGTGGCTTTGTAGCGACGCACTTCCGGTGGGGGGGGGGAGGGGACGCAACCCGAATTTCTCAGTCTTACATCAGCAATGGGACTAGACGAAATTGCAAATACAGTGTATTAACTCGCACAACCCACCTAGAGAGGCCCAAAAGTACCCTTCTCCCGCTGTGTACCACGGACCAGCCCTACCCATCTGTCGCACCGTGCCACGTACCTGCGCCCCAAAATGTCAAGGAGGCAAATGTCACGGTATGACATTTGAACACTGGGTCCCTTGTCAACCAGCGATTCGCGATCCACATGACGCTATGTGCACTGATATAATTATCAGCAGGCATGCTTGGAAGCCATGCTCGGATTGAGAGAAAAAACTTTTTCAATTTTGCTTTCGTTTAGACTTGGTGCAGTCATGTACTGGCAAACCTTATGACACTATTTTTTGTTGCAGACTCTATCTAAAAACTATACGATGGGATGTATAAGGCCCAACGGCCATTTGTCCTTATTACCAATACCTATACCAATGCCGGAGGCTATGCAGACCCATCACACTTGTAAGATAAATTTGGGCCGAGCCCCCTGGGGAAGAGCATGTGGCCATAGTACAGCGTCTTATGTGTCTTTTTTCCCCTCCTCTCCGCATGAAAAAGTAAGTCCATCCATGTCTGAGGTGATTAGAATTCTAGATGACGACATGGTGATGTAGATGGAAAACGCGCTAGGCAGACACAATACCGCAGCGTGCAGTTCAACAGATAATCAAGTGAGACTATTATTCTGTCACCCTGGTTTCCCTGGCTCCCAAATAAAAAATAAAATAAAAAAACCTGAATGCCGTACGGAACGGAGGCTTCAGCTTGGCGTATACAACCAACCACAGCAATGCTGTTTACAAACCAGAGTGAACTACAAACGCATCTCAGTCTCTCTCTCTCTCTCTCTCTCTCACCGTGCGCACGCACACACACACACACACACACACACACACACACACACACACACACACACACACACACACACACACACACACCGGCACACACAGAAACATTATGATCACACACACACGATATGATCACTCACACACACACACACTGACTCAGTGTGTGTGTGTGTGTGTGTGTGTGTGTGTGTGTGTGTGTGTGTGGTGTGTGTGTGTGTGTGTGTGTGATAATAATGTGTGTGCCGGTCACACACACACACACACACACACACACACACACACACACACACACACACACACACGACACACGACACACACACACACACACCAACGATGATACACTACCGGGTTGCAAACACGATGCTTCGTCTGAGCCCTTTACTACAGAATATCCTGATGTATTCAAGTGTTGCTGTAAGCACCCGCTCTCAGCCTAACTCATCCCCGCCCTTCCAGTTACAAATACGTCACCCATTATTAAACAGGCTCGTTCAGTCCATCCTTGCCGCTATGCCAACATGTGTTTTGGAACACTGAGTTTCGCTCGTGAGTGCGCCCGGCCTGTACGCTCGAAATACTCTATCTTGATGATTAGTACAGCTCTTAATGCGACACGATGTTTGTTTCCACCTTGCCGCGCGAGAGGTCAAACATCATTCCCAGTTCTACGACTGTTGTTACACTACTGGAGCACTCAATATTACAAACGCTGCCACTGTGCAGGTGTCAGACAACAGAAAACAACTGAGAACGATCTCCCAGCATGAAAATGATAGCATTAGCCCATTTAACCAACGACGGGCAAACAGCACAAGCACGAGCACTTGCAGGATTTTCTGAGCAGGCCAGATAAGCACAAGGTGTACGTAACTGCGTTTCAGAAACAAGGACACTTGGAAACAAGGATATTATATCTCTGTTGACGAGAACTGCACGCCCCTCGTTCATAGGAGATGTTGTTTCCGGCACGCCAATTCAATGTTAGCATCTTACAGATTTCATCAGCAGGTCACAATAATGTACACTAGTAAGCATCATCTGAAGACGGGCGAAACAGGAACTTGATACACACTCTGTGTGTGTGTGTGTGTGTGTGTGTGTGTGTGTGTGTGTGTGTGTGTGTGTGTGTGTGTGTGTGTGTCAGTGTGTGTGTGTGTGTGTGTGTGTGTGTGTGTGTGTGTGTGTGTGTGTGTGTGTCAGTCTGTGTGTGTGTGTGTGTGTGTGTGTGTGTGTGTGTGTGTGTGTGTGTGTGAGTCTGTGTGTGTGCTCAGTGTGTGTGTGTGTGTGTCAGTCTGTGTGTGTGTGTGTGTGTGTGTGTGTGTCAGTCTGTGTGTGTGTGTGTGTGTGTGTGTGTGTGTGTGTGTGTGTGTGTGTGTGTGTGTGTGTGTGTGTGTGTGTGTGTTAGAGTTAGAGAGAGAGAGTAGAACACCAACAATAATGTATTCCACACTGACTCATAATGCCTTCACCATTCACGTCGATTGAGTCACGTTTTCAGAAAACAGCATTCGTGTACATTTTCCTGCTCACGAACGATAAAAAGCACCATCAACTCGAGGAAATATTTGTCAACAAATGACCCTGTCAAATATTTAATCTTGGCAGAAATCACGGTAACCCGGTAAGATGAACACAAACTCGCGCAGTTCGTACCGCACACGAGTATCCCACGTTTTTGACTTCTTTTTTTTTCCGGTTTTGGCCCTGTATGCGTAAAGCAGGCAAGATTAACGGTTCCTTGACAGCTCTTACTGCAGCAAACACGAGTATAATCAAAGTGCAATACTCCCACTCAGCCAGATTTAAATCCATGCAGACAAAAATTAAAAAATTTAAATAGTGAGGCGGCCACTAGTGCACAACCCCGAACCTGCATGGTAAGAATTGAAGTTAAGCAAACAGGCGACAAGGCGGCATCCTTAGCACAGCTGTGCACCGGACGCTATCATTTTCCGCTTAGACTATGCCTTACATGTAAGAAGCACACACACACACACACACACACACACACACACACACACACACACACACACGAGAGAGAGAGAGAGAGAGATGGCTTCGACACATGCGGTCCGAAGGGCGTCTTAAGGAAAGTGACACAGATGTCAGCGCACTAAGTTCTGTTTGTCACCAGTGCAAATCAGATTATTCCAGCATCAGCTGTGTCGTCAGACTGATCATCATCAGGTCGCCACGCCGCCGTCATTCTACAAGATGGCAGGACTGACAGCAGGAAGCGTGTCAAACGACACGAGCGAGTGAAAGGTGGACTTCGGCCAGTGTCAACACGCCTCGCACTAACCTGATCACCGTTCCTTGTCCAAAGAGATCGGGTTAGACAACACTAGTGCTGTTCCTCTAATCAGTCACCGTGACGACGACGGATTCGCTCCTCTTACTCAGTCACTGCCCTCGCTCTAAATCGAAGCTGAAACTGAGTTGGCATATGGTACTTAGCTGTGCCATGACAAAACTAAAGAAGTGGTGTAACACGTCTTTGTCTAATCTGGTCAGTCACAGGAGTGGCTTAAAGGCGTCCACCGTGACGACGCAACTGACGCTCTTGTTAGTAAGGGACTGCTCTCGCTCTGAATCCTGGGAAGTCGGCACATAGTACTTGTACCAACGCGTTTACCTTTGAAAACTAAAGACTCCTTGTCAATGACGAATGTCATTGTCTAACTTGATTTGGTCAGTAGACGACTGGCCCGAGGAGGTCTCCGCCTCGCCTGAAGCAGACCCTCAGTCAAGACTCAGTCTGCCTACTGAGTGGTTGCGACGGAGTTTGGGATTGACAGGTCGGGTATCGCAGAAATCACCTAGGCTTATCACCTAGGAACAGATAACGGTAGAACTAGAAGTCGCAAACTGTACAACAGACTGTAAAGTAAAACACGGTTGTCTGGTGGTCTGACAAAAGTAATAGTGTCATACAAAACACCAACAAACAAACAAAACGTTTAAAACAGTTCAGTCACTTCATTCAATCACTGTCTGTTTAGATTTCGGAAGCCGAGATATCAAAATAACATTCCTCAAAGTAGTATTTAGTAAACTCAACGCGATCACTCAGTGATTCACGGAAACTGATGTAGAAGCTACATACGAACAAAATAAAAAGGAGGAAATTCCTGTTCTTGCCGGAACAAGAAGAATGGTGTTCAGGTGGACGAGGCTCAAGGGCCGGAGAGGCAGGCTGAGACAGACAGAATGTGTGAAGATGACAGTGATATCCTGCAGAACAGAACAGATTTTTGTGACCTCATCAGCGCCACACAGTCCTGAGTCCAAACAAACCCAGAGAAACATTCCTCCTGGTCAAGATAGCTTCACTAAATGACTCAAACCCGGCTGACACGGTCGATAAAACTCTTACCTAGACGCACGACATCCCTCAATTACACAAATATCAGGCTCCCAAAAATAGCGCCGGGGTAAATTTTCTTAAAGAGCCATAAACAAAATTCCCCTAGATCTGATGGATTGGGTTCCCCTTACGAAAACACGCCCGGAAACTCCGCGCAGTTATCTCGAGAAAACAGTGTTCAACAAGACTACACCTAGCTCCCCCCGTGTTGGCACCGCCGCTTCATCACCCACAACACCCCCTGTCTGTGAGTCACTCTATCAAAGTGTCTGTCTACCTGTGTATTTCTACCTTCCTGGCCAGGCGATAACCTGCTTGAACCTCGGCTCGGGTCTCCTGCGAGGCGGAATCTGTGAGAGCGCATCACCCCTACCTGGTGCCAGGCAGCCCAGCGTTTAAATCACGCTTCCCACCTGAGAGTCCGATACCCTCCGTGCCTGGGTTTAACTGGCTAAGTGCACACCTGAGGTTGCGGGTATCTCTCCTGTAAAATGTGTGTCGCACCTCCTATAAAATGAGTCTCTCTCTCTCTCTCTCTCTCTCCAGTCTCTCTCCTGTAAAACGGATGTCTCTCCTATAGTAAAATGTGTCAGTGATGAAGAATACGTGAACTTTAAAGAGAAGACAAGAATAGAATTACATGATCGGACGCTGTTCGTTCCCACGGACCTGAACTAGGTGGGAGACACTGTATCTATAGCCAGCTTGTGTGTGTGTGTGTGTGTGTGTGTGTGTGTGTGTGTGTGTGTGTGTGTGTGTGTGTGTGTGTGTGTGTGTGTGTGTGTGTGTGTGTGGGTGTGTGTGTGTGTGGGTGGGTGGGTGTGTGTGTGTGTGCAAGGGGGAAGAGGGTGGTGGTGGTGGCTGGGGTGAGGCGCTCGGTGCTCACTTGCAAATGATGGTCCATGATCCAAAAGGAGAAAAAGTCACAGTGTGTAGCATTTAGTGTTGAACTGAAGTGACAAAGCCACGAGCGCCGCGCATCTGCTGTGATCATGCTAGGAATGTCCCGGGGCATGTTCCACCGGATTTAAAAAACAAAAAACAAACCAATCTGTGCAATTGGGTGCATTTTGGCACGATTTTAAGTGCTTCATAGAAGGAAACACACTTTTTGGGGAAAGGAAAATGTTTAGCCAGAGGTGGAAATCCGCCAAAAGTGAAAGATTTTAACCTCTGATTCTGCAAAGTAAATTTGAATGCATCAGTGTTGTGCAGGTCATGGGGTACCGGCTACAATCTAAAGTTAAGTTCTATTCTGCACATGCATAAACCTACACGCACCTTCTAAACTAAAACACCACGCAGCTGATCTAGCAAGAAAGTGCATGCAACATCACTGCTAAACTCATCTTTGGTGGCCACAGCACACATCCACAAAAGGTAAGTTCAAATTACTTTAAATCACTGCAATCATTTGGGTTAGGAACCAGAAAACCAAACTCAGCATGATGCGGATTAGTGGCAGTCACCTTTGGCAACTTCAGGTTAGTTTGCCCTACGGGATTTACCCACACTCAAAAACCACACCGGCAAAGTTCCTTACACACCTGGAGAGTCAATAAAGCGTGTCGTGTGTCTTCTGGTGTCTGGCATCTGTCTCCGGGCGCGGTCACGGTTACCCTGGACACACAGCCCGACATATGCAGCAACATCAAAGACAACCTTGTATCCTACAAAGCCTGCGGGGAATAGGGTTTCTGTGGCCTCCACCCTAACATCAAGGTCTACTGATAAACACTAATGAGCTGACCCCCGTCCTACACCCCACACTGCTATTTCTCTCTGCCTGCCAGATCACGGTGCTGAGACAATTAGGGAGTTTACCTGAGGCGGTGCCACAATGCCAGGTATTGTGGTCTCTGAGAGCGCACGCTTTCACGCTTGTGAATCTCTGAATGCCTTGACCGGTCTACTGAAGTTTGGCTCGCAAGAGATAAAGAAAAATCAAAGCCTTTCTATTTTGCACTGTTGTAAACTGCCCAAGTTAAGTCGGTGTAACAAGCGAGATGGTGAACTCAAAAGCACCAGTTACTCCAGGGCACTTCCAGCCTAGAGCTCAGTGAAGCAGCATTGACGTACACCTAAAGTGCCTCGGGTCCGTGTAGCTTAAGGCTGGAAGTGCCCCGGTGTCATTTGCGTCAGTTACACCGGAACAAAGCAAATGTTCTTCATGTCTCTCGCTAACACCTAGTACATGTACAGCTCATTTGAAGAAATTCTTCAACTAACATGTTTCAAGCTCTAAATATCGACAGCAACTCGTATACGCTAGTTTGTTACATTTTCCATTTAAAAAAAAAAAATCACATACAGTGTATCACTCAGTGACAATGGGGTGTCCCAACAGTCCCCCCCCCCTCCCCCTCCTTCCCGCCAGGCCACCCATATCAAACAAAGCCATGTTGAAAAGCATCTGACACAGGAAGGCTAGTGCAGGAGGCGTAACTAATTAACGGAAGAGATTAATTGGCAGTCAGATAAGGCTGTCACCACTATCGGCGTCTTGCACACGATCACGTTTCCTGCACTAGGTGTCTCGAAGGTGTTAGAGAACGATGGGGACTTTGACCGGTATGAAAGATGGAGAATGGACGGTGGTAACGTGGGTATGGATGTGCTGGCTCTGCGATCTCAAGGTCCGAAGTTCCAATCCCTCTTCTCCCTGCTGGGGCCAAATATAGTGCTGGCCTTTTTCCTCGTTGCCCCGTCTTTGATATCACCCTTATGTGGTGGAAAAGGACGTTAAACTCCCAAACACCCACCCACCCTCCAATCCCTTTTCCTTACTTTCACTTTCAGCGTTTACAATATCCGCAAGAGTGTGCGCGAGCGCGCGAGCGCATGTGTGTGTGTGTGTGTGTGTGTGTGTGTAGGGGGGGGGGGGTCAAGTGGTTAGTCAATTCAGTAAGACCTTACAGTGTCTGTTGCCAAAATGTCAAGTGATGTGCGTGTGCCCAAGATCCACTCAGATTCAAGTATGACACTTGTGACTGCACTGGAAGTGACAATACACTAATTAGATTTTGTTGTTGTTGAATGTACGTCAACCTGTGGCCTTGTTTAGCTCGTGAGAAATGAAGGTCAGTGCACCCTGGTACCAGCAAACAATCCAAGACAAAACGGACTTCATGACCCAGAATCAGTCCACATTCCAACGTCCACCTTATATTCATTGTTACAACCTAAACACATTAAGCGGCGCATTGTGTCCGATCACCCTACCCAGACACCCCCACCTATTCCTTAATTTCTTCTGCATCATCGTAACATCTTGTACCTGCCACAAGGTGCGTTATGTAACGAGGCAAGGTAAGCGCGGTGTCACGTTTCCGAAGCGCCCCCCCCCCCCCCCCCCACAGACACCTGGCATCACCTGGGCACCGCACCGTCTGCGACTGATGGCATTTGGCCCTGGGGCTAATTGCCTGCAATTTGGAACTATGTGAACCTTGTCCCCTCAAACCGCACACCGTCATACATCTCCGCGGCCAAAGCACGTGAAACGCGCAATTAGGACAGAGGTGGGCGAGGTGAACTTATCTGTAGGTGTTTCCCCCTCACCTTGTAGTGCGCCAGATAAAACACCTTTCCTTTCCTTTCCTGCAAGGTGTCTTCAATCCAACAGCTTGCCACAGGTAAGTGCATGCCAGAACCCTGCCTTTGTTCCGTTTCTCTTGCAGTTTTCTCTTGTTCAATGTTAAATGCATGCTGCAGAATTGGATGCATCCAAAGACACTTCTTTTACGCCACTCCGGCAAGGCCCTGTGATGTTTTGACCATACCACTGACTTTCCGCCAAAAGCCGTTCTGTGTAAACCTGCAAATCTTCGAATCTTGGCGCTTTTCGAGTTCAAACTAAAGATTTGCTTGTTGGGTTAGGGAGGCGCACACATTTAGTACAACCTACACGAACTTTTTTTTCTCTCTCTCGACTTTTAGTAGTTCGTTCTCAGAAGGGGAAGGGATTTGAAGTGGAGGGGGGGGGGGGGTCAGTAATGGCAGTGTGAGAGAGTGGTGCCGCTTGCCGTGTCACCAACCCGCCAAGACCAATTCCTGACGTCAACGTCACTGGAGGGGAACCGTTTCCATGGTAACCAAGACCCCAGGCGTCAGCGGTTAAGCTCGCATGTGTCAAACCAGTCGAGCTCTTATCCGCAAATTGTCCTTATCCTGATCCTGATAAAATTTTGAGAATACTGCAGTTCACAACAACAGCGTGGTATCACCTGTGTACAGCCCCCCCCCCCCCCCCCCCAAAAAAAAAAAAAAAGAAAAAAAAGTGGATGACTCTGGCCATACCAGTTCCTTCATCCGTTTATTTTATCACACACACACACACACACACAACACACACACACACACACACACACACACACACACCATTAATAGTAGTAGCAGTAGTAGTGTATTGCTACTATTATACAAATGATAATCTGTGCGAAAAAAAATTCATTTCAGGCATTACAGTTTGTATGGAAGTTGTATGTTGGCCATTCTGTACTGTCATCTGTAAATATATTCTTTAAGTTTTACTATATGTTTTTAAGCCATGCTCAGTGATACAGGCGGTCAGCCTGGGTATAGCAACTGTTTTGCGGTTGTAGGAAGTTATCTCGAGCCAGTGCCGGACCCATCTTCCTTCCCGGGCTCGGATCCCCCCCCCCCTCTCTCTCTCTCTCTCTCTCACACACACACACACACACACACACACACACACACACACACACACACCGGCACCCGGGCACGCACACACAAATAATTATAGGACTACAACCAGCAGACTGTTAACACATTATGTCAGGTTTTATGCTTACCACCTTGCTCCCTTGCTTCACACGCACCTAAACTCAACTTCAGTGTGGGGCTGATACCTCTGCGCGAGACGGCAAAAGTGGTTTCCCTCCACAATACTTTTTTTTTCTCAGTTTCTTTCTACCCCCAGGACTGAACACTGAGAATGGCGGTAAATGCCTTGTGAAACTTTGCGCCGCTCCGGAAAAAAAGGGGGAAAAAAATTCACCACAGGGATCGACTGAACTAAGTTAGCTCAACGAACTGAGTTGTGAAAAATGAGGGAAAGTAGGCAACACTGTCAGAGACGTTCATCTCCTGCACAAATAATCGTTGCGGTGATAAGGGTGTTTTCTCAGGACTGAGAATTCCGTAGTTTATCAGGTGGGGGACCATGCTTAGTGTAGAGCACAATGTGGAAGCCAAGGTGGAGAGGAAAAGAAATAAATAAGAAACATACCGACTCCTATCTTGCTCCCTTTTGGCGGCAGTGAAGACAGATATGGGGCGGGGGCGTTACCGTTGGTTTTGACAGAAACAGGAGAGACGCCGGAACGAATTTTTATGCACACACACACACACACACACACACACACACACACACACACACACACACACACACACACACACACACACACGCCGTGGCAGTCGGAGAGACAGACAGACAGACAGACGTGACACACACCACACACACACACACACACACACACACTCGGACAGGCAGAGGGGCAGGCAAACAGGCAGATACTTAGGCAGACAGAGACAAAAACAGACAGACAGACAGACAGGGGCAAACAGGAACGGACAGGGACGGACAGACAGACAGACAGACAGACCCAAAACATAACTTTAATTCAGTCACCAATCCCCTGCTCCGCTACTTACCAAAGTACAAACATACGTTCTGATCAGTCTGTGGAAACCATGATCAAATAAAAAGAAACTGAGTATCAGTTTGTCGTCAAACCGTCCTTTGGCTCTAAGAAAGGCACAAAGGCTGTGAGAACGCTGACGTGAAAGACTATACTTCTGTTATTCAGGACACTGACACGTGACAAAACCCAACCAACCCTGAAAAAGATGGATTGGTAAGAGACTGAGTTATGTCGGTCGCGCACTTAACGCTGTGATTGCTTCGCTAGTGTCTTTCTTCATCAGTCCTCGCCGTAACACAAAAACAACAGGCATTTTGCTGGGCTGGGGCTGGGAGACTGAGGCCATGTGACTAGGTTACGCTTCACCCCAGCTGTTGTGACAACTGATTTTACAAATCTCTACGCCGCCAAACTGGACGGAAAATAAAAGTGTAAAGTGGGATATGAAAACGTCTGACGCTACGGTGTTGTCTTCGTGTATCAACAGACTTGTCTCGCCGACACGCTGGTTTGGGTTTCAAAGTTATCAGATAACAATCTTGTGACGTTTTGTGGCTGTTGTGCTTCTTCAAACTGAACGCACAGATTGCGCAGTCTTTCTCTTCATTTGACGTCCCCCCCGGGGGGGGGGGGGGGGGGGTCTTTGTTGTCACTGAATGTGCAGAACGTTAGCACGATCTAACCAGTCACTGGAGGGTTTGGCGGGTTGGTTGAGTAAGGCGTAACTGATGGGTATATGGGTGTGAGTGTGTGTGTGTGTGTGGGGGGGGGGGGGGGGATTAACGATGCCATTGAAGTAAGATGCACAGACCAGTAATAAAACCTTAAAACCATAAAACCATGTACCTGTATTGTATGCACCTAGATGGTAGAAATTCTGTTTCCTGCGTCTTCTAAGGGAGACGTGAACCACTTCGTATCTGTTTTATTTACTTCTCTTTTTGTTTCTTACAAAACACTGTTCCTCTCCTTGTTTTTGTTCTGTGCGTCTTCTTTCCATTTTAAATCCGCCACTTACAGCCCTGGTCGACCAGAGAACTTTAACGAGTGACATTTAAAGGCCGCGGGCATTTAGGCCGGTTTGCCAGTTAAACTGTAATTTGATATGGACCCCTTGCTGGTCGGTTACTAGCGCCTACCACATACTGCAGCACGTGCAGCTCGCAGATCTTCCACAAATGCCTGCGCCCTTTAAGGACGTATCGTCTCAGATTTTTTTTTTTTAATTGAAAAAAAAAGAAAGAAAAAACCCTCTGATTACAGACTCTGTTCTCTCTCAGCCATTACTCAAACAGAACAGATATGTTTAGCACCGTCTCCGAACACGGATCGCTGTTCCCACACTCCAAGACCCGAAGTTTTACGAGAGGCATGCTGGCAGTTACCTGCAGGAGGTAATCTCTGGACAGGTGTAAATTATTTTCCTGAAGAGGCACACCTGAGATTGGCGGTGAAGTGATGGTGGTAAATCTACACTGCACTTCCCCTCCCTCTGATTAGTTTTCAGGTGTACGGATGCTGTGTGGTTGATAAGTCTCTCACCTGTATGTCGCGAGGTTTGTCGGGAACATCCGGTCTCAGTCACGGGGTCAATGACTAATGTATACGTTTTGTCGGATAGGAGGTCGTGGAAACCGGGGGAACCGCTCCGGCGGTGCGCGCCCGCCACACACACACACACACACACACACACACACACACATGATGTTACGCGTACACACTTGAAGTTGATCTGCGAGAGTTATACCTAGTGCACTTGTCCTCTGAAAGCTACGTTGCAGCACTGAGAAAAGGTGTCCTCATTACCCCCCACTGATGCCCGAGTCTGCCCTTGATGCCGAGTCTGCCCTTGAAGAGCCTGACACTGAATCCAATTACTGACTGCACCTCCATAATTACGGGAAAGTACCAACGAAGATGAGGTGACGGAATGTATCGCGAAGTAAGTCCGAGTCAGCAGTGTCGGTATTTTTGTTTGTTTTTCAAAGTCAGTGATAGAACTATCAGTAACGCCATACATAACTTTCAACATTCAGTGACGCCGACTGCGATCAATGCAATGACATCAGGTTTAGAATTGATACTCTATGTGCGTGAGTTAACTAACCAAGCGAAGTGAAGAAAATTCTGCAGCGTAAATTCTGCATTCTGCAAATCACCCTCTATAGTCTTTGAAAAGGTTAGGGACTTGATCAAGCTGATGCTAAAACCTGTGACGAATACTGAATGCCGAAAATAGATCTTACCAGTAATGACTAGAATAATCGTTACGTGTACAAGTACATGTATCGTGATCTGCACTGACACAAGCCACAGTACAAATGGCACACCGCCGTGTGTGCGGCCTACAGTATACAATATCCTTGTACAACACTAACACTACAGGTCTTCTCACGTGTCCTCAAGTGCCAACTTGGACCTGCGACTCAGTGTGTGTGTGTGTGTGTGTGTGTGTGTGTGTGTGTGTGTGTGTGTGTGTGTGTGATGCCCATTGTCAATTGTGCTGGGCAAGCATCACACGAGTATATAGCACTCGGTGTCGAGTTTCCCCTTCCTGATCGGGTCGTTGTTCACAAGAGATGCTATCTCTCGACCTGCCCTCATTTTCTACGCTACACCAGGCCTGAAACAAAGACGCACTTTACTGTAGGTGTATTGTGGAAAAGACCTGACTAACGAGAGGCGGGGACAAAAGGTTGCTAATGTGTTCAGGGTGGCCGCGCTTTGAGGCAATGACATAATATGACAATGACAATAATCTTTATTTTCCAACGCAGATGAAGCGAGGTACCTTTCCACCCTCCAACAAACACCAAACTGTGCTGGTCACTTCAGATATTCCGCTAAAGGGTACAACGGTGAAAATGTACATTTTGTTGGAGTTCTTTCTTTGTTTAAGATAAAGCAATACAGGCAATACCTCAGGACATTAAAAAAAAAAAGTATTTAAAATCAGTATCAAGGTCATAGCGTATGAAACCGCTGGTGAAGACCGTTTTGTGAAGTATTCTTTGTGATATCACACATGTGACTGAATATGATTCATCATTCACAGTTCATCCCACCACCTTGGTCCTGGGACCTTTCGATCTCATGAACACCCTACAAACACTGTTCCCCTCTCCCTACCCCCCCCCCCTCCAAACCCATCCCTCCTTACCCACCACCCTGCAAGCAGTTTCATTGTCTGACTGTGACTTTCTGACTGGCATCCTCTCTCAGCGAACACATCTCTGATTTATTCATTCCAACATGCCTCTCAGAAATCATGAATAATATTGATTTCCTCCCTCCACTTTTCACTTTTTTTCCCCCCTTCATTCTGCCGGAGCCCTCATCGGCCGAATCTTGAGGTGCCATGGCGGCCGACCAGTTTTGGGGGGGGGGGGGGGGGAGGGGGTGACGGGGGGGGGGGGGGGGGGAGAAGTGGATCGAGATACGTCCCGTAACGGACAGCGCGTGGACCAAAATCTCGTAAACTTCCACAAAATGGCCCATTCGGGTATCGGCCATCGGCACTCGTATTTCAGGACAGATAGCGTGTGACACTTCTGGGAGGCGCGACACGGGGTTTTTGCAAGAGAGATCAATTATTGAGGTTGAAGATGTTTGGGACATCATCAGTACAGCCATTCTTGCTCCACAGTCCTCTCCGGGCCGTGGCCATTACAATGTGAAGAAATGTTAAAGGTTTACGTTGTGTGTCTAGCATCACCAGTCTACCAAACCTTCCCATCTATACACTTACACTGACGTACACGGCGGATTACTGCCCCCAGCCCTACCGCTGTAGACCAGGAAGTCCTGTTTGACATTTGTCAGATATTTCTCTGGCTAAAGTCACATACGTGTCCCCGAATTTTAAGTGCCTTCCCATTTCCAGGTTTATTTCCGTTCACTGAAAGATATACACTGTGACACGTGCGGGGAGCCGGGATGGCCGAATGGTAGAGCGTTGGACTTCTAATGCTCGGGTCGCGAGTTCGTATCCCGGCTGGGGCCAAATATTTGTGCTGGCTTTTTCATCGTTGCCCCGTCTTTGATATCACCCGTATGTGGTGGAAAAGGACGTTAAACCCCCAAACACCCACCCACCCTATACACACGTGCTCTGCCAAAACAGCGACGGTAGGAAAGGCGCATAATTATGTGCGTCGCCCGTCAAATTTCATTGAAATCGCTGAAAATGCACAACACTGAAAGTTTAACAACATGCATCACTCCAAAGTTTAATACCATGCAGCACTGCTCGAGTTTCCATCATCAGCACCACCCAATTCCACACGAGTGTTAAAAAAAAAAAAAAAAAAAAAAGTGCAGGCCGTTTCACAGTGATAGCCTCCTCACGATTGTGTGGGAGAAAGCAATATTCTAAACCGGTCTGGTGATAAGTCTTGTCACGGCCCAGGCTGTCGTCACGGGAGGCCGCCGCAAGTCGTTGCGCACTGTCTCAAAGGTGGCATCAACGCTTTCCGGGAATAGGATGTCAACCGGTCCCGAATTTACTCTCTCCATCATGTCGAATCCTTTTCTTCTGAATGCAAATTTGCCCAGCTCGGGGTCACGAACGTTCTATTTTGATCACGAGAGACTGGCTAAGTCAGTCGTCGAACGGTGTCAGGAACCTGAATAAGTATCAGTATTACTTTTGGGCAGAGTAATTAAAACCGTTTTTTAGCACGGAGTGAAAGATGCGTTGTGGAAACTATTACATCAGGCTTAAAAGTTAAATTTCGTCTTTTGCTGGAGACAAGAGACATAAACAACTGTGAAGCTGTAGTTTTGTTTGACTTTCAAACAATACAATGAAAACAAAACGACTAAAAAATATCTACATAAAAAAAATCAAGTCTTTTCTCCCATGAAAAAAAAAAGATGATTTAGAAAAAATTAGTCATGGAAATTGAAGTTAATCTACCGTGACCGAGAATTACATCAACTAACCGCCCAGTCACACCAAAGCACGTCACCACAACCCCCGTCTCATGCAAATTACACATTTGTACCGAGCACGAGAATCCCATGTTTTTTGTTGTTTTTTTTGTTTTGTTTTTTTTACTCTTTTCTGGTTCTGGCAAGATTAATGGTTCCTTGATGGCTCTCACTACAGCAAGCACGAGTATAAGGGTGGTCCTGGGTGGAATCCATGGAGGGCTCGGAAGCTGGGGCAATTTTTATTATGCATGTGATGGAGATGAGGATGATGGTAAGATGATGCTATGGAGGTCCGTGTGGTTGGGGACTGCGGGAAAGGGCCGCATTCCAGGCTTCCTGTCATAAATATCCCAGCATTAACCAGGCCCGGGAACTACAGCACCTGCGGTGAGGGCAGTGTAATCATCCACATCATAAGGCAAGACGTGTCATGCCAAGGGAAAAACCCCCAAAGTCGCACCCGTGAAGTGGGTGAAGCTGGGCTGTGTGGCAACAGCCTCCCCATTGGGCCCATAGCACACCCGCTCTGGGTAGGAGCCGACCTAGGCAGGAAAAATCCCGCTTGTCTCGGCTGGGACTCGAACCCGGGTCTCCCGGGCCATGGTCCGAAGTACTAACCACTACACTACGGGGGCCGGTTGTTTCGTGTTTTATTGAGGCCAGTGGTGCACAACCTCAGACTTACCTGGTAGGAGGGGTGGGGAGGGGTAGGTGGGTGGGTGGGTGTTTAGGAGTTTAACGTCGTTTTCCACCACATAGGGTGATATCAAAGACGGGGCAACGAGAAAAAAGGCCAGCACAATTACTTGGTAGGAACTGAGTTAAAATCTGACTAATGTCGACTTGCGATGCAGGACCAAACAGCCAGCACCATTCCTGTATTATGTCCTGGGCTACAGCGAGACGTTCATCTCCTCACTACCTGACAGACAGACGCCTCAATCAACACGCAAGGACAAGACAAACACGGGCAAGATGGCGCCCGGAGCTGCCCACACCAGCCGTGTTGACAAGCTTCGATCTGAACCAATATCCACCACGTGGCCGGGCCTGACCTCATCAATGTGTTCGCTTAAAATCAAATTAATATCCAACTTTAGGATCAGTTGGGAACAATATTGACAATCCCCTGATACATTTTGGGTGTTCGATTTTCGGCACCGTGCTCTGGTACTTGGCCATGACATCATCAGTGACCCCACATCTGAGACATTGCTTTAAACACACAATGAAACGTTAGTTGAACCTGAAGATGAAACACCGACAACACACACACACACACACACACACACACACACACACACACACAGAGAGAGAGAGAGAGGAGAGAGAGAGAGAGAGAGAGAGAGAGATCGGTCGGGTGGTTGGTTGTCTGGGCTCAAGACACACGTGAGATGTTTGTTTGTTCGAACAAACATGGAGAACAGCTCAAAACACGCTCCGTAAAAAAAATTAGGGCAAAGACATGTTGTAGCCGCATGTCACACGAGACTGAAACACGGAAAAACACCATGTATGCTGATTGTTCGGTCTAAAATCACTCCCGTGTGACATCGGCTTTGGGCTTAGGGTCTTTTTCCGTCAGACAAAGGTGACATCAAAGACGGGGCGGCGAGGGAAAAGCCAACACACATTTTCAAATTTTCGGACCACAGCTGGGATTCAAACTCACGACCCGAACATTCAATGTTTGGGACATCATCAGTACAGCCATTCTTACTCCATAGTCCTCTCTTGGCTATGGTCATTACAATGTGAAGAAATGTTACAAGAAATGTCTACAGCCCAACACTCTACAAGCTCGGCTATCCGGCTCCCCAGAGAGAGAGGGTGGGTGGGGTGTTTGGGGGGTTTAACGTCCTTTTCCACCACATACGGGTGATATCAAAGACGGGGCAACGATGAAAAAGCCAGCACAAATATTTGGCCCCAGCCGGGATACGAACTCACGACCCGAGAACTGGAAGTCCGACGCTCTACCATTCGGCCACCCCACCTCAGAGAGAGAGAGAGAGAGAGGCAGAGACAGAGACAATGTTAAAAACAACAACAACAACAACAACAACAAAACCAACCGCCTAGCACCTGAAGAAAACAAAGACAAAACAACGCTGCAAGAAGGTAACGTCGTCCTTTTTTTGTCCACAATCTAGCTTACAATCCCACTATATCAACACTGCAGTCAGTCTACCTGCGCTAAAGACCTGTCTGGATTTTGACAGCCATTTCCTGTCTCGCGCACCTAGCAGCCCCCACAGAGACAAAATTTAAGGTGAGCGAGATAGTGATGCCATGCCAACATTTTAATCGTTTACCTACATCTGTGACTTGAAGCAAAGGTCAAAGAGGTGAGTCTTCTAGACTGAAGGGAAGTAAAGGTGAGCTGGTGGTGGTGGAGTGGGTGGGGGAGGAGGTGGATCCGGAGGACAATGGTTCCCTGTTGAAGCCTCACCTAAATGCTGTCAGAGTGGTATCAACATGGCGATTAGCACCGGGGCCAGCTCTACAGGTACCCTCTACAAACACACATCTACCTGTCTGTGTCGACAGGCACAACGTGCACCTCTGCCGAAACTTCAACTTATACAACCTGCCAACTCCGGCATCACTCTCAGTACAAACCCACAACGGTTGGGAAATAGTTCAAAAAGAGAATGTCGACCAAAGCCCTGAGAAGCGACAGCACAGAGGTGACGGAGCTGCAGTGTCTCCTTTCTCGGTCAGCCCTGGAACACTTCCCTTCTCAATGTCAACTTAGTTTATGTGGACGTAACCCATATACACAGGAAACTGCACAAGGAAGTGACCCTCCTTGGCTGTTTCCTGTTTTAATTTACGTGATGAAGATTTCTTTTTTATCTACATTTTTTTGTCCATGAAAAGCATCATTATGAGAAGAAGAAAAAACAACAAAAAACAACAATAACAACAACAAAACAGGTTTTATAACTGCTCCTTGAGATGTTTTCTTTTTAGATCTAATCAGTGATACACATTAGACTCGACAGCCAGCCAGGCGCTTCGCAAACAAGTACTGGATGCTGCTCTGCCAAAAAAAAAAAAAAAAAACTCTACAATTTAAACGACACAAAACTGAGCTATTTTGGTACTTTCTCTCATATGTAATAGCCTTTGGGGTTCAGTTTCAATCAGGTGTAACCGGGGACAGGTTTCTTCAGTTTGCAGGTGGAAAGCCTAGTGATTCAGCCCCTGAGCGCGTGCTGATGTAGATAGGAGCTAAACGGGCAAGGTGTGCGTGTTTTGGGAGGTAAGAAAACAAGGGAGGCCTTGTGGCAAAACTACCTGCGTCGGTACAAGCCCTGGAAACCTGTCCCATACCGACACACACCTGGTTTCCATCAGACCAGCATCACCTGAAATTCCTGTAGCTGGCCCCGAGGTCAGGTTGCTATGTGACTGTGACTGTGAGCCACATAAGGCTGAGGTAAACTTGCGTACCACACGTTCCACAGTCCCCAGATGGCAAGAACTTATCCACATTCTCGGCGGACTGACAAACCGTAGTACTGCGGCTTGGCCCGCTTTAGTATTTGTCATGGAAGAACGAACTCACGGCATAAGCATATTACAAGTGTGCTGTACCCGTTATCTGTCACAAGATATGCACTTGGGATTGTATTCATTTCACCGAGAAACAGTCAAAAAAACCAAACATAATTATGCAACCAGGCCCGGGTAAGACTACATGACATTGTGTCCCCAAAATCAGCAGATCTTGCTGACTGGCTGAAAAACAAGTGACGTGGCAAACTGAGCTTAATTAGGGTCAGTCGGTAGTACTTTCCCTATTCACCGGCACTGGTCCGCCACAACAGTCGTTGGGTGACACCGGTACTGACAGTACGTCGAAGACAAATAAGTCCCTAAAGACAAAAATCGAGAAAGAAAATAAAGAAAATATGGGCCACACGGCGGAAGAGCTTATATCATTTCAAGATGCGCCTCTTGCAGGGCATAGGCACTGGCCATCAACCAAAGAAAGCCTTTGGCAGGTCGAATGTCCTTTATCTGCTGTGTAATAAGAAGAACCCATCAAGCGGCCATTCCCAGGTCCCGCCATCTTCATATGGTCGCTTTCTACAGACGTGACTGCGTGTGTCCATCTGGATGCAGACCGGGCGGCCATTATCGCTTGGAACAGGTGTGGCTGCATTAAAATGACCTTTATATTTTATACCATCGTGCTTTGCACCCATTCCTACAGGTGAAAGGAAAAAAACAAAAACAAAAAACACACAGGCACCATGCCTGACAGCATGTCAGGTAACAACAATAACATCACTGGCTGGCAGGTGAGTTATGAAAACATGCACCGCTTTTCAGGTCACACGCCATCAGATTCTGCGCCGCCCCGCATACCTAGCCATGTATCAATGATCAACCTGTCAGGTGAGTTATGAAAACAGTCGTCGCTGGACCCATCAGTCCCAAAACACGTGACTACATGACACGACTACGCCGCGTCCAGACAGGAAGAAAGCGTTTGTTTCAAACACCTGCTCTCGGCGCCTTTTTTGTTTTCATTTTTTCTTTCTTTTCTTCTTCTCCTTTTTTCCCCCCCTTTTTTTTTTCTCTCTCCCAATCGACGTGACACTCCTGAAAACTATGGGTAGAAAGTAATCACGTCTGTATGATAAATCGGTTCATCAGTCGTATTTCTATTCAAGCAAATCCCTCATGGGTAAGGCTGTGAAATGCTGGTATTTAATAGACTACAACGATGGTCTCTCTTCTCTTCATTTCTCGGCCTCGCCTTCTTCTATGGTTCCTCCTTTGCATAGTCTTTACACACGTAACACTTTGAAGTAACAAAACAAAAGCGTTCCTTAAGAAAGGCCCCCAAAACCCACAGACGACGAACGTGCTTCACAAACGAATAATAAAACCAAAACACGAAAAAGAAAATTCCAAGCGGTGTGCGTGTGTGTGTCGTTTGTCGTGTGTGTGTGTGTGTGTGTGTGTGTGTGTGTGTGTGTGTGTGTGTGTGTGTGTGTGTGTGAGAGAGTGAGAGAGAGAGACAGACAGACAGATAGACAGACAGACAGACAGACAGACGGACGGGTGAGGGGGGAGGGGGGCGGATTGCCAGGGAGATGGCAAGCAAAAGCATGACTAAAGCGCAGTGACGCGCACGGCTAGTTTTCAACCCAAGTCATCCCAGCAACAACTTCACTTGTACGCCCGAAGGCCCAAAATGACCAAACAACGAAATAAAACGAAAACAAACGTGATACCCGCTATCCGTAACCTCCACGTCTCCAGGCAAAACCAGAATCAAAGCTAGCAAAACACATGGCTGTCAAACTCAGAACCATTGATCAGTCGAGCGGCCAACCCCAGATCATCTTCATGTAGCGGGTACACAAACCACTTGGACAAAAGATGGTCAAAACGGCCAATGGCCAAACCAAACAGCCCTCTGAAGCTCTTAATTTCCGAGCACGTTCGATATGCAAATAATAAACCCGGCCGATGCAGATCCAGCGTTTGGTGAAAGTAGTAAAGAGGAAACGAAGAAAACGGGTGTATCATTGGTTTTCGAAATACAGTGTTCTACTAGAGAAGCAGCTTTTTTTCCTATAGCTGAAATATCTCAATGGTCAAACTGCACGCGCCTATTTCGTTTCTCATCTCATCTCTGCTACAGTAAGTAGGTCGATCCGCATCCGTGCACTACGATGGTGTTAGTGACTCGATCCGGCGTAAGCACCCAAAACCTCTCCGCCGCGCGACTGAAACAGCCAAACTGGAACCGAAGCATACGTTAACAATTGATCATATCCGCACAGTAGTTCCCGGAAAACGTGAGCCTAGTTTGATTATCGTCGGTGTAGGTGTACATCTTTAGTGTGTTGTGAACAGATTTTATAGCAGCTTAGACATCTCTATTGCCAAAGACATGGAAATCCCCTTTCTTCCTATCTCTTTCTTTAAAGATCTGTCCCATCATAACACTGTATTTGACGTCTCCGCTGCACATGTTTTTGTACTTATGAGCACACTAATAAGTTTTTGACTTGTGCTCGGCCTCGTGAAAATTGTGAGAGTGCATATTTATATTTGTTCAAAATGAATAAAACTGTTTAAACCACATGGAAAAGAACACCGGGAGACGAATGACGCTTTTCCGTCAGTTTTCCTAACTGTGGCTGACACTAGATGGTGGTGACGTCACAGTCGGAGTGAGCTGTGTGCTCCACGATGAATCCTTGGCCCCCCTCCCCCCCCCCCCCTTTTCTGTGTCCGAGTCTCTGTGCGTGTGTGTGTCGGGCGTGCAGGTGTGTGTGTGTGTGTGTGTGTGTGTGTGTGTGTGTGTGTGTGTGTGTGTGTGTGTGTGTGTGTGTGTGTGTGTGTGAGGGGGGCGGGGGTTGGGGGAGGGGGGCGGTATTGCTACTGGTGAGGTGTCAGCAGTGACTGGCAGCAAGAGACTGGTAATAATTATGCTTGAAAGTCACCCTGATAAAACAGTGACTATCTGATAACAACAACTTTCTTCATGATCAGTGCCCACTGACAAATTTTCTCAAGTCTTCTGTATCATAGCGTTCTCCTCTCCTTCTGAGCGTTAAACGTATCTGTCAGAAATCAACAGCAACAGAAAACTGAATCAACACATGAATGTCAGTTCCTACCCCACGTTACAGAATCCAAAATCATCCTGACAGACACCCAATGCTCTATGCGGAAACATAACGCCACAACCGACGAGATAAAAGAAAAAATTGTGTTTAAGTGAAACTGACAAATATGACGGAAACTCCGGGAAAATTTCAAATCCTTAGAGGCTGGACAGGGCTCGAGCAAGAGCTGAGTGAACGAGGGCTGTGTTGTGTCACTGTGTGTGTGTGTGTGTGTGTGTGTGTGTGTGTGTGTGTGTGTGTGTGTGTGTGTGTGTGTGTGTGTGTGTGTGTGTGTGTGTGTGCCGTGAGAGAGAGAGAGAGAGTGTGTGTGTGTGTGTGTGCAAGTGCCAGCCATCTTCAGTTCGTGACGATTTGTAGCGACCTCTCTCTCTCTCTCTCCCTTTTTTTTTTGTCTTTAAATCAAGCACAATCGGACCAGTATCTGTCTCTACAGCGACTGTAGTCGCTAAGTAATAGTCACACTCATAATTTATCTGCACATTACTTGCATATTCCGAGGCAGCAGAAACTCTCTCTCTCTCTCTCTCTCTCTCTCACACACACACACACACACACACACACACACACACACACACACACACACACACACACACACACACCACACTCCTTACATACGAACCTATGACGACACAAAGTTCAAAGGTCGTGCTTAAGCACCACTTAGTAACGTGCCACACTAATTGCCGTCTGTAACACACACAGGGGCAGACTTGTGGGACCACTGACGCCGTACTTTGTCACTGGAGTAATTCAGCCATCCTAACGAATTGGTAGCTCTTACGCAGAGTACGCCAGTACTTGTTTCTGGTCCCATAATAATGCTAGTGGTTTGAACGCGTTCAGCATTACCAAGGGAAAAAATGCCATCCGCATCTTTCATGGTGTGTGTGTGTGTGTGTGTGTGTGTGTGTGTGTGTGTGTGTGTGTGTGTGTGTGTGTGTGCAAAAAAGCAGTAAATCATCGCCAATGGCCGCATCAAGCAAGAGTAGTTAATGCACGCGCGCGCGTGTGTGTGTGTGTGTGTGTGTGTGTGTGTGTGTGTGTGTGTGTGTGTGTGTGTGTGTGTGTGTGTGCGAGAGCAAAAAAAAAAAAAAAGCCGTACCACCTCCCAAGAAAAAACAAAACAATACACAAAGAACAATCAACTTGAAGTTCGACCTACATACAGTAAACCGTTTACCTTCTCAAGTTCCCGCAACTTTACGGTTCCAACCTAAATCGTGCACCCGTCTCTACCAACCGCATCCCCCCCCCCCCCCACCACCCGCCACATTTGCACAAAGCAACTTTTGTCAGGGTGCATGACTGTAACAAAGACTTCACAAGTCAAAAAAACGGTGTCTGGAGGGGAAATGGCAAAAAAGGAAACGCCAGCACAAAAAGCGCACAGTTCTCGAAAAAGACAATGAGAAAATGAGGCTCTCCCACCCCAATCAACGGCGACGAAGGCGGAAGCAAGGGTGTCAGTGAGAAGTGTGCTGGCGAAACAGTCTGACTGACCACTGCAGGTGATGATCATCCAAGATAGCTCAAAGGTAGCATCTGATCTCACGATCTACAGACAGGTCAAGGATAGTTATGAGCAGTTTGTAACATATTCAACATCCACAACACTCGCAGACTTTTGTTTGTTTGTTGGTTGGTGTTTCATTTCCAGTTTCCTGCATTTTCATTAAAGAATTTCGAGGCAGCAGAAACAAACGTAAATAAAAGGAATCGTGCAAAGTGTTTGCTGAAAGTATGCCCGCAGAATTTCTTATTTCTTGCGGCTAGGTTCTTGACATGTGTTAACCTACCAAATTTTCTAAATGTCTCAGTGCAGGTTTATATCGTTTCCATTTCACTAGACACAATTTTCCACGACCAGCTTTTCATTAATTTTCCCCCTTCAAAATGTATCCACTGTGCTGCAGTGGCTCCCCCCTTGCCTCATCACGGCACACGATGTCAAGAAGATGCCCTGCAGCCCAGTCTCAGGTGCGACCGTTCACAGACGTCGCTCCCCTCGTCTGGAACAATGGTCCACACCTCCGGAACAACGCTGCCTGCAAGTCAGGCTGCGGTGCCTCTGGACATGACGCTGCAGCAGCCTAGCATGAGATCTGGCGTTAATGATGACTCTCTTTCAGCTGTCTAACAAACTGCCTGTGCTGCTCCAGGGCGTGGAGCTGCAAGTCTCTTGACAGCGTTCAGCTGAACTGAAGACGTCCACGTGTTGAGGAGGTGGCTGGTGGTTGGGGGACAATGTACCGTTAGGTCCAGGAACCTGACGTCTCGGGTTTCGCGTCAACCTCACATCAGAACTATTTATTGTCCGTGAAAAAGTATTGCACACAAATGTGAAGGTAGAAAGCTCGTGGCAGTCAATCCTGGCTGTTGTCCGTATGTCTAGTCCTCCCTAACAAGGACATTACTTCAAGGCAGGCAAACACTGAAACCACTAAACTGCTTCGGAGTCAGAGTGTATTGAAGTTGAAACAGATATAAGGAAGAGTTACTGCTGATGTTAAATTTCGGGTTACTAACAACTACCGCACCGAAGTGAGTAGTGGTTCAGCAACACGTAATGATAACAATTCTATAACTTCAAAGATCAAGCCCTGACAGACGGTGCGGCTACCTTCAAGGCGTCCTGGAAGCATAAACAAAACTAGGAGCCATAGCTTGTTCTGTTTTGCCAGACCAAAGACATGTAGGTCTTTAACTATCGCGGTTCACCCAAAGTATTCAAGTAAATTTCGTTGTTTTCTGCTTCCTTTCTTCTTACACTCTCACCAACTCCTCCCAACACTCAGTCAACCAGTGTTCATTTTTTTTTTCCTCCGTTCTTTGCTGGAGGCACCGATGTTATTAAATTCCCGTCCCTTGACAGCCTTCTCTACCTGGGCCTCATTTACAGGCGTCTTGGTACGGCAGATGTCAGGTCCTTCCTCGGGCACCGTAGTGATTCTCTCCCTTGTCTGCCTGCTTCTCTCCCCTGCTCATGTTGTTCTCCCGTTTGGGTTAATATTACCCCCCCTCCCCTAGCTGAGCGGCGGTACACATCTTGATTAGCCTCCATCCAACCACGAATATATTGTCAATAACAAAGAAAAAGTTAATTTTCTCAAAAACTGATAATTACCATGTTCTGGTATAATTTTAAATGGGTTACAGTGTAAAAAAAAAAAAAAAGTGTGTGTGTGTGTGTGTGTGTGTGTGTGTGTGTGTGTGTGTGTGTGTCCCTTTCCGGAAAACAGCTAACTGGGAGGGTGTGGTAGACTAAATGTAGATTGACCAGTTCGGATTTCTACAAAGTCAATGACCATCAAGCTCTTTTACACAAGCACCATCAGCGGTGCTTTATGAATTGTATGCATGAAGTTCACAGAACTAGCACTGGAACTGGATACTGGACCTGTTTGACAAAGCTCCTGAAAATCCACCCAAACATCGCCGGCGCCGAAGCCGAACGCGTGCAAAAGGCAAAAGCGATTTGTCTGAAACGTGATAAACTAAAGCAGCGCATTGATTGTCTTGTTTTAATTATTATTGTCCAACAACAACGCTATATCATAGCGGATAAAGCAGATTAAGTTGCCCGCCTAATCGCCGCTGGGGCCTTGCGCAGATTACAGGGTGAAGCAAAAGACAGGTTTGTCTCTGTCCCCGATGTGGGTTTCGTTTTTCCAGTGATCAGGGAGCACTAATGAGCATTCACCTAGACCCCCACACGGCGTTTCTCCGTGTAGCCTGGGTGGACGCGTTTTTCTTCTTCCACAGAAGTTCTGCCCTCCGATTGAGCGAAGGGTTGGGGGCGTCTATGGGGAACAGTCCACTACATATGGATCCATCATCAAACAAAAGGCAAGGAATGTGGATGGCCACGGATGTTCTGCAACGTGTGATATGCTGACGTGTCTGACAATCTCACGAAGCACGCTGCATCCCTTCAAATCAGCACAAGGTCTACTGGGGCGGAACTAACGTGCAAACGAAAACTCCGCGGCCCGGAACAAAGTAGCGTGCGCTTTGTAGTCTGTATTGTGTTGCCCTGACAGATGGGCCACACCGTTGTTGTGGGGAGGGACTGTAGCCGGCGAAACCCGACCCTCTTCACGCCTCCACGGCGGGCCCGTCAAGGTGCTCAGCCCAGCCAGGTAACACAATCAAACAACATAATGGCTATAATGACAACTTTGCTTCACTACCTCACACCGATGAATATTTTTCCAGCTCCTCTTGCCCCCATGCCGTTCAATCGGACCCTGTCAACCTGACTGAGGCCTGCAGGCGTTGCAGAGGCTGGTGAAGCAGAAGGGAGCGATGTGGGGCAGGCTGGGCAGAACATCCTCCAGGGTTAATCAGGGATAATAAACGGCTGGCCAGGTACGGGGCCGGCTGCCCTCACCTCGGAACTCGTTAGCGGCACGTGCCCGCCACGTGACTCCGGTGCTCTGCCCCTGGCTGGCCGGAGACTCTTGTCACCTCCAGTGTGAATGGATGGCGCATGCTGGTGACAGTTCTGGTCAATTGTTGCAGGCAATGTAGATAAACCGTGGGAAACCAACAACTCGACCATATGTCCAACATACATGGGCTACTCAGCGTGGAAAGATGTGGTATGCTAGACGTATGCTAGTCCATCGGACTCACCATTTCACGGCTTCAGCTCGTACATGTATAAAGTTGATTATTCTGATCTGACACTAGCGTTGTTCAAAATTAGGCCGGCAAGACAAACAATCGGAAACTTCTGACCTTAGATCACTAGCCATTTTTGTAACGTAAATGAGAGAGAGAGAGAGAGGGATTTAAAACACAAACCGGCATCTGGTGTTCACCAAGGTCTATGTTCACCAAGGTCCACGTTCCAACAGCAGCCTTACCCTAAACTCTGGCCTAATCCTCAGCATGACACTTAGAATGAAGACAGAGCCGGGAATATATAGACCTGGTGGAACACAGACTTTGGGTATCATACGGCTGACCCCCCCCCCCCCCCTTCCACCACCAACATCGCACATCTTAGATGAATTTGAAAACCTACTGAGTTTCGACCGGTGTATATATATATATCACTGATGCACTCTTTGCTTGCGTGAAAGCAGACACACTACACACATTGGCTTCTGCTATCAGTTCGTGTCTCCAGTCAAGCAACAGATGACCTGGTACAGAATATGCGCATGACTGTGTAAAGGTGACACAGATCTAAAAATATCACAAAATCAGTTAAGAACAAACCAAACAACAACAACAAACACCCAGCAACAACAACAACAAGAAACACTGTACTATGGAATCTTGGTTCTGAAAATCTTATTCACAAACGCGGGTGGTTTGAATTGAAATCGAAATGCAGTATATTCGTTATCCGCTCAACACCTCATAACCTCCACCAGGAAAGACAAACAGGTCTAGCGCCATGCCAATTCAGTCATATTCAAAATCCTCATTATAGGGGGTGAAAAGAAAAGAGAATCGTGCGTGAGGGTGAAAGATATGCGACTCGCAGACAAGAGAATGAAAGTTTCAAAGATGACAAATTCTGTTTCTTTTTTCGCGAACGGCGGCCAGGCAAATGATATGATCCGACTACGCATGACCGGGGTCGCCCCGGGTGAGAAGAGGAAAAAGCGATACCGGCGCAAAGAAACGAAATAATGACAAACGGTGGCTCTCTTGCATAAGTCTTGAATGGCGCACAAAGCTGTTCTGCCACTATCTTACTCCTGTGACAGTGGAGTGGAAACGCCTGCTTCCTGCGGAAGAGGACGGCATTGTGGGACGGCACGTGAGGTGGGCCGTCAAGGCGTGAGGCCCCTGCCTTCATTACAATCGTCTGACAATGTCAACAGAGCTCACCTCCCCACCTTGATACGGGCAGGAGAATACATCATCGCTACTTGCCACGAGCTCGCCTTCTTCAGGGAGCTGCCAGCACGGATATGATTGTAATTCACGGCGGCTACCATCTCGCATTCAAAGGTGCTGCACTGTACCATCTCCCACACACTAAGACGGGGGTGTGAAGCGTAGAAGTTATTATGGCGAGCGACGTCCTTCCTGTAAAGGGACAAGGGGCTGGGGGTCTCTTAGTTCCAAGCACCAACAATCGTTGGAGGTTGACACTGCGATAGAACCAAGTGACTAAACCTGGGGTTTCCTTGTCTGGAAGAACCAACAACCCACTGTCGACGCTGCCGCAAATGAAGGGAGTGACACGGGAGGGGGGGCCGGGGGGAGGGAGGGGGTATACATTGCAATCAAGAACGGCGACAAGGCTTGGTGACAAAACCTCCCCTCTGATCCCCATGACCTAACCCGGCTCTGTCAAAACCGCCTGTCGCTGCCGACAACCTCCCTAGCTCCGACACGCGCCCTCAAGTCGAACCGGGCCCTGGTCGTGAGAGGCCAGAGGTCAAAAGCCGTGTCCACCATCCCCAGCAAACAACAGAGGCTCGTGGCCGCACCGAAGTGACCAACTGCCGGTCTTTCTGCCCCTGCTGGTTTGAACACAGGTTCCAGAAGCGGTCATGAGGGAGGGCATAAAGCCTGGCGAGGCGGCCCATTGTCCGAGGCGGAAAGCGGGTGACTATTTCCAGCCGTAACCTGTGAAGAGAGCCCGCTTGACTCTTACGCCACCTGTAATTAAAGGCCATGCATAGTGTCCATAATGACATTCATCTCTCTCGGCCCTGTGATCGGCGCTGGGAGATGGGCCCCTATTCCCCCATCCTGGCTGCCGCGACAGCCGAATATGCAGAAAGATGCCATTGACGTCAACAAAAGTCGACACTTGACTTCCTTGTCGCTCAGCGCCTGGTCGAACAAGCCAGGCAGAAAATCCTGTGCGTTGATTGTGCTCGGAAGAAATGCTCATTTTTGTGTCCAGTATTAATTCTGCTTTCTGGTATTGAGAACTTCAGATTTTGGGTTATTTTTTTATTAGGCGTTCCATCTGCAGCCACAGACGGCTCTATACATGACACGAGCTCGCACAATACCACAAAATACAGAAGTGGAGACCAGAGAAGACAAGGAGGGGGAGGCGAGGAAACGAACATGGCTGAATGAACCCTTGTCATACAACAACATAAAACATTGCTTATCTTTGGTTTAACAAAGAAGAAGGGAAAAAAAACCAAAACAAAGGCACACAGAGACAACAGGAGACTAAGAGAGGTGTGTGTGTGGGAGGGGGGTGGGGGGTGGGGAGAGGGGTGCATTGAATGCAAGTCGTATTACGCTAGGCGCTTTCTAATTAGATTTTCCGCCAACGAAAATTGATGTAAATCCAATCCAATCGTCAGAGGCTTATATGCCCAGGAAGAAAGAAAATCAGTTATGACACTAGAAATCCAGCCAACAAACAATGAAAATAAAGAGAGAGAGGGGGGGGGGGGGTGGGGGGGGGCGAAGAAAAAAGAAAGAAGAATTGAATCAAAATCGAGTGACGCGTACATTCCAAACCATAGGAATTTTAACTGTTGTAAGATATGGGTTGTTTGACAAAGATCCTAAACTAAGATACCAGCAGGCCTACTTTCTAAAGATTCGATCCTGAACCCTCCCATTCTCTTATGACCCTGCTACTCTCTCACGTCAAATGCACTTTTACCACACATCCACCCACCCCCCACCCCCATGCCTCTCATCCCAATCCCAGCTGAAACCTAACAAAGAGATGCACACGACATCCTGTAAGGGCCCATCACAAGTCTCGGTCATCACTCATGCCACTGACGACATCACATCACGGCACCAGCATATTGTGGACTTTGAGTAGGGTCTAATGCCACTTCACCGAGTCAAGATGACATCAGCCCAAGTCCACATGATCAAAGAAGTCCCGAGTTCCGGACTGCGTAACGCAAAACACAGTCCGGCTGTCCTGTTTACAATCCCTCTCCACAAATCACCGTCAGTTTCTACTCCTCTGCCTCTCGACTTCACAGTTTCCTGTCACTAGCCATGTGCACAGAGCAAGACACTCCTGTCAGGTGAGTGTGAAAATCGGCTGGGTTTAGTTCTGGTCGTACTTTAATTGCAATTAGTGCGTATAGCTACTGAAAACTCGAAGTTGTTTTCTGAGGGTTTTGGGGCAATCAACGGCCGTCTTCAATGACAAAGTACACTTTGTATAACAAAAGAAAAGTATGCAGAAAAGGTTAAAAAAAAGCAACCCAAAAACAACAACAAAACACGCGTTACAGGGAACACAATCTTGTTTTATGCTCTCTCTCTCTCTCTCTCTCCCTGTCTCTGTCTGTGTGTGTGTGTGTGTGTGTGTGTGTGTGTGTGTGTGTGTGTGTGTGTGCAGGAGATTGAAAGTGATAGTAAGGTTGCCTTGATTTTAAGTGAAGAAGCAAAAAAAAAAAAAAAAAACAGCCCCCACATACAGTGTATATCCTTGTAAAATAACTCTCCCTTGAAAACTGCAAGACAGACTTCTCACAGTCACACCCCCACCCACCTGGTCTCACGATCAACTCTCTATCAACTCTATCATTATCAGCTGATGCCTGACGTCTCCCCTTCAGCGCGTCTTTGCTGCCGGTGTGAGAGCGCGCACCTGATTGGCCTTACCGGTGACACGGACTTGGCCGATTGGCTGACGTGGGTTGTCAATACTCAGGTGAGGCGCCGTCCCTGGTGCGTTACGGACAATTACCTGCACGCGATGGGCAGGTAACTGGCGCACAAAGGGGGCGGTGCTCCGCAGGAAAGGAGGAATGAATGGGATGAGAGGGAGGAGATGTAAAGGAAGCCACTTTTACCGCGCCAGAGTCAACACGGAGGTGTGAATTTTCACAGGGGGCTCGGTTATTTGAGGTGTCTGCTGCTGCGGTGTGTAAAGTAAGGCGATTTGATGTTGTTTAAAGAGTTCTTGATAAAGCGCTGTCAAGCCTTTCAGTGGAGCTCTAAAGTGATGAAGTGGAAATGCCTAATTTGAATGCCTGTATATTGTTCTAAGGAGGGGCGGAGGGGGTGGGGGATCACTACGCCTGGTAGAATAATAATATGAAAAAAAAAATAATAAAGCTAACCTCAAATACACGTAAACACAAAACATGGGCAGTGCTGATGTGTACCGACGCCCTCTTAAAAAGCAACACACAGGTGTGTCTCTTTTATTTTTTTTATTTGACTGATCGATGGACTGATCGATTGGTTTAAAAGAAATGCTGGTTCTCAGGCCCCACCCCGACCCTGAGAATGAGAGAAAAAGAAAAATAATGGACAAAAAAAGGTAAAGAAAACATGGCGACCCCGCCAGCAAGTAAAGAAAAATGGCCATCGGCTAGTTCTGAGGAGAAAAAAAATACGAGTAGTGGTCTGGTCACTGTGCGTCACAGACTCCTTGGCATATATAAGCTAGTCATGCCCTCCGTCCGCCCCAGTGCGAAAGCACTACTCCGCTCAAGCTCCGAGAACAAGAACATCACTGCGCGTACACACACACACACACACACACACACACACACACACACACACACACACACACACACACTTCACACTTTTGTCAGTAAACAGATAAACCGCCCCTGCGTCCCTGTTGTTAATGCTAACCTCATCTTGCTCAAGCTCCAAGAATTTTTTTCCTTCTTTAAAAAAAAGACATCACATATATGCCGCACAAAAAGCGCTACCGAATTTTCCGAGAAGGTCGTAAGAAGTCTGATGCAAGGCCTGCATGTGATGGTGTATTATAGAAAATGACACGCACGAAGTGTGATAAACGTGTAGTAGGTAAACTCTGTAGAGGATCTGTATTCTCATTTACACCGTGACCAGTCAAGCTAACATTCAGTTTCACGACAACTATCCCTCTCTCTTTCTCTCTCAATCTCTAACTTCCTGTTACAGCAAATATGTGGGTTAGGTGTACACAGGTTCCCACTAATTGTAATGCACAGTGCAACATGTATTTAATACACCTTTCGCCCGTGATGACATCTAGGCTATTGGTTTAAACAAGTTTATTGCAATACGGTTTGTTCAAAGTAAATAATTTCTGAGCATGAACAAGCTAGGCTTATAATAATGAAGGCTATTGCATTTTTTAAAACCTTTGTTAGCAAGGCTACATAGCCGTGGGAACAGTAATGGAACATATGTCCTGGCTGACCGAAAAAATATAGGACTAATGTAATTTCTGTGCCACAGTCGTCATCAGTGGCGACTGTGGCACAGAAATGATAGGACATAATGTCCGCCTTGGTGAGAAAGTAATGGGACATTTCAAAATTGAACCGCACTATGACCGATGTCCGGCGTGGATATGAAGTTCTGTGTTCGAATAAAATTTTGGTGGGTACATAATTTATCATATCAAACAATTTCCAGCATAATATTCCTTTTGTTTTTTCTTTTCCTTTTGTTGTTGTTGTACGTTTATTTGTTTGTATTTCCCAAACAGAAAGAAATCAAAAGTGCTGTAAGAATGAACTTTTTTGTTATCATGTGTTAAAGTATCTTTCGAGTGGAAGTTTAATAACGTAAAGTGCGTACAAATGTTGAAATTCAAGTTCGAATATGTGCACAAGTCTCGTTTTGATTTCTTTATTTTTTGGCTGTGGAAAAATAGAAGGTATATGTTGATAATTCCCATTATAGCAAAAAGAGGGAGGTGAGAGGGAGACTAGAAAACAAAATGACTATACACCGATGTCTATTTTCTGACTGGACACTTTAAGTATTTTATAAATTGCGTATTCACTGAGAGTGGAAGGAACCTCTTTGGAGTAACTCTACTTCAGTCTTGCGGCTGTTCTTGTCACCGACGAGCTGTGTTGCTGTCACATCCTATCACCATCCTTTTACACACACACACACACACACACACACACACACACACACACACACACACACACACACACACACACCAAAACTGACACGAACATAACCGTTCTCTCAGCCCCTGGAAAATACATGCCCTCAATTATTCGTACAAAAGTGTCAACGCTATTACACAACAAAAAGCATGCCATATTTCCGAGAAATGTGTGCAGCTGCTGCTGTGTAAAACTGTAAATGAGGAGCTCAAGAACCCGGCACTACCACGTATCTTTTTTTCCTTCAGCTTTTTTCAAATTAGTTGGAACCATTCTCCAACGTAGCTGTTTATTAGGTTTATCATATACCCGTTCTCCCCAACCACCACCCCTCACCCATCCCCTCACCCCTTCTAAAAAGGACTGAAAAAAACACTGAAGCGGTACAAGGTGGTTTTTTTTTTTTTTTCCTTTGAAAATAAACGGAAGTTTCTCACGGTAACCGACCGTGCCGAACTGACAATGACAAAAATCCCACGCCCATTTACACGACAAGGTCTTCAAGCAAAAAGCAGTCACGGTAGCAGTCAGTGGCACCACACCAGTACTGAATCTGCTTTAACATGCAACACATAATGCACAGTACATGGTTAAGTGTATGATAATGAGCTGGCTTTGTACCTGACGGGGCGGAAGCACTGACACACGTTCTACTCTCTCTCTCTCTCCAGCCAGCCACACACACACACACACACACAGGACACGTCACAACACGACAGTGTGCCAGCTTCCTTTCCGGGAGCCGACCACCTTCCAAGCCGGCACAGAAGAAAATTAGGAGACACGAGTTGTAGTCCCAAATCCTGCAAGGCTCGCAGACACACTTGGCATGGAATAATGTTCCAGCCAATCGGAGGACAGCAACGATTGACCTGGGCTTTGCGAGGTGGGCAAACCCGTCCATCCGCACACACAAAGTATTGATGACATCACACAGTAAACAAAGGTCCATCTTCAAGAAACAGCCAAAATTTGTTATGGAAGACTGGGAGCCGCTAAGTCTCACGTTAGGGATGAAAGGAAACCAACGGATTAATAAAAACTACAGAAATAAACAAGTGATCACTGCATCCCGACTACAATCATACACACTCAGCGTCGCTTACTTGTAGCACACCTACTTGTGATATAGTGCATGTCCAGCGGGCCCATATAATTACGGTACAGGCTTTATTTTTCCTGCCAGCAAAAGATGCAGTACTTGAATCGAGAAGTAAAGCATAAATTCAAAGAATGCATTAACCGATTTGCATTAAAATTATATATAAAAATGCAAGGCACACCTGAGCACCTCCTCAAAACAGGTATGCATCAAATACATTTTGCATTAAGAATGAATATTCTGAGAAGTAAAGCAATGAGCATGATGAGCCCCAATAGACCCCCAACCCAACCCACCCCACCACACTGCACCCACTCCTGTTCTGCATACATGCCCAAGTGTCGCACACCCACTTGGAAAAAATAATAACCGTCCCAGAAAAAAAAAATCATTTTCGCAAATCCCCAGCCACTCAGCCCATCAAACGCCCAACACAGAAATGCGATACGTGTTTTGGCCATATGGTTTTCCTCAACTCCGGCATCGGAACCGAGAAGCTGACAACACAGCGTCTCAAATGTACGCGAGACCTGGCTCGGTGACACTGCGGCCGGCAACGACCCGGTCCGAGCTGGAAATGTATGCACGCAGTCGAAATGACACGACCGAAACAACACTCATTATTATGTGGAGGGATGGATAGGTATGGGAGTGGGTTGTGCAAATGCTGCAATGGAATTTGTTAGATCGATTCAGCCAAAATACCCACATGCTGGGCTGTTTCGTGTCACGCCCTCCTTTTGGCCTTTGCAACACTTGGCATCCGCGTTTAGTGGCAACATTTTCGTCAAACGTCATCACTCTCGTCACAATCTCACTTCCCCTAGAGACGGATAGATCTATCTAGGGCATCCAACAATCAACACCTGCCTCACCACAAATATATGTTGCACAACTGACATAAAGCATCGTGTAGCTGGGTAAACTGCTTCTAGTACTGAGTTTTTCGGTTCTGCCGTCGCCATCACCACTGGCTGCGGCAGCAGAGACGGCAAGGACCACATCATGCGCAACCCGCCCCGAGGACCCGTCGGAGCCATATTTAGCACAGCTTACCTTGGCTCACCTAGACTAAAAATTATCGTTTCTGGATCACCACAGACACTACTTCACTCAAATTTTATCATTTTTTAACCCAGTCACTCGCTCCCCTCAAATTTTGAAGCAAAAGGCGCGCTCCAACCGCCGTCGTCTGCTTCTACGTGGTGGTGGCAGGTAGCCAGAGGTAACAGTCGGATAAGAAATAAGCTGGGTAAACGCACGAAATCGACATATTTCTGACAGAAACTGCTCATCAACATGTCACATGTCGTTAGTTAAAACACTGAAGGTACACAAAAATCGTCACCTACCGTTTTTTCTGCGAGGATTCCGCTGTTTTCGTCGCCCGCACCTGCCCAGTACCTCTGCCATGTTTTCATTTCAATTGAGAAGTGCGAGTGTGGTCCCTGATAAATGCGCATGTACCGTTAGTCGCAGTGACAGCTTCCGGTCAGAGACAGACACTTTGCACGGTGGTGGAAAGGTTAGATATGTGTCCCTCTTACCGGGAATTTCACTCTAACCTGATTAGCGACAGGTCATACACGGGTGACAGGCGGGCAGCATTGTTTTTGGAAGAGATGTGCTGTTATGGATCGGGGGCCGTGGCTGCGCGTTTGTGAATATTTTGACTCGTTGCTCGGGAAGCGATTCGGCGTAGCGGTGCAGGCTGAGTGACACATCTAACGTGCCTGCCAGGTGCCCCACAAGCGCCGCGCGGTTCCAGCACCACGGGTTCTCCGCCCTGAAAAATGAGACACGAGCCTTGGCATCCGATTTCCACTGTACCCACTGTCTACCTTGTCCCGTTCACAGTTTCCAGCCGCCCGGACGTTTCTTGAAGAAAACAAGGAACAATACACACAAGCTTTCGTCAGTCTACCTAGCCATATTGTTTACGTATGCATGCACGGCATTGCCACGGGTTTGTCGCATGCGCACTTTGGGCCGCTCCACGTAGCACTACGTGAGGGAGAGGGGAGGTGAAGAGGGGAGGGGGGCGGGATGTTTTGTGGTAGTGGTGGTGGTGGTTGTGGGTGCAACGGGACTTGAGAAGGAAGAGACTAGAGAGGTGACTAGGATGACAAAAAGTGGGTGGGGTCAAATGAACAAGAGCCATCGTTCGCTCGGTGAGGCACGCTTCATGCGCTTGCACTGGAAATAAATTTGATAGGTGGATTACCTTGAAATAGTATTCTCTCTCTCTCTCTCTCTCTCTCTCTCTCTCTCTGTGAAGCAGTGTGTTATTTGCAGGTCTACTGAGATTTGCTACAAAGGTGGAGTGATGCGTACATACACTGATTGGGGGGGGGGGGGGGTTAAGAGGGAAAAAAAACCACGTCCTTTTTCATCACGGGCGGTTGAGACAAATTTAACTTGTGTAGTCTGAGGCATAACTGACGTAATTAGTATGTCTATCTCATCAGGTTCACACGAAAGTGAATCAGCGATGCATGCATGGCGGAAGGGGGGTGGGGAGGTCGAGCGGCTGATATTGGGGTAACATGGAGGGGGGAGGGGGGAGTGGTGACCAATCTGAGGTGGGAAGCTTCAGCAGTCAAGATCACAAGGGTCACGGTGGGACAGCTGAGGGGTACGGGATGGAGGTGGTGCGGGGGTGGGGGGGGGGGAGTTGTAGCTTCGGGTCGGTAGCGGCTCGGAACGTGTCCAACTTGGTGTTAGCTAGGGTCGCTGTGTGTGTGTGCGTGCTGGTGGCGCGAGGCAAGAGCACGGTGAAGGCACGGTAGCATGACGACATTACCGCTGGTTGCACGCGAGCGCGTCTCGTCTCCTGATTTATACATGCACAGTTATTGCTTGCATGATTATGGGCAGCCGCCGTTTCAGTGTTGTTGTCGGCTTTTTGTTTGTTTGATTGGTTTGTTTTAGCTGTTTTTGTTGTCGGTGTTGCTTATTTTTGTTTGTTTTGTTTTCTGTTTTCTGGTTTGGGGAGGTTGTTGTTTGTTTTGTTTTTGTTTTGTTTGTTTGTTTTTGGTTTGTTTGTTTTTTGTTTGGTTGCTTGGTTGGTTGGTTGTTTTTTTTTTCTGTGTTTGTCTTTTGTTGTATTTTTTCTTTTGTGTTTTATTGGTTGTTTTATTTTTGTTGTTGTCGTTGTTGTTGTTGGGTTTTGTTGTTGTTGTTGTTTTTGGGGGGAGGCTTTGCTTTCAGGTCACAGCTTTTGGCGGTGTGTGCTAGTGTGTTGTGGTGGTTTGGGAGGAGGGGAGGGGGCGTAGGGGGCAGTCTCCAGGGGTCAGTTTATTGTTGTAATTGCCTTTGTCTGTCTACTCTGTGCGTTTGTCTGGGTGTCTTGAAAAAAAAAAAACAACAACAACAACGAAGAGATGCATGAATTAATATGTGTTTGGGTGGATTTATGTGTGAAGAGCTGAGACTGGGTTAGACTGTTTAGACAACAAGGGGTCTCCCCCCCCCCCTTTTTTTTTTCTTTAAAGTTACGTCCCATATCCTGTGTCACCCACTCCAACTCTAGGAGAAGGGTGAAGTTATGCAGCGACCCACTCTCCTTGCTTGGTTCATAATTGTCTATCTAGAGAACAAGCAGCATATAGTTCTTCTACTTCTTCTTCTTCTTCTTTTTTTTATTTTGTTTTGTTTTTGGCCACTTTGACTGAGTTGCCGGTCTAATGGCTGGCCTGGATTTCTTGGTTGCAGTTGTTTGTTGTTGTTGTTGTTGATGATGATGTTATTGTTTGTATATGTTTGTCCACCACCACCCACCCCCCACCCCTTTTTTTTTTTTTTCTTTTATGGAGAAACAAAATCATCTTCAGATTGTCCAAGTTTGTGTAGTGAGTTTGAGACAGTCCCAGAAAACATGTGTTCACCCCTAACAAGGGGGGGGGGGGGGGGGACGCACATCGCACATAGATAACAAGACTTTTGGCGCGGGACAACTGACTTCAGCTCTCAATTTTAACCGCTGCAACAAACTTCCTAGTGACTTTAACCAGAGAAGGCCAACCATATAACTGTCGTACGACTTCCGCTTCTATCACAGTCGGCGGGACTCAGTGCTATCTTCCCCACGAGCAAAGTTCAGACAAGGAGGAATTGTTTAGGGTCCCGTTAGTCCCATGTTGACCCCACACTTTGACAGCCAGCAAGAGAGGGCGAGGTTTAATTATTGGCAGTATTGGTGATAGGACGAGTCTGACCCTATGTTGTTAGTGCAGCCTATACCTTCTACAATCATCTGGGGGAAAAGGCTTAAACGGCCAGCAGACCCATGACTTTTAGGCTCTTTTTCAAGACAGTATCCTCATGTATTTCGACGAAGAGTGGATAAGCACAATTTCGCTGTCATCTACAATCTGTAAAATGTTCTTAGAACAGCCGACGTGGGCCAGATATTTGTGGATTTTGTGCTGATCTTTTTCACGTTGCCCCGTCTTTGATATAACGGCCCATACGTGGTAGAAAAGGACGTCAAACTCCCAAACACCCACCCTCACCGCGGTGGGAACTGAGTTCATTAGATCAGCCAGTGAGGTCAGCCAATCACTGACGTCAGCAGCCTCGAGAAACATAAGAAAGCCAACATGATTTTTTTTTTTTCCTGTACAGAAAATGCGTTTAAACTGGATTCAGTTGGTCCTACTTCCGTACATGCAGGTGGATGGAGGGTGTGGTTAGGATGGGGGTGGAGGGTGACGCTAAAGGACTGACTGAATGGCGACGAGCATCTCGGCCGCGGGGGGTGAGCTGCCCGAATATAATAATAATAATAATCGCATTAATATACGTGCTTTATTCCAAATATTTGAACATTTAGCTCAAAACGCCGGGAACTAAACCCATCACCTACGCTCACGCGAATCACACGCATTCTCTCAGACCCTGGACATGAACATGTAACTTGCGAAGGGCCAGCTCAGCGATTTAAGTTTGGGAATTTTAGAATTGCATTTTTTTAAAGGGGGGGGGGGGTGTTGAACATTTCCAAAGCAGAGGGAGAGGAAGCCGGACTGAGTACCCGACTGAACTGTGCCACATACAAGAAAAGAAATTTTGCTCAGAGTCAGTGGGACTCGAACCTGACCTCTCGCACTGGCGAGAATGCATTTACCACTAGACCACCGACCACCACGTATGCCCCATGTTGTATTTCCCATACAACAATAAGACAATAAAGACATACCAGTGTACTATTTATCACGCACACTCCACTCGTCATCCCAAAACAATTTGCTTGTATTGAGACAACAAGATTTATTCTTATTTTATCTTCTTTTACACTGACCTGGTCAGTTTTCATACCAAAATAGCACTGGCAGAGCACTTATGTTCAAATACACACAAAAGTGAGCATGATCTAATTATAACCATGGTGTCAGTTTCATATCTGGAGATTCTCTCTCAGTGTGACATAACAGACTTCATGGACGCTTGCAAACTGAACGCACCCGCCCGGTCTCAATCGTTAATTAGGGTGTATGAAACACACACTCTGGTCGTCTGAAGGGCCAGATGGACAGTTGTGAAACCAAAGAGAATTATGATCATGAGGCACCGTCCAACAGTCCCCCCCTCCCCCCACCCCCCTCCCACTTCTCTCTTCCACCCCCTTATACCGTGACAGTTGGTCTTCATCCCTTTGAAGGTTTGATTGTAAGGGAGGTAACCGTGCGCTGTGCCCGACCCCACGCGGAGTCCCCCCTCCTCCCCCGCCCACCGACCCGGCCCCTTGTAGCTTTCCACGTGGCCGGTCACCAATCGATCTAACGGGATAGTGGAGGGTATGAGGGTTTGAAACGGAAAAGTGTGTGGGGGGGGGGGGGGAGTGTCGGGTTTATCAGTTACTAACTGCCCCTCTTAATTCAGAGTATGTTACAAACTCAGAAATGATGATGATGATAATATAGTGCCTAACCTGACACCAGCTCATAGGCGGTTTACAAACATGAAATACAGAACACATAATTATGTGCACAGAAATAAATCCCTGAATTATGCTTCAACATTGAAATTCAAGTTATTTTCTTCATCATCGTCATCGTCATCGTCATCATCTGTCCTGTCTAGGTGTCTACTTTTCACAGCCATGTTTTTTCCTCCTACATCTTATTTTTGCATATTAGCCGCGAATTAGTCTTGCATGTGCCGCTTGTGTTTTTCTTAGGTATCCCCAGTAATCACCCGGTGGTGTAGACTGAACGCATTGTCATCATCGGGGTGGCAGGGCAAAAGAATTAATACTTATATAACCAACCGCTGTCTTTTTAAAGTTATATCATTAACCCTTTTGATGATAATCTCACTGCCTTTGTTCATGTGTATGGCGCTGTATTCCACTCAGTTTCAGCATTAGTCATAATCACCAGGTAATGGAAATGCCGCCATGCACTGATGGGTCAAAAATGAGTTATGTGACAAATACATATATTTGGACATGTTCAGCGCACCAACTTTGAAAAATAAATGCAATTCTAAATTCCGAAATTTTAATAGGTGAGCTGACCCTTCGCACCACGTGATTGTAATGTGTTTATGTCCAGTGTGTGAGAGAATGCGTGTGATTCACGTGAGCGTGCGTGTTGGGTTCAGTTCGCGGCGCTTTGAGCCGATTCATGAAACTGGGTAAAGCGCCTATAAAAATATTCATTATTATTATTATTATCATTATTACATTGGCAACGTCAGTTAGGTCTATACACTGGTAATGTCTAATGATCTCTTCAGTGGTAGATAATCGACTACGGATAAGATGGGGTGTAAAAAGAAGAAAAAGAAGAATTTTTTTTTAAAGGTGGAGGGTCTCTTTAATCAAATTTTAAAACAACTTTAAAGTTTATCACATGCTTCCTGGAGGTGTTAGAAATTCACCATTTATCTTCAACAGTTGAAAAGGCGACTTATTCACATTTTTCAGAGTTTTATCATTAACCAGTCAAACTGAAACAAGATTGAGCTCCGGGCCATGCTATCTGCGAGTGATCCCAAATTAGGGATCGCGAGTTCCATTGACTTGCAAGGTGTCTTCCCGCCCTCAGTAAAAGATGAATCATACCGAGAGAGTGAAGAGAAAGCAGTTCCACTCAGGAACGAACAACAAAACACACACAATTAACACGTCACAAGACGGAAAGCCTGGATGGGGGGGGGGTGGTGGGGGGAGGTGGGCAGATGGGAGAAAGTTTGAGAGTGGCGGGGTGAAAGGGGTGGGGGGGGGGGTGTTGTGGGAGGGGATGGAGGGGGTTGTACGATTAAAGCTAACGGGACGAACCGGAATGTTTTATCAGAATCGATCAGGTGCTGGGGTCGAGGTCACGTGAGAAGGGACAGGCCAGGAGGGGGGGAGGGGTGCTCACAGATGGACGGTCCCAAATCGGTTGTGGGACAAAGCAAGAGTTTGATGCAGGAGTAAAAGATGAGGGTTGAGATGAGAGAGAGAGAGACTGAGACAGAGAGGGGGGATGATGATTCACCGATGCCAATATTCAATGAGAAAAGACACTCAGATTCATGTTAGAAGGGTGTAACGAAACGGAACACACTCAGAACGTTGCCTTTTTTTTTTCCTAGTGCCATATTTCAAACTGAAGTTAAAAAAAAAAATTCATTGATTCCCGTGGGGAAATTTACCTAATGTTACGTCTTAATATTTTCTTCCTTAATTCGGAGCGCGGCTGACTGTTTCGTTTCAAACTGATTTCCTTTCCCATCATCTTATATTTCAGAATCGGATATTTGATTAAAGACGTTTTTATCACATCAATTTTAATATGATTATTTGATTTGATTATGGCCTTTCTTATCTTTGAGAGAGAGAGAGAGAGAGAGAGAGAGTGTGTGTGTGTGTGTGTGTGTGTGTGTGTGTGTGTGTGTGTGTGTGTGTGTGTGTGTGTGCGTGCGTGCGTGCGTGTGTGTGTGTGGTGTGTGTGTGTGTGTGTGTGTGTGTGTGCGTGCGTGCGTGCGTGCGTGTGTGTGTGTGTGTGTGTGTGTGTGTGTGTGTGTGTGTGTTTCTTTCTGTCTTTATTTTTCCTTTGATGGTTTATTGGATTTAGCACTAATAACATCGCAGAAATCGTCTGCGTGAAATTCTTGCTTTGGCGATAAACTCAAAGTACAAGTCAGTTTTAAAAAGTGGAAATAAGGGACAACAAACAAACAAACAAGTGGAAGTAAGGAAAAAACGTGGACACAAGAAACAAACAAACACCCCCCCCCCCCCCCCCAACAAAAAAAAAAAAAAAAAGTGAAGTAAGAAAAACTGAGATGTAAGAAGGTATGTCCAAAGAAAATTTCTTCCTGGGCGATCGACCTACGGACCTATGGAACCGTTTGAAATTGACAAAATGAACGATTTTATTTTTCAAGCCAAACCGATTCTTACTGGGACAAAGTTGGGTTTCATACTTCAAAGCGACAAGATAGCATTCCGAAAATCTTCACATTCGATCACCAAGTTGCACATTCAGTCACCAAATGAGACGTTAGCGCTCTCACGGCAAAGCTTGACGTCGCTCGTGTGCATTCTGGTTTGAGACACTTTCTTTGTTAGAAGGGATGAAAGAGTAACCCCTTGCTCAAACAGTCAGACCCCCTCTATTCTACCCCTCCCCCCCCCCTTCCACCCTTCTTGCTCTTCTCTTCCCCCTCCTTCCGCCTGCAGTCTAAGACTTGTTCCAACGGTTCCAATCGATGGAAGAGAGAGAGAGAGAGAGGAGCGGGCTGGCATTGTTTATGGGGACACAGGCTTGCTATTGTGGCGTGAATACCGTTCACCGATGCCGCGCCAATCTTGGGGGCCAGGGATGGGTGTTGACTTTGTCGTCTGCAGCGTTCAGATTGGGGTTGAACTTTGAAATCATGCATGCTGACCAAGCCTGAAGAGGAGGAAATGTTGTTGGTTTAAACAAGGTTTATTACAATACAATTGATACAAGTAAACAATTAGCAATAAACAAGCACCGCTTGTAATAATGCTCAGGGTGGGTGGGTGTTTGGGAGTTTAACGTCCTTTTCCACCACATAAGAGTGATATCAAAGACGGGGGAACGAGAAAAAAGGCCAGCACAAATATTTGGCCCCAGCCGGCGGGATTCGAACTCATGACTCGAGCATTGAGAGTCCAACGCTCTACCATTCGGCCACCCCGGCTCCCCGTAATAATGCTCAGAGGGGAACAAGTACATATTGACAGTATTGCAATGGCAGACTAAACTGGTAATTATGATAAACTAAAACTACAGGAGAGAGAGGGGGGGGGTTCTATGTGTACTCACCCCCCCCCCCCCCCAAAAAAAAAAATCTCCACTGGGCTGCGCTAGACTCTGTCAAGGAAGTAGCATGTAACTAAAAAAACAACAGCAACAAACAAACAAACAAACGCACACAACAACAACAACAAAACAACCTAAAAAAACAACAACAACAACAACAAATCTCGTGTCACAGGGTGTTTCAGTTTATTTTATGTTATTTTAACTTATTTTATTTTTGAAAGAAATGCAAATTCTACAAGTATGACCATGTTCGATAGTTTCACGTGTTCAGTTGGTCAGTCTTCGTCGTTACATATACAGTATATGTGTAGGAAGAGATGTGGTGCACAGTTCTTCAAACATGCAGCTCCCAAACTATGGAACTCTCTTCCTGAGTCAATGAAGGAGGCAGTCAGCATCACCGCATTCCGGCAGCGCCTGAAGACTTATCTCTTCAGTGTATCACCCTAGTAATCATATGTACTTTTTATTTTTAACTATCTTTCTTTTAAAAAAGCCTTAGCCTAAGCGCCGTGAGCATTCAGTTAGGGTGGAGCCATGCGCTATACCAAGTCTCCATCATCAACATGTACCGTACACATGTACAAACAATATTGGCAGAAACGATATCCTACCAGAATATCTCCATCTCTAACCTATACAGAAATAAATGGATTTCACAGATTTGGTCGTTCTTCCACCCCCGTCCTTCCCCCGCCCCCTCCTCTTCACACACACCGGCAGACACACACACACACACACACACACACACACACACACACACACACACACACACACACACACACACACACACACACACACACACTGGCACGCACGCAAGTACGCGCGCAAACACACACACACACACACACACACACACACACACACCGTGCACACACACACACACACACACACACACACACACACACACACACACACACACACACACCCCGTGCACACACACACACACACACACACACACACACACACCAAAACTGATTATTCCAGTTTCCCAGGGGGGATGCCGGGGGGGTGGGTGGGGGCGGGGGGTAAACTGGGCAAAAGTAGTTACATGCATAATCCAGATTTTGTAGTTTTGATCTTGCTTGTTTATGTTTCAGACTGCACAACATGAAACAACAGAGCAACCATATACTTCCGCTGTTCACTGGTTCTCGAGATCTCGACCACTGACTGACTCTCGAAGTCTCTCATCTCCCAGAAGCTGCAGTAGCGACTTTACTGTACACACGTTGTGCATGATTTCATTTGTTTGGCCAATGGCTGACTGATCTGGCCCGCTCCATCTTAGTCATTCGTCAGAGAAAGTCGAAGCTACGGGCCTGTCTCTGGCATTAATCTTTGCCGCGTTCGTTGAGGTAAAAACATGGACCCCCCTTACCCCTCTTCCTCCAGCCCCCCCCCCCCCCTCCCCCCTTCCCCTTCACACAGAGCAGAAAATTTTATGAAAACATGTCTTGCTCGATTTCTCGATTTATTTGCATCAGGTTCAGAACTTAATTTCCGGGATTCCCAGGTTCCGTTGGATCAGAGGGATTTTTTTTTCTTTTCTTGACTTTTTAAAAAGACTGAAGTGGAAGAGCAGAAATTTAGGAGCATATATTTCTTTGGGTGAGGATGTTTTCTCTCCGTGCGGGTATTTGTTGTTGGAAATGAACAACCAAACGCAAAAAAAAGTATTTAAAAAACAGACTTTTATTCTGCATCGTAAGTGTGCTTCCATCCCGTTCAACACGGCCCCCCTTTAAAGTTTGGGAGTATTTCAGCATCATACATTTCTCCACATTCTCCTCTTCTATGTCGACGGGTAAAAGATTTATTACAAATGATATAGTGTAGTATAGTGAAGCATCGCGTTTGGTGCAAGCACATCAACGTCTAAACAAAACAAAACAAAACAAAAGTTAGTTAGTTAGTTAGTTAGTTAGTTAGTTAGTTAGTTAGTTAGTTAGTTAGTTAGTTAGTTAGTTAGTTAGTTAGTTAGTTAGTTAGTTACTTACTTACTTACTTACTTACTTACTTACTTACTTAGTTAGTTAGTTAGTTAGTTAGTTAGGGCTTAACGCCGCGCAAGCAACAAAGACTAAAACAAAACAAAACAAAACAAAACATATCATTGAGGACTTCCTTCTTTGTCTTCGTCTTTTTGTTGTAAGTCTCTCCGGAAACAGAGTCATACAAAGCTGAGGCAGCAGAAATATCACACAGATTATTAAAGTGTTTCACATTCCATATTTTCCCCCCGTGTGATATAAGCTATACTGATATCACCACTCTGTTCTCGGGTTTTAGGTCAGCATTCAATGTTAATTACTATTATTCAGTGAAACAGTCTACGCTCCATTGATTTTGTGAACACTTAGGCCCTTTGACTTTTTGACCGCAGATATGTGCGTGGTCAGGGTCACACTTTGTGCCAAACGAGCAGAGGTACAGTACAGGTCATGCCCGGTTTTTGAAGCAGGCAAGTCACTTTACCCAACTTGTGAATTGATTTTGAACAGCTAGGTAAATCATGAAATAGGCATCCCGTTGTAATCAGAACACTGACCACAGTTCGCACACTTGTTTTTGAACACAAGACCAAGTAAACAGAGGTAGAGGTTTTTGGTTCTGTGGTCCAGAGGCTGAGGTAGGTGGTGGTGGTGTTAGTTTTAAATTTTTTTATTATTTTTTTTTACGTTTGCCCAATTCACGAACTAGCCAGTTCCATATAATATCAAATGATATGAAATGGGGGGTAGCCTGTTTCAGAAATTATGAAAATCATGAAACCGACAACTTTTCAAAACCATTTCGCTTTATGAGCAAATGTGTGTGCTGCCTAGGTCACATGTTAGGCAAAGTAGCTTTCGTGAATTTGGCAATTTCACAAATTAGGCACGACATAGAAACAGCAACACTTCGTAGTATCGTCTGCTTCGTCTACTTTGAGACAAGACCAGCGAAACTTTCATGGTCCTTCTAACTAGGTTCTCTGGGAAGTGAATCACGCGGTAATATTCAATAATACAATTAATTACAACCACGTCCAGCGCCCCCCACCCCCACCCCTCTCCCTGCCCCTATGAATCCGGCGTCCGCTTCACTTGCCTTTCCACGCTTCGCTTGTCACGGTGCGGTTTTATTGAATCAGTCCCGCTTCGCTGATTGAACGTGCATGTCCGTGCCATCCTTCCTACAGCTTCCGTACAGTTACCTCACGGGGGACAGTCAAAATGGCTGTCAGTGTTTCGGTGCTACCCCGATTCAAAGTGACATGCCTGAGAAATGTGAGCCGCGTGCACGCGTTCTTGTGTTGTGGTCGCGACGCCTTGGTCAAAGACGTTGTCTGGGTGATAAACAGCACTTTTAGTCTTTCACGCCGACAAATAAATGTCCCGCTGGATAGACTGGGTGCTACTCACAACTGAAAATGGAAACGCTCGGTGTTACTGTTTGGAAACACTCTGTCTTGGAGGTGTTGGTATTTGGAAACACGAGGTGCTACTGGCTTTTACTAGTAGCACCGCCAGCACAGTGTTTCCAGACAGCAGCACGGAGTATATCCATCGGTTGAGCGGTCGGTTGTCTGGGGCGGTCTGTGGTCTAGTGGTCACCAATACGAGAGGTCAGGTTCGAGTCCCACTCGGGGCGAAGAAATTGCAAATGCAACTCTAAAATTCCGAAACTTAAATTGCTGAGCTGGCCCTTCGCACCACGTGATTGTCATGTGTCCATGTCCGGTGTGTGAGAGCATGCGTGTGATTCACCTGAGCGTGCGTGTTGGGTTTAGCTCGCGGCGCTTTGAGCCAAACATGTGGGATAAAACGCCTATATTAATGCAATTATTATTATTATTATTTTATTTCCAAATCCCGATAATTATATATAATTATTACACGCGTGAGCAATTGTCGTGGAAACTTATGAATCAGAATAGCACTGAACAACTGGCGGCCTTTATGACTACACCCCTCGTGCACTTCCAGCACCGCGTTAAGCGCTTGATGGCGAAGCGGGAATATTTCTATGGAAATGACATTTCTTTAGGGGGAATGGCAAACTCATTCTGTGTGCAGATTTATTACGTTAGCCGCAGCTGATCGAAATGAGCAAAAACGACATCTCGATCAAAGAGTACTTTCATGCGCGCACGCATGCGTGCGGCGGAGTCGAATCGGCAGACAAACGACGTGAAGTGTATTCCAGTGCGGTTTGCGCTACACTGACGAAACGGGCTCTAAAAACATCAAAAGGGGAATGTGGCTTTTGTCTAGCCTGTGAAACGTGAAATGGCAAGGGGGGAAAATGTGCTGTATGACAAAAGGTTTGCGGTTTGCTTAGCAGTAAAAGTGTTCATGCTCCGAGTGAAGTCAGTTTGCTTCATTTCCCATTTACAGTTGTAATTGTCAGGCGGTTTGAAGCATCGACTCGTGATAACCACGATTTAGGGGAGAGAAAAAAAACAAACAATATATGCAATGCATACTCGTTGGATTAGGAGAATAGTCTCTTTACACTCCCATACAACAACAGCGAGCGTTGCCCGCTGATCGAAAACGTTTTTAACTTGAGAATAAAGCATCAAAAATATTTGTGTTTATTATGATGCACACGTCAAATGAAACGTGAACTCAGCTAAATTGGCAAAATGCTCTCTCTCTCTCTCTCTCTCTCTCTCTCTCTCTCTCTCTCTCTCATATCTCAGGGGAGCCTGCATAGCCGAACGACAGAGCGTTTGGACTCTCAGTCAATGCTCTGGTCGTGAGGGGTTCGAATCCCGGCGGCTTCGGCCAAATACTTGTGCTGGCCTTTTTTCTCGTTGCCCCGTCTTTGATGTCACCCTTACGTGGTGGAAAAGGACGTTAAACTGCCAAACACCCACCCACCCTCTCTCTCATATTATTATAGTATATTTCATTATTGTTTTCTCTGTTTGTAGACTTTCCATGTGCGGCACTGCTGGTAACAGTTCCCGAACCGAACTGTCGATGGGTCGATGGCCTTATCAATAAAGTCTTTGAGTCTCTCTCTCTCTCTCTCTCTCTCTCTCTCTCTCTCTCTCCCCCCCCCCCCCCCAAGCTCTCTCTCTCTCTCTCTCTCTCTCCGAAGCTCTCTGACAATTCCACTTTCCTGATACAATTTGAGAAACCCTTGACACAAGTGGACGCGTGAAGAGGTGGCTGCGAGCTGATCCAACAATGTCTTTTAATTTTCATTTTCCGAAATATGGATGCCAGTTGCGAGGAGTTGCGCGAGACAAAACAGCAAATGAATCACCATGGGATGGAAGCAGGACGGGCTCGTGCCGCCCACGTGACCCACCACGTGACCGACACTAGCGCCAGGCTGCTCACGCCAGAGGGAGACAACTCGCCGTGGACGTGGAGGACCTCGTCACGGCCGCTTGCCCCGGGCGTTCAGCCGAGTGTGAAATTGTACCTATCACCATAAAACCGTCCTTCTCTTCTCCAGCGACGCGTGGCTGCTTGGCAGGGGGCAGGGACTTCTGGACCCATTTCGGCGAACATTGTCCATGTACCACGTGCTGATTCAATTCTGCGGAACTGGCTGCAAGACCTGGCCCGCGGTTCCGACGCTGTATGGGTGCTCATCCAGGCGCTCATTGTCCTGTTGAGCAATCTGTCAGGACGACTGGAAGAGCTGTGGGCACTCGACGTTCGGACGACTCTTCCAGCTCCCGTGTCGCAGGCTTCCGGGTTCGGTTCCGCGTCGGTCTGTCCACTGATTTTTTTCCCCTCCCGGAAACTGTAAATTAGTTTTTGTGGGACGTTCACCGTGGACTTCATAGTTGGACCACTGCTGGGGGCATTAAAGAAAACTTCGGGGCGACGACCTGCCTATTGTTCATATCCCTAAGTTATGGCTGGCAGAGCAAGTTGTGTGTTGTCCATGGTTTGCTCTTTCAGAACGGAGAGATCCAGAGTATTTTATAGAAGCATTGTGTGACGTAGTTACGTGCTCCGAGAGCAGGCCACGGTTTAATTACGACAATGAAAGGGAAACTGGTGATGAAAGGCAGGAACGTTAACCGTGTGAATGACGGTGGGCAAAAAGGGAGGCAAGCACACACAAAAACGGAGAAATAACACAAAGATTAAACATAATAAGGGAGACAACCAAAGCCTCGGATAACCCCGGCTGCGCGAGACGTGACGTGGTATTGTTCCGTCACAACTGTCCCAGTACTGAACAGAGTTGATTAGAAACTATCCCAGCCTGACTGCTAGTCACGGCAGACGGACCGTTAAAACCCTTCCACTCTCTTGAATTTCAAACAGGAGGGCCGGTACCAGAGTTATCCTCTCTGATTCTCTACCAAACGTCGGCAGATGGCGCCACGGATCCCCTCGGCGGCCATGTTTGCTCGGAGACGCTAAGACTAGAGCGTGAAGCTCGGGGGACCTCGTCGTCTGTGCATGGGTGCGCATGAGAGACCCCGGGGGGAAGGGGGGAGGGGGGCGAGGGCCGGGAACAGAGGGAGGAGGGGCTCTGTGGTACCAAGCAAGAACAAAACCACACCAAACTGCGCTTCATTGAACCGCTTTTGATGGAGATCGGCGGCGAAAAATAGGCGGCGCTGTCAAGTGGGCTCGCACCTTTTGGGTCGTTTCAGGTGAAATTTGCTCGGCAGATGTGAGGACAATCGGTGTATTGTGGACGGTTCTTTGCGCCGCCTAATCACCGCAGACCCGGTCGGTACCGAGCCGGCGACGCCAACTTTCAGCCAGACCGTGGTTCCAGTCTTTAAACAGGTCTACTCCATTTTAGTTAGCCGGCCGTGTAGCCTGAGACCGACAGAAGAGAGCAGAACTGGTAACACACAGGACAGACAGGGCGGAACGGACAGACGGACAGATGGACGGAAAGACAGACAGATAGAACAGACAGGAAGACGGACAGACAGCCTGAGTTAGACTAGAACACCCAGGAACAAATCAATGGGTATCATAGTTTCCTTGCGCCGATTCTATAACCTTGATCCGATCCAGCTGACCAAAATTAATGCAATGGGAAATTACAACTGCCGATACCTAGAGCCTTCAGGAGAAGGATGAGTCCGGTGACGAAACTAACAGACAGCATTAAAACAGATTTTCAGTTCAAGTTCCAGGAATCTCCATCACGACTTTGATTCTGGTCGCATGTGCCTGCTGCGCGTGTATTCAGTTCAGCCGGCAACACCCGAAACTCACTCCAGCTGCACTTTAAGAAATTGTGGACAGCATAACGTCCTTTGAAATAATTTTAATTAATACCTGTCTTACCAAAATTGTCCACGGAATGACTGAACACACGTATTCAGCCGGCAATGCCTGGAACTCACTCTAGCCGCACTTTAGAGAAATTGTGGACAGTCTAACGTCACTGGAAATAAACGTAATTAACACCTCTCTTACCAAAATTGTCCACGGAATGACTGACTGCAACCGATCGATGTGGGACGTTGCGCATTGAGGTGGACCTGTAGTCTAAGACGGCAGAAAAGTCTGCAGAGACCAGATCAGGCTGAGTGCCGCTGATTACATTAGCAATGCAAATGGCGGCCATTTACCTAGAGTCTACTCCTCGCTATCTGTCGCTCTCCTCCTCCTGCCATTGTGAGACAGTGAAAGAGGACAAAGCAGCCAACTGTTAGCGTATTAGTGCAACAAATAGCGCCTCATAGTTCTAACGGTTGCGCCCACTTTAGCCCAAACGCCTTTCGTCGATGGCGGAATTGACAGCAGGAAAAAGAGCATTTGATGTTCTTTTTTTTCTGTCGGTGGAGGGTGGGTGGGTGGGTGGGCGTCCGTACACCTTCTGGACATGGGGAGTTTTTAACTGGAAACACGCGCGCTGCCGTCGCACACGCACGCGCAGGGCAGGCTGGGGTAAGTTCATAAAACCTCAATTCTGCAGCCATTTGGAGGATTAAGAACCGAGGCCTCCGTTTTATTCTCCCGACTGGTGGGGAGGAAATGAAGGAAACAACTGTTATTGTTGCACAGTTTATGGTAATCAACCGCAGAGCGACCAGCTTCTGTGTGTGTTGCAAGTGCCCGCCACACCTCCGTACAATACGCCATAGAAAAGGGTAACAGGTAGGAAGACATAAAGAAAGGATTACCGCGGGTTTTAATTACTAGACCTCCACACAATTTGCCGTTGAAGCAAAGGGCGTTTATTTGCATACTCCAGATGGGGTGGCTATTGCTGCTTTAGCATGTTTACGACGTAACGCCAGTTTGTTTGGAATTTGTAATTAATAATCACAAAAGAAACTCTAGGAGCAAAATGAAAGCGAATGTGGGTATGCGTGTTCTAGTTTTTGAGTCAACTGTGTCTTGGACGATAAATTTCAGGGCCTTTCGTTGTAAATAATAGGACCTTCTGTTAAGAATTAAACACATGCCGAGATGTATTTTTTTCCCCGATGAGTACACTGAATTCTGATTAAGTTAAAAAAAGGCCCCCCCCCCCCCCCCCCCCCCCCCTCCCCCCCCCCACCCCACCCCCCCCCACAAAAAAAAAAAAAAAAAAAACGCCAAAAAAAAACCATAGAATTCACAGTTTTCTATTATTGCTATTTTTGCAAGTGGACGAATCAGCCAAAGACGACATCTCCGCATTTCTAATGCAGTTCCCCTCTCCGCGCGCGCGTGCACACACACACACACACACACACACACACCACACACCACACACACACACACACACACACACACACACACACACACACACACGACCGTGTCTGTGCACAGACACTGACTAGCATGTATGTCCTTGAGCTTTCAACCCGAGAATGAAAGATCACAGCTTTGTAAACCAAACTGTACAGACCTTTTTCCAGAATAACTTCGAGATCAAGGTCACGGTATGACGGAAAAGGAGATTAAAATTGAAATCACACTCCAGTCTCTTTTTCCTCAGTCGTAATGATTTTCTTTGAACACTTGCATTAAACAAAACAAACAGTTTCATTGTCGAGTCGTTTTTTTTTCTTTTTTTTTTTTTTTTTTTTTTTGGGGGGGGGGGGGGACTAGTACACATAAAATGCCTCCAGAGACAAAATGAAACCTCAGTGTCACAATGTCCAGTAGGGAGAGACATCACGGTGAAAATTTTGCTAATTTTTCTGTACCATAACTACATACAGCTGTGTACAGCTCTGTGGTACAGAAAGTTCTTTAGCACCGAACGCATCCGCAGTGAGAGGTTTGTGGATGAACGAATTCCCGTTCCTACTAATCCGATCCGGGCACTCAGCAATGGGTACAGGCAGATGTCACGACGGAAAGTGCCTGTATGACAACCTGTCATCATCCTGTCACTGACCGTCTGCGACCGGATATTGCGTCACTGTGACGCGTGAATCTCGTGAGAAGCTAGGGGAAAGCCCGAGAGCTGCTCAGAGAGATGCTCATTTTAGTTCACTGACTGAGCTAGCAGTCACAGTTAATCGGATAACAGCCCACCTGCCCGACTGTAGGACACCACAGGACTTCAAATGTCAATGCGTAGGTCTGGCATACAAGACGGTGGAAAACAATAGGGGGAGTCGGTGGCTCAACGGTTTGAGCGTTGGACTCGAGATCGAAAGGTCCCGGGTTCGGATCCCGACAGGGCTAAAATTTATACAGGCCTTTTTCACGTTGCCCCGCTTCCACTGAGTCATCGGCACGTCGTGTGTGTGTGTGTGTGTGTGTGTGTGTGTGTGTGTGTGTGTGTGTGTGTGTGTGTGTGTGTGTGAGCGCAAAGAGTGTTTCGTAGAAAACAGATAGGCGCTATATAAACTGTATTCATTATTATTATTATTTGACACCAACTACACAGCGCTGATAGGTCGCAGGCTACTTTTATTATTATTATTTATTATCTATTTTTAGCGGCTTGGTTATCTGGGCGTGTAGTAGAGGTATGGAAGCGTTGGGCGAAAGAAAGTATATTTCTCTACTGTTAGAAGCAGCAAAGTCTATAAAACACCCACGGTGGACAAAAGGAACATCCATTCATTTGGCAAACAGCCTTAGAATGTGTGAGTGGCATTTTTTCCCTTTAAAACTCATTATGAACATAAAGACTTTTAATTTTTTTACGTTTTCCTACGCGATCAAAAGAAGAAGAGAAGATATCACTTTATTCGTCCCTCAAAGGGAAATTGCACTGTCTGCTCAGACAAAACTGACAATAAAAATCATTACAATTACAAACATTGAGCCGAACCGGCGCGCGCGCGCGCGCACACACACACACACACACACACACACACACACACACACACACACACACACACACACACACACACACATAAAAACGATCATCCATACATATACAAATTACAACCTTCAGGTAATGATAAAACACAATATGTAAAACATTCAGAAGAGCTCTCGTATCACAGGAACGGACGGATCTAGTTACTGTATTATGGGATATAAAACCAAAAACATCACAGTTAATGGGCCATGTATAAACTAGCCACCACTACTACCAGCGCTTTTCCTCGCCGGCGATGCATGACAAACAAGGAAGTTTACGGTGTACATGTGATTTGTCATAACGAGAAGTTGAGTGGACGGATGACACTTCGAGACCCTGTATTACTGAGTCGACAACAACTTAGAAAGCACGCTGAAAAATCAGTACACAGTTTGCTTGTTCGTTTGAGTTGTTTTTGTTTTGAACACATGATTTAAAAAATTGATAAGACACGTACCCTACCCCTCCGACACCCCTCCCCCCCCCCCCCACACACACCTCGACCCCCTCTCCCCATTCCTCATCCGACTTCCCCGTGACGGGAGAGGTGAAAGGAAACCGAAACTGCCATCTCACTGTGTTAGATGTGTCTCTTGATAAAGTACTCAGGACGTCCACAGTGTCTTCCGTTCTGTATAATTCTATAGATTATCAGTTCAGATGACCTAATGCCCTCCCTGTAAGTAATTATGTCCCAACTCTCCTCCTCCCCCCCCCCCCACCACCACCACCACCTTCTTCTCATACCGTCCTTCCTCCACCTCCCCCCCCCCATCCCCCTTCCCTTTACAAAGGCGATCAGAGTGGTAAAGCGTTGGTATGTCAGTGTTCGAGTACTGAGTTCGACTCCCGACTGAGAGCCAAACATTAAATTTTGTTTGTGTTTGTTTGTTTGTTTGTTTGTTCGTTTCGTTACCCCGTCTTTGACAGCACCCGTTGCCAGTGCTTGAAATGGGCATTAACTCAACCAACCAACCAACCAACCAATCAATCCTCCCCCCCCCCCATCCTCTCCTCTCCTCCACCCCCCCCCCCGCCCCCATCCCCAACATACAGATACACTGACGTTCACTGACTTCTTACCAACAATGCTGATCTTCCTTGTTGTGTGTAAAGTGATTCTAGATGCATCACAGGTCTTGAGTGTGTATTATGTACGCCTGAATATATATTACATGAGTCATATCTATACGGCACACGGTGATTGAAGCCAAGGTGACATCATGACTCGATCTTCGCCCTAAAGTATTTGCATCCGTTCTGCCTGCCCCACTGAGCTACCCGGAAACCCACGGCTGGCACGTGCATCCGGTAAGCGAGACTGTGAGAGGTGAGAGGAAGTGAGCAGTACTTAGCCGTCTGCTTGTGTGACAATGGTGTCATTCATGTCGAGGGCATTGTCCAATAGTAGCACACTCGAAGTACTTACTTTTATAATTTTGTCCTTTTTGTAGAACGTTGTGATTATATATGTGAAATGAGACAGCGAGTAAGTTAAAGCATTCTTTGTGATGAACTCTAGTTTCGAAGAAACTGATCATCCTTCACTGACTATGCAAACAACACATCCGTATGAGATGTTCTCGACTGACACATCTCTACAGCGACCCATTTTTTGCCACTCCCTGATGAAATGTTTGAAATATTGTATAGCTGGTAACAGCCTAGAGTTCGCCAGCGTGTTTGTTTGTGTGTCAGTATGAGCGTTTGAGCGTGTTTTCAGTTGTGTGCTTTTGCCTGGTCTTTCAGTTGAATACGCTGACAGTCTATCTTGTTTGTTTGTTTGTTTGTTTGTTTGTTTGTTTGTTTAAGACATGCACTCAGTGTTTTCAGTTTCAACGGCCTTGGTAATTGTATCATCTAAGTTTGGGTTTCGACATCTCAGACTCTTTGATTTAAACAGTTTTTATTCATTTTGGACAGAAAATTCACTCACACAATCAGTTTCGACAATACCGAGCACAACAAGTTAAAAACTTATGAATGTGCTCATAAGTACAAAGAAACATTTGCGGCGGAGTATTATAAGACAGATCTGTAAGAGATAGAGAAGAGAGAGGATAGAAAGAATGACCAATAGATACAGTACAAAGAAAAATGCAGTGGGATTGCGTCTGCGACGGCGGCAGCGGGCCGGCGACTGGTATTGGAAATTGGAATTTAGGTGTCAAAGCGACCTGATACTTCTATAACTCTTTGACAAACAACAAAGCACGCTGATAGCAACTATGATTATAAAAGAAAGGCGATTTAAAAAAAAAAGAGAAGACGTTGCAGTAGTTTACCGAACTACGCTTCCATTTTATGAGTCAGTATCAATTTACTTTCGCGAGTGTGTGTCAGTTTGATCTTACTTACTAAAGCTTCTATTTGATGTTACGTTATTGCGGTTTATTTTAAGGGACGTCCACTTTTAATTGTCAGTGTTGTACTTCCGGTACACGTGTCACGTTAATCTTACTGACTTAAGCTTTCATTTCATGTTATGTTGTTGTTGTTGCGGTTTTATTGTAAGGGGCCTTCACATTTAATCAGTTGTCAGTGTTATACTTGCGGTACATGTGTCAACTTGATTTCACTAACTGAAGGTTTTATTTCGTGTTATGTTATTGCGTTTTTATTTTTAGGAGCGTTCACCTTTGCCCCCCCCCCCCCCAGCGTGCCTGGCGTTGTCTCTTTTATTTGATGTTATGTCGTTGTTGTTGCGGTTTTATTGTAAGAGGCCTTTACTTTTAATTGTCAGTGTTATACTTGCGGTACATGTGTCACTTTGATTTCACTGACTGAAGGTTTTATTTCATGTTATGTTATTGCGTTTTTATTCTTAGGAGCGTTCACCTTTGCCCCCTCTAGCGTGCCTGGCGTTGTCTCTTGGACGGTGCCAGCTGCCGCGGCTAAGCCAAGTTTATTTACGCCTCTCATTGAAAAAAGGACGCAACGTCTCTCTTACTCTCCAATCACTTACCCCCTTTTCCCTGCAATCAGTCCGCAGACAAACCACCGCGGAACAACACCGTGATTGAACAGATCAAAGAACGACAATCCGTGCTCCAGAGAGGCTGCGTGGAGCTCCCGGCAGGCGGCGCCACAAGTGGGACGGCTGCGCCCTTCCAGCGCGCGCACAAAGGCGGACAATAGCGCCTCACAGCGGTGATTACAGGTGAGCGCTCACCTGAGCCGCCAATCAAAGGCCAGGTGAGAAATGTCATTAATTTTCAATCACTCGCTTCCTGGCCACGCGCCGCCCAGCACCATCATCCGCATCCCCAGCCAGCGCCTAGCCTACCAGGCCATGGAGGGAAGGAGGACTTGACTTGAAGATGCCAAGTTCCTGCTAACCGTCGTGATCGAGGCCGAATATTACGATAGGGCCAAGTCAGCCGGTTCCAGACAGAGACTAAAATGTTAAGTTCACCAGCTGAAGAAAATGAAGCCATTTTCTTACCATCGACTGTTTGGTATTTACCTTTTTGTTTGTTTGTTTGTTTGTTGTGTTTATTATTTGTTTGTTTTGGGGGTGTTTTGTTTTGTTTTGTTTGTTGTCGTGTTTGTTTGTTGTTGTTGTTTGGTTGGTTGGTTTTTGTTTGTTTTGATTTTGTTTTTTTGTTTGTTTGTTGTATCTTCGGGTTTTTTGGTGTTTTTTTTTTTTTTTTTTTTTTTGGGGGGGGGGGGGTGTCAATGGCTCAAAACGACGGTGTTTTTTCCCCGAGCTGTGACAGGAGAGCCGGGGTGGCCGAAAGGTAGAGTGTTGGACTTCTAATGCTCGGGTCGTGAGTTTGTATCCCGGCTGGGGATAAATATTTGTGCTGCCTTTTTCTTCGTTGCCCCGTCTTTAATATCACCCGTATGTGGTGGAAAAGGACGTTAAACCCCCAAACACCCACCCACCCATCCCACCCACCCACATACCCACCCACTCACCCAGAGCTGTTATATTTAAAACGCAAATCATTGGATTTTTCAGACCTAAAGGTGTACTTTACTTCCCACACTCAGTGAACTATGAAGAGGTTGGGTGGTTTGGCTGTGTGCGGGTGAGTCCTATTCTGCCACAAGAGACACACATGACCCGAGGGTGCTATCAAATTTGGGGGAAAGCCAGCAGAAATTCTTGGCTCCCTGCCAGGAATCGAACTCACGACTCGACCGCAACGGCAATCCAACGCCCTGACCACCTCAGCTATCCCCATCTAGAGAACAATGTATAATCATATGCAGATGAGTTTCGACTGAACATGAATCCCAGTTTACACCGTCTGAGACATTTGTGTGTGTGTGTGTGTGTGTGTGTGTGTGTGTGTGTGTGTGTGTGTGTGTGTGTGTGTGTGTGTGTGTGTGTGTGTGTGTTTGTTTGTTTGTTTGGGGTTTTTTGTTTTTGTTTTTGTTTTGTTTTGTTTTTGTTGGTTGAAACATAATTTTATTTCACTATTTGTTGTGCACACAAGCAATGTATGTATGTATTTATTTATATGTTTATGTTAATAATAAAATAACAAAATGGGTACTTAAGGGATGCCCTCCCTCTCGCGGGAGCTCAGGGCGCCTTACAATCAACACACACTCGCTCACCCAGAAACACACGCAACTGACATGCCTCCACACATACATTTAACTAAAAACACATGATGTGCAGCATCATACACGGGCTGCGCCTGGCTCACACACACCACACACACACACACACACACACACACACACACACACACACGACCAGCAAGATGGTGATGTGGCAACGGTTATTGGTTGAAGCCTGTGAAGAGGTGGGTTTTCAGATTTGTTTTGAAAGATAGTTTTGTGTCTGCATATCTGAACGAAACTCCTTCTTCTTTTATTTATCTATTTGTTTTTCTTTCCCACGTCTTTACACTTCAGTCCAGTTATTTCCACGTCAATCTCTCCGCCATGCTCTTTGTAAACTGGTTCAGATGAGCACGTACATAAGCTTTTGCTTGTTGTGCTCTCTTCAATGTATTACTGTTTGTTGCTTGACGGTGATCCATGAATAAAATGCTTAAACCAAACTGGGAGATCATGTTGGCTGGTATATGTGTACCGAAGTAAACACGACACAGTTTCCATACTAACTGGGCACCAACCCGGCTTCATATTCCTCATAAACCATGGCATGTATTTGACAGACCGAGCCACGGTTGAGCGCCGCCAAAGCGTGCCGAGGAGGAGCGTTTAGTCACAGCGGTTTTATGCTAATAGCGCATCTGTCCACTTATTCCTGCCTCCCTTGTAGCGCGCCGCTTTTCCGCCACTACTGTTCCCTGAGGAGCCAACGGCCGTGACGGAGGTGACAACATCACACGTCACACGGGACACACTTTTAATGGCGTGGAAAAGCTTTTTTTTTTTGGGGGGGGGGGGGGGGTTGAGATGGAGGAGTGGGAGTGGGGGGGGGGGAGAGGGAGGGGGTCTCACTGATATATTTCGTTTTCATAACAATGCAGAGGAGCCGGGGTGGCCGAATGGCAGAGCGTTGGACTTCTAATGCTCGGGTCGTGAGTTCGTATCCCGGCTGGGGCCAGATATTTGTGCTGGCTTTTTCATCGTTGCCCCGTCTTTGATACCACCCGTATGTGGTGGAAAAGGACGTTAAACTCCAACACACCCACCCACCCACCCTCATAACAACGCAAATTTCTTTGGATGGGATGTGCCACTGCGGACAGAGAAAACTAGGGATCAAACTGTCGTCTGAAACAACGTGTCGTGACTGGGTCAAAGATTCTATCGTGGTTATACATTTACTGTATGTAATTTGTCATGACATACATCTGTGACATGTTAACCCCCTAAAACAGCAGCAGCAGCAACAACAACAACCCCTCCCCCTTCCCCCCCTCCCCCCCCCCAAAAAAATACAAACAAACCCCAAAAAACCCACAAAAACAACAACAAAACAACAACAAAACAAAAAAAAAACAAACCCGAAAACAAAACCAAACAAACAAATAAACAAACAAAAAACTTTCACCATTACATGTATGCTGTTTAACTGCCATCCTAGATAGGGTGAAAATTCAATGTTTCCGCTGTATAGTATTCCATTGTTTGTCAGTTGACTTTGTAAAAATAACTGGAAGGACAGGCATTTTGTTGTTGTTGTTGTTGTTTTTTAAATGATAGGTAAATACGTTATTACATTTCTGGAGAACCAAAATCTGTTTCATGTATTAATCAAGGTTTATCGCTTGTAGCTGACACAGCGGCAGTCAAGTGTGAAAACGGTGCCACCAAACAAAGAATTATTAAAACACACACACACACACACACACACACACACACACACACACACACACACACACACACACACACACACACACACACACACACACATTAAAAGTCTCTCTTTCACATGACCTTTAGGAAAAGGTGTGTATGGGTGTTTTGGGTGGGTGGGGGTGTGAGGGGTGGTGGAAGGAAGGGGGTCAAGGAGGGGGGGGGGGAGGAAAAGGAGATTTATAACGTGAAAATGTCGCATCCTCCGGGAGTTTACGCGAACTGTCGATTGTCTCCCCCTAAGTGGCCATTCTACTGACAAATCACGCAAGTCTGCCCGCCATTGTTGTCACGACAGTGGATCACTAGGGTTTACGATGTTCCAGTGTTACAAGTCCCACCATTAGAGTAATCACGCGTGAAATTGGAGACTCGGTTTGTAGTAGGTGACTAAAACAGACAATGGCTCGTGCTGGGGGTGTGTGCGGACCGGCATTTGGGTCAGTTCCATGCTCGCAAGCCGTATGGGATACCTGAGAGGACGTGTCAGGATCACGTGGTTTTTTTCTCACAGGCA
>JACVVK020000073.1:530000-540000 GCA_018292915.2 Batillaria attramentaria
AATTATTAAACTATTTTAGTGCCGCCGTCTTTGTCATCACAAATACCCATGCACTGTTTTGGATAAAGGACGGAGTTTGATTGTGTGCCTGGGTTGACTTACAGGAAAAGCAAACATCACAGGAAACTCGGCGTCCTTGGTTTTCAGGAAGGGATTGTTAAGAATGAAGACAGCGTCCTTAAAATCAAAATGTAAGACAAACAACGAATAGTAGCAAATCCTATGACATGTAACTTTACGGTCTGGACCCGAACAAAAACTACTCAACAAACCTCACATAGTCGTGATGGAAGTGGCCACGCTAGCAACAACGGCGATCGTTAGCCGTAATTCAAATTTTCAATTTACCGCAAACTCGACGGAATCTTTTGATGCCAGTCTCAAGGAGACTCGATACTGAATGCGCACGAGTCTGTCACGTGACCTGATGTCCGGCCTGACGGACGCTGTTTGGACTGGACCTCTGTTGAAGGAAACACTGATCACTCAGGTCCGTCCATTGTGGTAACAATTTCCAAAGGATGACCCTCCTCCTGGCCCGGGATGGTAAACTCGGCAAATTAATTTGACCTACAAGCCAGGTGCGGTAAAATTGATACCGGGGTCCCCGCCCTTCCCTCCAGCACAAAAAGTTTGAAGGACAGGGGGATGACACAGACAAGAGACGTGTGGCACGTGCGGCTCTGGAAGTGACACGTGGCTCTTGTTGATTGGTCAACTCCGAGGCTTATTAATTTACTCACTCGTAAGTTTCCCCTGTCCGAGGCGTACCGCCTTCCTCCCATGCAACTTCATCCTCTTCAAAGATTGGACATGGGAACTGGTTTGTCAGATACTGTCGCCATAAACCAAACGCTATAAACATACAGATCTACTTCTTCACGGCAACACTGACCTCCCATTGTCAGTTAACGTACATATTTTTCACACAGTCCTACAGTTTATCACACTTTCGGCACGTTTTTCTTAGCCACATAAATAAATACATTAGTACGTACTACCATCGACTGTAGCAGCTGACCGCCGTTGATATGAAAATGCTCACTGACAAACTGAGACCTCCCTCTCTCTCTCTCTCTCTCTCTTTCTCGCTCTCTCTCTCACATAATTCGTGAACCGCCGTTGCAAAGGTTGCTTTAATTGAATTTTTAATGAGCATGTCATAAGCACGTCTTGTTTATGCTCAAACTGTTTTCCTGTACTTTCACCAGTGCAACAAAATAAATCAGTTTAAACCAAACGCTCGTGCCGTTTTTGGCGTCATTTAAACAAAAATCTTATTATGGTCACTTTGGGACAAAGAACAACGCTAGGAATGTAGACGTGTACATCAGAAAAAAAAATTTAAAACTGAAAGTACTCAGAATCAAAATGTCACTGAGTAGACTTAGATTAAATTTAGATAAATTTAGCTGGTGTCCAAAAGAGTTCAGCGGACAAAGAAACTGCAAACGGGCTCTGAATTCTGAAAAGAAGGCACTTATAAAACTACTTGATAAGCGTAAAGTACGCGCGAGCTCTGATTGAACTAATCTAGTCCGTAAGCTGATAATGAAGATAATCAAACCCGGAGGTGTCTACAAAATTGTGACAGCGCTGTCCGCACTTGATTGGACGCCGCAGAAGGACAGCGCGTGGCCGGCGCACGCCGGTCACGTGGCCGCACTAGACGGGTGGCGAGTGGACGGGGGGGTGGCTGTTGTGACTGCTGTCACTGTTGTCGCCTCGTGCACCCTGAGCAAACTCTCACACACCCCGAATAAACCGCCCTCCTGTCCGCTTATCACCCGCAACGTAAACTCGGGGTGAGGATTTAATACACGGGAGGTAAGCGATACCTTGCCACAGAGGAAGTACGTTCCCCTGCAATGGTGAAGGGCGCGGCCGGAGTGGTGCCACCTCGGCGCACTGCCGCCACAGCGTTTTGTTTGCAAGAAAAGAGTATTGCTGGCCAGACAGGGCGGCTAGTATTGATCTGTGGGTGGTGGTTTTTGCACGCTCCTGCTCCTGGCCTGTCACCGTACAGCCACACGGAAAGTCCGATAAGTATCTCAGTGGCGCTCAATGCAGCGAACAGCCTGAATAATTATGCTACGTCAAAAACCACCTCCAAATCTTGGCTGCGTACACTGCAATTGCCGTGGTAACTGTGTGCACCGTCATCAAACAATCAGACAACTGAATTGCCATCTCTTGTTGGCTGCTTGGTTAGGTGCTGATTTAACGCCCTTTTCCACCACGTAAGCGAGATATCATCCCATCTCTTCAGCGCACCAACTGATCCAATACCATCTGCATTTTTATTCTTCTTTCGAAACCTGTCCGGCCCCTAGTACGGCACTGTCACGTGAGCACTCAGTGTGGAGCCGTGCGCTATATCAAATCATCATCAACATCACCATTTCAAAGACGGGTCAGCGAGGAAAAAGCTGGCACAAATTAATAGCTCCAAACCGGCCGGGATTTGATCAGACTGACGACCGAGCACTGAAAGCCCAGCCTGTCTTGGGCGTCCCAGAGACTCACATAACACTGATTATGTCAATGCAGGCCCGGCATCTGAAATATACCATTTAATTTCTGCACCCACCGCCGGTATTTGCCACCTGATATGAAATACACCATCGCATATTCATAGAACTAAAACTGCTGACTTACGCAGCCGTTCACGTGACAATAACGATATCTGGCCTAACGATAAGAAACTCACCCCAGAGCAGTTGATCTCAATGGTCACTAGCAGTTATACGTCTGTAAACGTCAACTAGCCAGGGTGGGTGGGTGTTTGGGAGTTTAACGTCCTTTTCCACCACATACGGGTGATATCAAAGACGGGGCGACGATGAAAAAGCCAGCACAAATATTTGGCACCCAGCCGGGAGTCAACTCTCCGCAAAACGTTTCCACTGTGTGTGTGTGTGTGTGTGTGTGTGTGTGTGTGTGTGGTGTGTGTGTGTGTGTGTGTGAATAATTGACATCGATAACAATTTGACTCAAACTGGGACAGAAAAAAAAGAAGAATAAGAATTCAGTCAGTCAGACAGTCAGTCAAGAATTTTATTCAGGACCTGCTAGGGGCATTGAATATTAATTAAACTATCCATAATAAATGTTCACCATAAGGCGGAGAAAGAATGTACACACATACTTAAACTAGACAATGGGGAATACTCAGCAAAAGAAAGCGACTGATACCCCCCCCCCCCCCCACACACACACACACCGGGTAACAACAAAGTCTACCACAGCAAAATTCATGGGGCAAATTTTGCAATAGCAAAGCAAAAGAAGGGTGGGTGACAGCTTAACGGGTAAGAGAACAATAGAATGTTGACAACCGTGTTGTACACGGAGCAGCACAAACCCATCTTGAGACCCCGGTACTTTTCTCCATGACCCCCCTCCACGCCTGCCGGCCTCCCAGATGCGGAGAGGCGATTTTTTCACATTCATTACCACCCCATTATCTGTGCCACAAAAGCCCCTCGCACCTTAGAACCAAGGTCCTCTCAGACCTTTTCTCGAACCGCCTGAGACAGAAAACAAAAACCTTCCACACTCTCATCAACCAGGATAAAATCAGGCTGCAGATGGTCGCGGAGCAGCCTCGGCGCGATGGGCAACGGATGGCCAACTCCTACAGCGCTTTTTTTCAAGCATTTCCCCCCACCTTTCTGTGAGCCAGCACTTTGCTCATTTTCGCCCTGTCACTAGAGCCTGTAGTTAACGCCGCTAAAGCGAGCAAAATAGACAGACGGAGCGGAGGTGATGGAGAGAAGAAAAGGAACAAAGGCTGAGGTAAAAACCGGATGAATACAGTCTTCAAATCCTGCCTGATAATGCATCCAGAGCCGGCCCTGATAGTCCAGGAGGGCTCTTCAGCGCCGCGGCGCAAATGCGTCGTTTGTGTTATTATCACCTTGGCCAACTGGTGTCCCTATAGGATAAGGTGCTTCCATTTCCCGGGCCGGCATAACGTGCAACGAGAAATACGTGTAGCCGGTGATTTTCAAGTCTCCATGGTGCGAGACCGTATTGTAAAGGCCTCTTGGCTTTTCAGACCTCCTGACAGTCAGTATGTCAGCCTACGTGTATCAGGCAAACGACCATCATGTCCCTGCCTCTGGTACACTGGCCAGGAGGTTGACACGCGCAGCGTCTCTGAAGGAGTTTCGTTTCTTTAGCATCCACAGAACCACAAAGAAATATTTACACACGTTTATGAAGTGCATTCTGATTATGTTGACTGTTGCTCTAAGAGCCGAGGTGGTCGAATGGTAGAGCGTTGGACTTCTAATGCTCGGGTCGTGAGTTCGATCCCGGCTGGGGCCAAATATTTGTGCTGGCTTTTTCATCGTTGCCCCGTCTTTGATATCACCCTATGTGGTGGAAAAGGACGTTAAACTCCCAAACACCCACTCACCCTCTAAGAGCCGATGAGGATATGTGATTCAAGATATGTAAGGATATGTGGTTCAAGATATGTGAGGATATGTGGTTTCTTTGGTGGGTAACCAAGCCAATATAGGCTGCTTGCAAAGTACAGCCTAATCCTGCAATGTCGAAACTTGTTGAAGAATGCCACTGCAATTCTACGCCCGCTACAAAGACGACATTAGCCTGTTTTCTTTATCATTTTATCCACTTGCGTGCTTTCTTTGCAGTTTGTAGCTGTGCAAAGCACAACCGTTTCAATCAAAGTTTCAATGGAAGAGGGGAAACATGACATTGATTAACACCATGCACCAGCAAATTACCGCGACAAACCAGAGGCAGACGTCCGCAGAGAGCCCAAGTTTGCTTGGAACTAGAGACTTGTAGCCCTAGAGGCTTCGGTCCAATGGCAAAACTCGAATCCTACACAGAAAATAAGCAGTCCCCGGAGTCACACCGATAAATATTCATTTGGAACTTGGATCAAGTGCAGGGTATCTGTGGCATTGAGAAGACAGGTTGATCTTTTTATCGCAGCTGCATGTCGACCTGCAGATTTGGAACAAAAACCAAACCAGACAACCAGAAGCCACTAAGGGCATGTCTCCCGTGCAGGAATAGGAGTTGTTGTTTTGGTGGTATCATTTACTGATGTTGTCCTCGGTTGTTGAATATGGGTATGTAGTATTATATGCAAATATTCTATACCGTCTTCTCCCGGTTGGGGCCAAATATTTGTGCTGGCTTTTTCATCGTTGCCCCGTCTTTGATATCACCCGTATGTGGTGGAAAAGGACGTTAAACCCCCAAACACCCACCCACCCACTCTATACCGTCTTCGGCTTTTTCCTCAATCGTTGCCCCGTCTTTGATATCACTTTTGATATCACCCGTATGTGGTGGACAAGGACGTTAAAGCCCCAAACACCCATTCATTCTATACCGCCTTCAAACAGCAGTTGTAGCAGCAACAGCACTGAGCAACAACAACAACAACAACAACAACAACAACAACAACATTTTGCTAGGCAATCCGCAGCACAATTGACATGGAGTACTTGATACATTGTTACGCGTTGATTTTTTTTCTGAAAAGGAATCGTCGTCAAGGTTATCTAGATAAAATACATGTAAATCAAACATAAATTTCAATGTTTACGATGTGTCCTGCTCAGAGCCTAGCCTAGAGACACATTGGAACCATTATGGATCCATCGCACCCCGACCGTTCACAATGGTTTGCACAAGTTGGGCCAGGTGTCTGAGATGTGTGATGAAGAGAGTGAGCAGAATTCACCACTTCAGAACGGTGAGAGGCCTGATAGCATTTGCCGATCCTTCTCGAGGGCGCCTTTCCGCCAGTTACCTCCCCTCCAGGCCGTCAAGAGCATGCGCAAACATCTTCACAGATCACGTGATTAGATACGTTAGCAAGGCCCGGAGACTGGCGGAAGGAACCAGGTAGCAACTGCTTGAGCACAATCTGGTCTGATCAACGCATCAGGCCATTGATAATTTTCGTCCATTGAACGAATCTTTTCGAAGAGGCCGCATTTGAAACAGACATTCTAGTGTTTGACTGTACAGTAGAAACTCGATATAATACCTTAGTTCTGCATAAGCAAGCAAACAAGCAAGCAAACAAGCGCGCGCGCACACACACACACACACACACACACACACACACACACACGCGTGATTAGTATCAGTGGCCTGGAAGTTGGTAAATCAATGTTAAGATTTCTTTGCGGTCTGCGAAGCTGGTAACAGATCAGGTGGTGGTGGTAGTTTTGGTGGGGTGGGGGTGTGTACGGGGGGGGGGGCTGACCTATCACTACCAACATCAGTCAGTAATTTATCCATGTATGTATGCTAATCTGAAATTCCCCTCACTCTTGCTCTGGCCAGTGAATGAACCAGCTGCTCTTATAAAACATAAAAGCGTTTTGCTCAAATCTTGTGTCCACAACAAGGGTTGGTACCGTTCTTTGACGTGAACAAAAAGAAAAATCCTATTTTGTCTGAACACCTTTTAACGGGCTACTTCACAAACACGAGGATCGTAAGCAAAAAAAAAAAAAAAAAAAAATCACAACTGCACAAGATCCTGATGAACAATGATTTTGCCCAGTTGAAGGCTAGATCGTAGTACGTAATGATTTTGCCCAGCTGAAGGCTAGATCGTAGTACGTAATGATTTTGCCCTGCTGAAGGCTAGTTCGTTGTACGTAATGATTTTGCCCAGCTGAAGGCAAGATCATTGTACGTAATGATTTTACCTGCCTAAAAGCTACATAGCTGTAATTATGATTTTGCCCAGCTGAAGGTAAGATCGTTGTTCGTAATGATTTTGCCCAGCTGAAGACTAGATCGTTGTTCGTAATGATTTTGCCCAGCTGAAGACTAGATCGTTGTACGTAATGATTTTGCCCAGCTGAAGGGTCGATCATTGTACGTAACGATTTGCCCAGCTGAAGGCGCCGCTACATAGTTGTACGTAATGGTTTTACCTAGCTGAAGGTTAGATCATTGTACGTAATGATTTTGCCCAGTGGAATGCAAGACCGTTGTACGTAATGATTTGCCCAGCTGAAAGCACTCCCAGCCCTGTAACTGTTACCTACACCAATATCAAGGAATCTGCTTGCCTTTTCCTTCTTTTACTTCATTTTCCTTAATTGCATTTTTTTTTTTTTTTTTGCTGCCCCAACTGTTTGCCAGTTCCAGTGATGTTCCTCCCAGGTAATGGGTAGAATCCACGGAGGGCTCGGAAGCTGGGACAATTTTTATTATGCATGATGATGGAGATGAGGATGACGGTAAGATGATGCTATGGAGGTCCGTGTGGTTTGGGACTGCGGGACAGGGCCGCATTCCACGCTTCCTGTCATAAATATCCCGGCATTAACCAGACCCGGGAACTACGGCACCTGCGGTGCCGGCCGTGTAATCTCATCCACAACTCATCCACATCATAAGACGTGTCATACCAAGGGAAGCGCCCCCAAAGTCGCACCCGTGAAGTTGGTGAAACTCGGCTGTGTGGCAACAGCCTCCCCACTGGGTCCATAGCACACCCGCTCTGGGTAGGAGCCGACCTAGGTAGGAAAAATCCCGCTTGCCTCGGCTGGGACTCGAACCCGGGTCTCCCGGTCCATGGTCCGAAGCTCTAACCACTACACTACGGGGGCCGGTCCTTAATTGCATTTTTTTTAAAAAGACACAAGCAGATTTTACGATTAAAGGATTACTTGACAAATGTGTTGGCTGACCTGGGTTAGTATGACCCATTGTGGCAATATCACCTACTGATTGTCGATCAGGTCTCTGCAGTTATGTCAGCTGCGCAATGAAATTCCATAGCCGAGGCCACTCCGTTTTATTCACAGGAGAATATGCGAACCGGATTCGGCTTATTCGTGTTGGACAATTCTTGATTAGCATACAGATAACATGATAAAAAATAATCATGTCGGGAAATAATGCCAGCTCTCGAGTTCGGCTCTCTTTCCCTGCGTCAATACTTCCGGGTTTAGTGCGCACGCTCAGTGGTCACGTCACACGTCTCGTTCCGCACGTAATCACGCGCGAGATTAAGCGAGAGCAGACGGGAAAAGCCGGTCAGGTTCCTGAGAGGGGAAATAGAACGAGATTGGCCAGCGGCCCGGTAACAGTCTCAAGAAAATGAACCGAGAAGTGGAAGAAGAAGACGAAGGCTTCGCTCAGGAACCCAGCACGCATCTCTCGCTTATTAATTTCCTCTTAAATACGGACAGCAAATCTTGTAATTCCTTCGGACCCTCTTCCCGTCATGCTCGCGGGCTGCGCGCGCATCTGTCGCACGTGCAGGCTTCCAGGTGAGCACTGGTTGCCTTCACACGCGCACGTGCCCTTCCTTTCAGGTGAGAGGCGTCCAATCAAGGGAATCGAGAGATGAGTTAAGGAGAGCCCGCCCCGGCGGTGAATATGAGAGGATATCACACACGCCGCCGTATAGTCTAATGCCGGGCGGGGTTTTGATGATTTGTTCCAGAGAGATTTCAGCTTTCCACTGACTGACTGTGACGACATCGTCGTTCGCCGATTGGTTAGTTCAGTCAAGGTTAACGTCCACGCCACAAGATTGATCGGAGACGATCATAATGGGAATGTTATGGGTGCAGGGAATGGTTGCGGAGAGGGAGGGCGGGGGGAGTGGGGTGCAACTGAACAGCCCAGGTGAACACTGGTCAATCCAGACAGACTGTCAGGTCGATTTTCGGATTTAATTTGTAGGCGTGCACTTAAATGATAATGGAACAAGTCAGTAGTTGAAGCACCTAGACTGCGTTCTGCGCATGCCTGAACCCGTTTTAAATGGATTGTGTGTGTGACAGGCATACAATAAAGGCTTTCCTTTTATGTTTTATTTATTTCGATTTTTTTTACTACTTTATTATCCCTTTTGGGAAATTCGGGCTGCCCCCCCCCCCCCCAATCCCCCGGGGGAAACGCGTCGCCGCGGTGCAGCGCCACCCAATACCTATCCTATTTTTTTTTTTACAATCAGTGTTGCTGGGGGAGGAAAGCCGAATAACCCGGAGAGAAGCCCACGATGAGCAGCCCGGCAGCCAGGAAAAACCGGTATCACATATCACAAGCTCGACCCACGCTTCATCGCCATGACATTGGTGACGGCCGTTCAGTAGCGCTGCGGCGAAATCCGACGCGCTACCTGTTAGACCAACGCTCACTTTTATATTAAAGTATTGTAAAGAAAGTATGTGTTGTAATTTTTGTGTGTGTGCTCTTGAGAGTACACTTTTCACTGATGAGAACACCACCCGCACTCTACGTCAGTCTCTGCATTAATTACAGATCGAACAACTCCCCGGTGTCAGTGATGCCTGATAGAGAGATTGACAAAGCCCCACAAGTACTGACATAATACGGGGAGGGCGCTCGTCAAACGTGCGCAGGGTGGAAGTGTGGAATAATTCCCGTGTTGTTGTCGCCTGATTATTTCTTTAGTCCAGCCCTTCGCTACGGTGCTTGTTATTTGATACGCGTGGCCGGCACTTTGAAAACACGTCTCGTAATGAACGTCTTACGGTGTCTGTTGTGCGCGGGACTGTGCGGCGTTTTGTAGTTGGTGAATTTGATTAGTAGTGGGGAGATGAGGGTCACACTGGTTTCTTCTTTAAAGAAATAAAAAAGTGACTCAATTTCTGTTTCAATGTTCGTAATAGAAGCATGTAGTCTGATGATAATGTGCGGATTGTTTCGGACAGTGTGACAGGAGAACACGCAGTTAGAACTGAGTATGTCCGGAATATTAAATACTGGCGGGTTGGTTGTGTGCCGCGTCCTTATCCACCATATACGGGTGACATCAAAACGGAGGGGGGGGGGGGGGGGGTTGGGACAACAAAGAAAAATTGTGGCTTTCAGTCCAGATTCAATTACATGTAGTTGGAACAAAAACAGTTCACAAGAAGAAAACGCATACTGAAAAAAAAACCCAACCTATTCATCTGTACATGTATATATTTGCGGAAGTCCGTGTTTAGCTCAGTAAACTTGTACA
>JACVVK020000073.1:547500-632500 GCA_018292915.2 Batillaria attramentaria
AGGGGGGAGTTTAACGTCCTTTTCCACCACGTAAGGGTGATATCAAAGACGGGGCAACGAGAAAAAGGCCAGCACAAATATTTGGACCCAGCGGGAATGTATCAATGGGACACATTTCGGAGATCACTCTTGCCCGTGAGGTTTGGACTGAATTTTCATTGGGATTTTTTTAAGGGGGGGGGGATGGAGGGGGGAGTTTAACGTCCTTTTCCACCACGTATGGGTGATATCAAAGATAGGGCAACGAGAAAAAGGCCGGCACAAATATTTGGCCCCAGCCGGGATTCGAACTCACGACCCGAGCATTGAGGGTCCAACGCTCTACCATTCGGCTTTCCGGGCTCTCCCTGAATTTTCAGACTGAAACTGTCTTAAAATAGTTCCGGATATAAACTATCACTGCTCTTTTTTTCAGAAACGAAACTGTCTATTGTATGTTATGAACCCCAAAATCCTACTTAAACAGTTCGCTCGTGAAAAAAAGATGAGAAAGAGCATATCATTATAGTAATTTCATTAAAACTGAAGGAAAACGCCCGTTGAAAGATATATGATCAAATTTAAAAAAAAAAAGGTTTTCATAAAAGTGTCTGAATATCTTTTCAAAGCTTATAAAAAAAAAATTCAGCCTAATTTTTGTTGTTACGTTGTTACCGAGTTTGCTCTTGTCAATGCTCGGGTCGGTTTGAGATAGAATAATAATAATAATGAGTATTGTATAGGCGTTTTACCTAATTTTATGAATCGGCTCAAAGCGCAGCGAACTGAACCCAACAGGCACGCTTACGTGAATCACACGCATTCTCTCACACACTGGACACAAACACATTACAATCACGTGGTGCGAAGGGTCAGATCAGCTATTCAAATTTCGGAATTTAGAATTGCATTTATTTTTCGAATTTGGTAGACTGAACGTTTACGAGAAGGAAAAAATTCTCTGCCCCGAGTGGGACTCGAAACGCTGACCTCTCGCATTGGTGACAAGTCTCTTAATTACTAGACCACCGACCGCCGGGCAAGAAGGTGAAAGTTTGCTCTTACGTTTTCCATATCCATGCCAAAATCGCCCTCATGTGGTGGAAAAGGACGTTAAACTTCCTACAAACCAACCAACCAACCAACCAACTTTTGCTCGATCGCGGTTGCGATGCAACTCTTACGGAAGACCATCAGAGTCCCCCAGCCTGAAACTGACAACCTTCTCCGCAGCGAATGCAGGAGTCTGAGGGAGGTCTGAGTGACACAGCAGGTAACGTCATACCAATCAGCGGTCAATTTCCGCCTGGCGACAGGTAGTCCTATTGGACCGGAGACACTGACGCACGCCATCACTCCCTCCGTCTATTACACGGCGTCGTGCAGCTCTTCTAATTACAGGTAGATTGACAACCGCTGAACACGGCAGGACAGGGACATTTGTGCGTTTTCCCTCTGGGTTAGCCGCGGAAAAATAGCCTATAATTCAAACGTGAAGGAATCAACGAAAGCCATATATAGATACACCATGGGGAAGCAATGCTTTTCGAAACAGACGTTCGTAGTGAACTAGGAACTGAATTAAGAAGGATGGGACAGCGGTTACATTAAAATCAGTCATATCGAACCTTCACGAGCTGCCATGTATGCCACGATAAAGCTGCTTTGCACCTCTGTGTCCCTCGCTTTAATCTAAGCAGTTTTGGGAAACGTTCCTTTTTTTACTCTGGTCCTGCTACGTGGAATACTTTACCAAAGCCCCTCAGTGATTGTCCTACACCGTCGTCTTTTAAATCTAATCTTAAGACACACTTGTTTTTAAAGTATCTGGACTGATCTGCGCGATCATACCAATGAGCTGTGATCTCAAAATGCGCAAGGTCCCATTTTTAATGTCTTACATTTAGCTCCTCACCACTGCTATCTTTTAAGGTTTTATCTAGCTCATTCCAATCTATCCTTTTGTTTTGGGTTTTATCACTGGTACTTGTTCTTGGTTTTTAATTGTCTCTGTCTGTCCTTTGTCATTTCTGCTCGGTCGGTGTGTGTGTGTGTGTGTGTGTGTGTGTGTGTGTGTGTGTGTGTGTGTGTGTGTGTGTGTGTGTGTGTGTGTGTGTGTGTGTGTGTGTACTCTTTTGCTTTTTGGTTGTGCTTGCGTAGTGTACACTGAGTGATTTTTTTTAACTTTGGTTTTAGAATGTAAGGCGCCTAGAGCTCGCCTCCCGGGGATAGGCGCCCTATAAATATTATTATTATTATTATAAAAATTCTTATGGTATATGGTTCACGAATGCAGGAATATATACCTCCTTTTTATGGGTACTTTCCGGAAACTTTGGTTTTGTGTTCTTTTGGTTTGTATTGCTCTGTGTGTCTGTGTGTCTGTCTGTCTGTGTGTCTGTCTGTCTGTCTCTGTCTCTCTCTCTGTAAAGTGTGTAAAGTTTTATGTTCCACTTTTAAGTTGTATATGTTCGAACGTGGAATTTTTTCCTTAGGCGGCAAGTATGACAACTGGTCTCAAGACCAAAACTTCCACCGTCTTCATACAAAGTAATATCATTCTTAATTTCAATTTTTTTCTTTCTTTCCACACACACACGCACACGCGCACGCACGCACACACACACACACACACACACACACACACACACACACACACACACACACACACACACACACACACACACACACACACACACACACAACACACACACACACACACACACACACACACACACACACACACACACACACACACACACACACACACACAACACACACACACACACACACACACCACGGTCAACGGCCTTTGCCCCCCCCCCCCTCGCCCCCAGTCTCCACACCCCATCTCCCTACCCCACACATTAAACACCTGCAAGCTTATCAGCGTCCATCACAACAAACTCTCTCTATGTCAAATCACGACTGAGAGGCCCCATTAAACATTCTCAAAGCTTCTAAAATGTGTTAATCTGTTTCGAAATGAAAAGCTGAATCACAATACGACCCCACCGCGCCGGAGCCGAAATCCAGTTTCGGGGCCACTCGAAAAGATGAATAATTTCCCTCTTCAGCGACGGGGGCTGTGTCAGAGAGACAGCAAAGGTTTTGAACAACCTAATCAATCATCAAGCCTTTTGATTGGCTCGGATTCAAAACCCCTAAATCACTCTTCGTTTCACGCTCTCGGAGAGAATTGTTCTAACCGAAGCGGCTTTCATCACTGGGCCTCCTTCCCTTCTCCGTTTTTTTTTTTTTTTTTAATAGAAAATTTCTTCTGAAGAAGCCACTTGCTGCGCCACGCTTGTTGACGCGGAGAAGAGGCGAAGCGTGTCGGATGTAATCGCTAATTTGACGTGATGTATGAAAATCTGACGTCGCACGAGGCCTGACGTGTAAAAAGCTAAGGGAGAGGCGGTTTTTGTTGTTCCTGCTCCCTTGATACGATCCCCTGTCGTGAGCCCATGCACTGCTCCCGTTACCGTTCAAATTTTAATCACTTATCTGTCCCGCTTTTGTTCCCGTAGCAGTAAATTGTTTTGACTACTCACTCTCAGCAGGACTGACGACTGGAAGTAGTGATTTTTTTTTTAATTTTTTTTTTTTTTTGGAAAGCACTTTCCCAGGCTGTGAATATGGTGATCAGGTGTGCGTGAGAAGTGAGGGTTTTAAAAACGTTTGTGTCCTACTACAAAAAGTAGACTTAATAATAATAATAATAATAATAACGCCGGTGGCGTGGCAAAACAGAACTACTGTCGCACGCACCAGAGTGAATAGCAGGGTAGACGTTTGCACATAAAGTAGCGCTTAGCGGCAGCAGGCTTTCACTGCTTCGTCCTCCAGCCCTGCGGTGCCATGAGCATTTCAGTAGAGATGGATCCGTGCGCCGAGGAGAAGTCTACCATACCATACCAATTGCATTTATTTTTCAAATTTGATGGGCTGAACATTTCCAAAGCAGAGGGGGGAGGAAGCCGGAGTACCCGGAGAGAACCCCCCGACGATCAGCCCTAATGAACGGTGCCACATACGAGAAGGAAAAATTCTTTGCTCCGAGTCAGTGGGTCTCGAACCCCTAACCTCTCGCGTTGGTGACAAGTCTCTTAACCACTAGACCACCAACCGCCCTTTCTCTTTAGCTTCTCTTTCGCTCATTCGTTTACTCGCTCAACCAATTATTCAATCGGTCAGTAAGATTTATTGCCCCAACTTTGTCTAGTCGTTTGCAGGCTGATTAAAAAGTGCTGTACAAACGTCCTCCTCCCCCACCCCCCCCTCCAAACATTCACACACACACACACACACACACACACACACACACACACACACACACACACACACACACACACACACACACACACACACACACACACACACACACACACACACACACACACACACACACACACACACACACACCCCACCACCACCACCACCACCAACGCCACCAAACCTCCAACCAGCTAACAATGATACAGTGAATTAAAGTGGTTAGGTTTAACCGGTTTCAGGAGTATGGTCGCGTGAAAAATAACTTGAAGTAAAAACTTACCCAAATCTCCGGTTTTCTTGTTTAAAAAAGGCTTGTTAATGAGCTGGTAACGGTTTGGTCTGTTTGTGGTGTAAGCGACCTATGTAGTAGACATAGGATACACTTGTACAAGTTCAAGTTCAAATTACTTTATTTATCCCTTATGGGGCAATTAAATGTTCGGGCGGGCTCTAAAATAATATAAAAAACGCTATTAAAGAAACTCTATACACAGCCTTAAATGACAAATCACTAGGAAATAACATAACTACTCTAAGAATGACCGCATACTACTACTACTACTACTACTACTGCTACTCGTCATCATCATGTGCATTACATTATCTGTAGGTTGTCACATATTTCTGCCGCACCCACTCAGTCTACAGTATAATACAGTTTGTATGCCCCCTGTACCATGCTTCGATATAATGAGATACCTGACAGATTTTCATACGTCATGTCAGTCAGGCAAACGTACAAACCAGCCGATAACAAAAATAACACTAACGTTGACTCGAGCCTCTCGTCAGTTCTCAACTGCCCGGGCTAAACCGCTACACCTGTAACTAAGCAGTAATTGGGCTCTCACACACCGGTAATCATTTAATCGATACCTGTCCCATAAAGGTGCGCGCTATTAACTCGTCCGCTCTACTTCCACCAGCACATCAGTCACAGTGTCAGTTGCACACCGTGCGAAAATTACCTGACACTTTCCGGGGGGAAGAAATTGACAAGAGGGATCAGGGAAATCCCTTTCACCGGATCTGACACCTTCCGATGAGCGGAAATGGAGAACTGGAAACTGTGATTGTACGAGTAATAATATGTACCGGTGTTTACCTTCACCGCTTCCGTTTTGTGGGCGGGCAGGTGAGATTGGTGAAAGCAAGACAAAATGGGTAGCGGTTCTTCACGCTGTTGAGCACTATATGCGAGGAAAAGACCATTTTGACGGATGGATGGATGAAGTCAGTGAATGCGTGCGTGAGTGCGTGCGTACACACGTGTGTGTGTGTGTGTGTGTGTGTGTGTGTGTGTGTGTGTGTGTGTGTGTGTGTGTGTGTGTGTGCGTGCGCGCACAAGTGTGTGTGCGCGCGCACAAGTGTGTGTGCGCGTGACGGTGTGTGTGTGTGTGTGTGTGTGTGTGTGTGTGTGCACAAGTGTGTGTGTGTGTGTGTGTGTGTGTGTGTGTGTGTGTGCACAAGTGTGTGTGTGTGTGTGTGTGTGTGTGTGTGTGTGTGTGTGTGTGTGTGTGAGAGAGAGAGAGAGAGAGAGAGAGAGAGAGATGCTAAACTGCAATTCAGTTTCTGTCTTTCTTTTCCCTTCTTTTCTTTTTTTCTCTCGTGAAAATTAAGAGCAGCTCGTGCAATCAGACACCGGTGAAACATATTTTTGGATTGACTGAAGGTCATATATTCCAAAGAAAATGCGTTTTACTGTTCTGTTTTTTTCTTCTTCTCCCTTTTCTGCATTTTCAGACCTGACATGCCATTCTCAGACTGGAAACAATAGTACAAATGTGACCGCCCGAAAACACCCAAAGTTCGAGCATACGCTAGGGGTTACCCGGGGTGCCAAGACGCCAAATGCGGGTGGGTGGACACGCATTGTTAGAGAGGCACGAAAACGCAGGATCCATCCCCCATGGTTGTCATGGCCGCCCCTCCCTCCTCCCGCCCACTTGTCACCCTGCCCTCAGTTCATACGGGGTTTTCGTGATGTCTCTATGGCGTGATGTGATCCTATTGTGTTCCAGTGTCTTCAATTGGTTCCAGTTTACTGGACACGGGTCCTGGCGAGATCACGTGGTGCTTTTTTTTGTGGAGAGAACGGAGGCACTGACAGTTTAAGCAGGAGGCTATTGTTTTTGTTTGAGGTCGTCCGCGGCGCGTGCGTCTGAAGCAATCGAATTCCTTTCTTCTTTTCTGCTTAATGTTCCGGCTGTACCTGCCTAGCTGAGATGACCATTTAAGTTTCGGTAATTTTCAACAAGTTAGTGTCATATGGGGTGGCTGGTGGTCTAGTGGTTAGGGGTTGGCCACCACTGAAGGCGAGAGGTCAGGTTCGAGTGTCACTGACTCGGGACAAAGAATTTTTCATTCTCGCATGTGGCACCGCGGTTCATTCAGTTCGGGCCGATCGTCGGGGGTTCTCTCCGGGTACTCCGGCTTTCTCCCCCTTTGCTTTGCAAATGTTCAGCCCACAAAATTTAAAAATAAATGCTGAAACTTCAATTGCTGAGCTGATCCTTCGCAACACGTGACTGTCGTGTGGTCATGTGCAGTGTGTGAGAGAATGTGTGTGTTTCACGTGAGCGTGCGTGGTGCGTTCAGTTCGCGGCGCTTTGAGAAGATTCAAGCAGTTGGGTAATGCACTATTTTTATTATTATTATTATTATTCAGATCGAGTCATTGTAGTGAATAAAAGAAGTCCAGTGGTCCAGAAACTGTGGCTCCCTTACGCAGCGTATTGCCCTACAATGACTCTCCTGAGAGGTTGAACTGAATTGCCTTTTCCCAGCGTCGCCAAACAAACAACTTGTCCAGTACCGACTTTTTTTTTTAACACTTGGCACAAGGAAAGGGGTTCTTTACAATAGTGAACCTACACTGAGACGTTAGCAGACGGCAATTTTAGTCGTCCAGGTTTTCTTCTCTGTACTGAGGTTGGCAGCACAGCTTCTGGTGTTGGAATTCAAACCAGAGATGCAACCAAGATGTTTATTGAAACTTTCAGTCATGATTTGGGGAAAAAATATGCGAGTGTGTCAGTGTGTCAGTGTGTGTGTGTGTGTGTGTGTGTGTGTGTGTGTGTGTGTGTGTGTGTGTGTGTGTGTGTGTGTGTGTGTGTGATGCTTAACGTCCCTTGTCGCCGCGAGAGTGATTTCAAAGACAGTACCGTCACTTTAAAAAAAGAAGAAGAAGAAGTTAGCCGTTTCGTGGAAAAAAGGCGAAATGACACCCCAAGAGCCTTTGTAATGGGTTCTCTGTTCTCTGACACATCACAGGCCGTGCAGTATCAAAACAGCAGGGACGGTTAAGCGGACAGGTAAATGTCCTTCAGTGCTCTGGTTGACAATTTCAGAACAAAAGATTCAATTTCGGTGGAGAAACTCCCCCGGTTCACGCGAAGAGACAGTAAACTGTCGCCAAACGACCACGTCCATTTTCAAGGTATCTCCCACGCTGAGATGCAGTCGCCAATTTTCTTGTTTCATAAAATCTGATTATCGGGAGCGATGGATTGTTTAATTGCATGGTGGGGACAGGTCCCGGCGGGCACTGCGCGCAGGCGCAGGAGTGTGCATTACACGTCATTTCCGGGGGAGCGCTGGTCGTGAGGGGTACTGAGGACACAAAGCCGGCAGCACCCGAGTTCGAGTTCTTCCTGCAGGGGAGAGCAGTCATTGTCAGGGGAGGTCACCCGTCTTGTACAGAGCGTGACCGGCGGGATCAGATATAGTCTTACAACTACCGCATGGCACTGAAAACTTAAGTTTGACCTTTGCCCAGTGTGTGTGTGTGTGTGTGTGTGTGTGTGTGTGTGTGTGTGTGTGTGTGTGTGTGTAATAATAATAATAATAATAATAACAGTTGTATAGGCGCTTTACTCAATTTCATGAATCGGCCCAAAGCGCCGCGAACTGAACCGTGACCCAACACGCACGCTCACATGACTCGAATCAGTCACACGCGGCATTCTCAGTCTCACACACTGGACATAAACACATTACAATCACGTGGTGCGAAGGCTCAGATCAGCTATTTAAATTTCGGGATTCAGAATTGCATTTATTTTTCAAATTTGGTGGGCTGAACATTTTCAAAGCAGAGGGGGAGGAAGCCGGAGTACCGGCCGGAGAGAACCCCCGGCGACAGTGATCGGCCCGAATGAACGGTCGGTGTCTCATACGAGAAAGAAAAATTCTTTGCCCCGATGGGACACGAACCCCTGACCTCTCGCATTGGTGACAAGTCTCTTAACAACTAGACCACCGACCGTGTGTGCGTGTATGTTGCTTAAAACCTCAGTTTTTTTGGTGCTCAGCGTAGCTTCTTACTTTTATTTCATTTTCCTTCACTCAGAGATTGAAGCGGCTGAGAACTGACTGAACCGTTTTGTGTTAGTTACACACCTTATTAGTTATTGTATCCAGCTAGGTCTATCATTCACAGACAGCCGTCTCAGTGAGTGGCGAGTCAGTGTTGTGATAAAGTATGAGAGGTCAGCTAAGGACAAGCAATTTCATCTCAACAACCCAGTGAGCCAGGTCATGTAATCCACACCACACGTTCCGACAGGATTAATCTCCCTTTGGAGGCAACAGCACCGCCAAACGGCTCTATATCTCACGACTGTGTCACACAACCACTCTCTCATCAGAGTGGACAAACACGCGCACGCGCCAATGGTCACGTGAGGTCACATGAGGAAGCACGACCTGAATAGGTAGAGCACGTGGGTGTTTGACAACCCGAAATGTACACCACCGTGGCTAGTTGTCGGGGCCGGACTGACGTCGGTTAGTCGCGGACTCAAAGTTTGGTCGCCAAAGCTGATGTATGAAACTGGCTGGCAGTGCCAGTAATCCAGTAATGATACAGTAGTGTCTAATCAGTTTCACGTGTGTCCAAACCGCTTGAGTTGCTAAAGTGCCAAGACAAGGCATGACCCTGACCTCAAAACGTACATGTCTCTTTATGTCTTTGTCCTGACCATAGACTTTTATGTGATATGTCAGACCGAGATACGGTCACGGTCTCAAGGTCTGTTCAGTCTTGTCTTGCCAGTGTCCGTGTCATAGTCCTATTCACAACCAACCAGTAACAAAACAAAACAAAACAAAACAAAACAAAAATAGAGAAGAAGAAGACAGTAGAAACGTACGGAGACACCGTCCACTTACTGATACTGACGCCACTATCATCTATGGTTCAATAAAACTTGTATATCACAGCTTGACTTCAAGTTGGCCCAGGACTGAATGCAGTCACCTACGTCAATGACCCAGTCGAGCTTTTCTGTCGGTTGTAAATATTATCAATAGCAAGTACATTGTATCACTGACTAGTACCAAAGATAGTGAGACCATCAATGTACTCGAAACGCCGGCATTCGGAAATACTGTAACTTCATAACTCTTCAGTTATAGCATGAAAACTGAGCAGTTACACTTTTTTTCCTTTCTTTCAATTTTTTCACTTTTTTTGTTGTTGTTGTTGTTGTTGTTGTTTTTGGGGGGGGGGGGGGGCGGTTCCGGGGGTGGGGGTGGGGGGGGGGGGGTACCGACTGCGTGTCACGGCGTCACAGTCATGTATGCACGGTAAGACCGGAATACCACTTATTATGGTAAACCAAGTTTTTTTTTGTTGTTTTTTGTCAAGTTAAAGAAAGATGAAGCCAAAGAAAGAAACTTTAGTTGTCCTTCTAGTAAAACATTTAGATAAAGTTGCCGCAAGCATCTTGCATCTCAGTGACCTCAGACGGTCAGTCTTGCAGCCCCATTGACTGAGTCAGCCGGTGACAAATACATACACATGTGCAAAGTTTACACAAGAGAAGCCGCACTGGAGTTCAAATACTAGACCGGGACCAAAACTGAGAATCACCGCGACCCGCTCCATCGCTGTCCGCTGACCTCGTGACCTCAAACCGTTGATGAAGGCGAGGTGGACCTCATTGACAGGCAGCTCGTCAATTTCGCCTCGTGCGCTGTCCACACAATCACGCAGACACAATGCCGCGTCACTTCCGGTCTGGAAATGAAATCACTCCACCGTCTGTCCTCCCAAAGAAAGCAACGGCGTCTGACTGAGGGAGCTGTTGGCCGCGAGTTGTTGTGAGAAAACAGAGGAGGTAATTAAAAGCTAGCCTGGCTAAAATGTCAGTGTCAGTGTTGCCTTGTTTCTCTTTATGCCATTCAGACGGTTATAAAGAGCGGCTGAGTTATTGTGGTCACTGATCCCCACCTCCACCATTTTCAGTTTCCCGGGCCCCCTTTCCACTGACTACGACAAAAAAAAGTCTTGAACATTTACCACAGAAGACTGACAAACCATTGTGCTTTCATCGGCACCTAACCGGCACACACACACACACACACACACACACACACACACACACACACACCGTGACACAGACACACACAGACACACAGACACACACACACGCGCGCGCCGCGCGCGCGCTCAGTGACTCGATTGAACAAAAACGAAACAATCAAAAACCCACTCCCTAATTAACTTACAACTCAAAAATCAACCATTCAATCAATACATTAATTAGCCAGTAACGATTCTTGACCGTAGAGATCAATCATAAATTTTATTTGTAAACTCTATACGCCACGAAAGAAGAAGCAAGCTTATCCAAGACTGTGGTAGAAGCACAGACGATCTATACGTCTGTGGGAAGATAAAAAGTAACTGAAACGTGGTGTAAGGGAGGTAATCTCTGTAAACGATACACAGTTGCTTCTCTTGATGTCGTAAAAGTCGGCATCGTAATGTGAAATAATTTACGATACCATTTTCAAATATAAAACCAGACAGTTGTGGAGTATTTTCTCTAGATTTTAGCAAAGATAACATAGAACTTTTCCACAAGTCAAATAAAGATAATGTATGTTTGCTGCAAAATTTAGCATTCAGACTCCTGCATCATGGCGGACGAAAAGGAATCGACCCCATGCACAGATGACAAAAATCCTGAAAAGCGTGATCACACCAAAGCGGATAGAATAGAAAGGCCTCGGCCGGTGTGTACTGGTTCCATTTTACTGTAAAAACAAATAATAGCATGATTCCGTCTTCAATGTGTTTATTTGAGTCACCAAACCGAAGCCTGTTGCGTCGTGTTTTGGTTCCACCCCTTTATCATCAGCATCTTGTTTTGAAAATATATTATTTTAAAGTGCTTGCTGTTTACCACTGCTAATGTAGAAGTGCTAAGGGAAAAATAGGGCAGTGAATGTTGAATGGAAAGGAAATTTTGCTGTATTTTACCAGACCCATTTGCTACAATGGATGGAGATAACGGTATCAGAGCCAGAGAAGCGCACAGTTGCTTCCATGAAGATGCAAGATACCTTCATTGTCTACCTTGTAGAAACAAGGTAAGGAACTGAATTTTATTCTCTGCTGATAAATTCACAACGTGCAGTTGCACAGGTTGAATAGTTGGAATGACATTTGTGTCACTGCCTGCTTAGCTGCATAACAACAGGTGTGGAATGGTTATAATGAATTATCACATTTATGAAACAGGGTAACAGATCCCAACATGCGTGGCTATGGAGAAGGAGCAACATCAGTGTGGCGTCGCTACAGTGAATTTGAGCTGCTACGAAATTACCTTGATGCCACTTTTCCTGCTATTGTTGTTCCACCATTGCCAGAGAAAAAGGTGAGTGCACATATCAGTTGTGTATGTAAAGTTTTTGTTTGCAAGTTCCATATATATACATGTATAAATTTATTTGTGAGTGCTTTTTAAAATTGGATTTTCACAATAAACTTTTGAAGATTATGTATAATTTTACTTATTAATTTTTTTTTTCTTACAGGCAAGTTATGCCTGGCAGAATGCCTCCACAGACAAGTTTGATCCAGACTTTGTTGAACGGAGACGAGCTGCTTTAGAGGTGAGATGACAAAATTTAACTGTCAAGAGAATTTATGACCTGGTTCTTGTTCTGTTTGCCCACCGACTTAGGAACCCATCAAATCAAGCTCACATGAAATCCTAAAAGGCATGAAGATGGAGGCCTCTGGACAGAAGACTGCCTCTGCAGCTGTTTTGTAGTTTCTGTCTATGTTTTAGTGCAACCTGTAATGTTTGTAATGTTTCGGTTTTCCTTTGGTGGTAATAGAAAGTGTAAAATGAAAGACTGAATTTTATTTTCAGATATTTTTGCTTCGTGTAGCTGCCCACCCCAAGCTGTGCCAAGACAAGATATTCAGTGGCTTTCTAAAAGAGGTGAGAAAAAAGTTGTTGGCAGCAGGTAAAATAATGTATGTTAGTTTACTTTATCTTACATGGCGCTACATTGACTTTCAGTTGGGTCGCTGTCAGTCCTTTCAGTCAGTCAGGGAAGTTTAATGGTGTGTGTGTGTGTGTGTGTGTGTGTGTGTGTGTGTGTGACCTCTTTTGGTCCAGTTTAGAGGGCTGTGTGTAAGTTCATGTTACTTTCTTCCATAATGTTGTATTGTTGTCTCTCTGATGAAATTGATTATTATGTTTCCCCTGTTTTCCACAGGAGAATGGCTGGAAAGAAATGGTGTATGCCACAGACTTTCAGAGCAAGGTAATATTAGAAATACTGTTTCCATCCATGTGACTATCATTAAAAGCTAATATTAGTAATAAACTCTCTGTGACTGAACATAGCTAGGCTTTCACATTTTTCAAAATTCTCTGTCACATCTTCAAGGGCTTCTTAGGTGTGAGCTGCTTTTCATATGTACCCAAGATATCTTTTTGTCCCCTTGCCATAGTAAGGGAAAGGTGGTCTGCTCCATTTGTACAACCTTGACTGCTACATATAGACCCAATTGCCATGTCTCTGTGATTGTTTCAATGGAAGAACACCACATCCTTGTCCATGGAACTGGATTTATTTTGTTGGCAGTGTCACATTGTTTATTGGAAATGGGAGCTACAGGTGGATACATACCATGATACAGTGCGCCTGTCTCTGACGATAACGTGTAGTCTGATGATCTGAAAGGGATGTTGATTTAAGACTGTAGGTTCATCTTGCAGGCGGAGTCACGGCTTAAGTCACTGAATGCTGCTTTCCGCCTGAAGAAGCCAGACCAGCGATTTGAAGAGCTGAAGAACTACAGCAACGAGCTGCAGAACAACATCGCCAATATTCTCAAGATCCGTATGGTCTGTAGTTTGGAAACCTATTTTGCCCCATTGTCTGTATGTGTTGTGTTCGCTGAAGCTGCAGTTTGAATCTTTATCTTTGATTCTTTAGCTGTTTGGATGATATGTTTGTTTTGTGGAAAACAAAGTATGGTATTTATATTTGCAGAAACTTGGGCTATAAAACAGGTTCCATACTGACTGCTTTTGGAGGCAACCCTGATTTCAAACAAACAAACAAACAACGAAATGGAAAGATGTCAGTGTTGTTGTTTTTTGTAGAATAGGCAGTTATCAACATCTGTCACATGAAACATGTCAATGTTGTGCATACAAGAGGCTTTTCTTTGACTTGAGAAATTAACTGTTCTCACTTTCTTAGTTTATAGATCTGTGGGTTTTATTTTTTTTGTTTTTTTTTTAAACAGACAGTATACATACTTACATACAAACGTACAGACACATAAACATATTTGCTTACATGCATACCGCATGCTGGAACTTGATACAACTGCAATTCACATGGTTATCGACAGGCATACATGCAGGATTTCATGCATGTTATCACACATATATATATATTGGACAGAATGTTAGCGAGTTTGTCCTTGAATTTGCATAGGTCTGTGTTCTGTAGTATAGTCCTCAGGAGTTGGAGGTTTATATGCTATATAGGTATAGCATTTGTGAATTTGTGCTCTGTTGCAGAGGCTTTGTGACAAGTTGTACGGTATCCACAAGGTACACGCCAACTACACACGCGTTTTCCATGAATGGAGCCTGATTGAGAAGGACATCGCACAGCCACTGCAGAGTGCAGGACACTACATGGATGTGTGAGTATCTCTCTCAGTGCATTGTCTGTTATTACTGTACTGCAGATTACTGTATGTTTGATGATAATGTAACTATATAGTATAAATACAGATTACAGCTGAATAGCGTTTGATTCTGCGTGTACTTTTGGTGTCATCTCGTTTTGTTAATTCAAGAATTTCTCAAAACCTTTACCAGTAGGCCAGTAGCATTCTCAGGACATGTTTTTTTCTGCTCTGTAAATGATTTTTTTTTTGTTGAGGTTCGGTATGTGTATTGATTTATGCTGGTTGTTGGTTTAACCGTAACATGTTGACTATTTGGTCTGTTTTTAGTTATGCGTCCTCTGTGGACGCTGCTCTGGAGGAAGAAGAACAGTATGCTGACCAGCTGAAGGAGTACTATGCCTTTGGTGACTCTCTACGGTGAGGGCTCTTGCTTTTCATTGAATGCTTTATTTTCTTCCATTCTTTTACTCTTGTCGAAGTCACCTTGCCCATAGGCTGTTGTCACTGTTGACTCTGACCAGAACAGTAAGGCTAGAGCAGAATGTTATTGTTATCGCTGTTCGCAATGAGGGATTACAGTCAGGCATGGTAAGCATCTAGTGCAACAATTATCAGTCTCTGGAGTGTTCTGCAGGCTTGGGAATTTTCAGTCATTTGGCAGTTTTCAGCCAAATTTTCTATCCTTCCAGCCAAAAAAATAATAAGTTTCAGTTGGTTTAAACTGATTTATTTTGTTGCACTGATGAAATTACAGAAACACAGTTTGAGCATAAACAAGACATGCTTATGATATGCTCAATAAAAATTCAATTTAAGCAACATATGCAATGGCGGTATACGAATTGTGTGAGAGAGAGGGAGAGAGAGAGAGAGAGAGAGAGAGGTCTCAGTTTGTCAGTGAGCATTTTCCTATCAACGGCGGTCAGCTGCTACAGTCGATGATAGTACGTACTAGTATAATTATTTATGTGGCTAATAAAAACGTGCCGAAAGTGTGATAAACTCTAGAACTGTGTGAAAAATATGTACGTTAACTGACAATGGAAAGTCTGTGTTGCCGTGGAGAAGTAGATCTGTATGTTTATACTGACAGGCAAGGTTGTCGATTGTTGCGTTTCGAGCATCTGTATACATGGGACATTCTAGGAGAAAGTGTTCAGCGGACTCGATCGCGGCTCCACAGGCACAACTAGCGGTAAGGGATAAGTGGCGGTTGACTAGATCGTGCTGGAGATTACTCATATTTAAGCGCAAGCGACAGTGAGATATTTGTGATAAACGCGAACCCAGGTAGTAGTATGGGGGTATAATAGGATCGTTGCGTGTGAGGTGACGTTTAAATTCACTTAAGGACTGGCTTTGTTTGATGTTGTCTGACAAGTCGTTCCAAAGTTGAGTAGTAGAAGGGAAGAAGGACAGTTTGTAGAGTTCAGTTCGAAATGTAGGGACACGACGTACTAAGTTTCAGTTAAAGAAAAGGTAGGAGGAAAAAGGTTGCACACACTATCATGATACACGTAATACCATATGAGACAGTCTAACTTCATTTTTGAAGATTTGCATGTCAGTATCAAGGCAGTTTTTTTTTGTTTGGGTGCCAGGAGAGGCTACGAAATGCCTTTAGAAATGCTAAAATTTGATCTCTTAAATGGGGCATTGCCCCTGTGTTTCCTCAGAATGGCGCTGCCTCTGCACCCCAACCTAGGTTTCAGTCTTTTTTTTCCCTTAGCAATTCCCAAGCCTGGTTCTGCATTGGAACACCACCACTAACAACAGCTGCTGTTGAAGTAGAGCTGTGCTCAGAATTATTGTATTGCCCTTTTTAACTATCATTGGCATGAACTTTAAAGGTGATATTCCTCAAAAATGTCTGTATGTACTTTTATATGAATGACCACTGTTGTGATTTCAGGTCAGTGTGCCGAAGATACGAGTGTGCGCAGTATGACCTGGAGAGGGCTGAAGACACACTGTCATCCAAAGCTGCTCAGCGAGAAATGCTGGTACGCTGTACTGTGTTTTCCCCTTGTGTCTCTGTTGCTTGAAGGGTGTGTTTGGATTTGAGGGTGCATTTCCTGGTGTTCAGCAGAAACTTCCTTACTCTTTCTTTTGCTGGGCTGTGCTGTCTGATGATGTAGGACTCCATGTGTTTTCTCACAGTTCTTGCTGTGTTGTGTCCCTTACTATTCTCACTTGAGCATAATGCATTCCCTACTCATCATCACTGACTAATTTCCTCCATAGTAAATGAATATTCATATTTGTAGAAGCTGTGTGCTTTCCATTTCTAATGTATGGAAAACAAAACACACACAAAAAACGAACAACCAACCCCCCCTCCCCCCCCCCCCCCAAAAAAAAACAAAAACAAAACAACAACAAACAAAAACAAAACAAAAAACAAAAAAAAAACAGAAAAGAGAAAACAAAGAAAAACCAAGTGTTTTTAATGATACAAAAAATAATGAGCTAATTATAACAGTGAGGATTTCTATTAGTGTGCTTCCTGCATTTTCTTCACTCAGCATGTCCTGATATAAACCAGACCCACTTGTGAGTTGTGTTGGCATTCACTGACATACCACGATCATATACATGTAGAGTGAAAGGACAGCTCAGCTACCCAACTTCAGGATTCAGGATTGACTTTGTTTTTGGGATATACATGTAATTTTATTTGCGGCTAAACCGCTCCAAAAAAGAGAGGGATGAAGCCAAAGTACCTACATATATATAGGGAATACCTGCTGAAGAAGGATCGTACATTAGCAATGTCTTTAGTATCTAACACATAAGGCGAACACAACAGCATACACATCCTCCCTTTTTGGCTCCCTTGTGTAACAATGGGAGTCTATGTATTAACCCTCCGTCGTCTGTCTGTCTGTCTGTCTGTGTGTGTGTGTGTGTGTGTGTGTGTGTGTGTGTGTCCAGAAAACTTTAACGTTGTCATTTTCTCAGAATCTACAAACAGTAGAGGCACCAAACTTGGCATGCTGATAGACTAGCACAAGACCTTTCAAAACATATCATTTTGAATGACCTTGACCCAAGGTCAAGGTCACTAAAGCTCTCTGTTTGAAAATTTTTCATTGGCATTTTCTCGTAATCTACAAATGCCAGAGGTTTTAAACTTTGCATGATGATAGACATTGATAAGAACTTTACAGATATACATGTAGTCAGTGACCTTCTGTCAAGGTCAAGGCCGTACGAGATAGTTTTGTGAAACCTTAACATTGGCATTTTCTCAGAAACAATGAACAGCAGAGGTGCCAAACCTGGCATGCTGATAGACAGTGATAAGACCTATGCACACATACCATCTTAAATGACCTTGACTGAAGGTCAAGGTCATTGAAACAGTCTGTTCGGAAATTTTACATTTGCATTTTCTCAGTATCTAGAAGAATCAGAAGCATCAAACTATGTGCGATGATTGACATTGGCAGCACCTTTACAGACATACCTGTGTTCAGTGACTTTTAGTCAAGGTCAAGGTCATGCAAGCGTTTTTTTGGAAACTTTAACCTTGGCATTTTCTCTAAAACAACAAACAGTAGAGGCACCAAACGAGGCATGATGATAGACAGCAATGAGACCTACCTTTCTGAATGACCTTGACTGAAGGTCAAGGTCATTAAAGCTGTCTGTTGTGAATTTTAACATTACTGTTTTCGGAGGAACTACAAATGCTAGAGGCATCAAACTTGGCATGATGATAGACATTGATGAGATCTCTTTTGAATGACTTTGACCAAAGGTCAAGGCTGTACAAACTGTTTCGGGGAAAATTGTAATATTGCCAGGAACTCAGAGCGCCAGACACATCATTTAGCATGATACTGGATAGTGATAAGAGCTCTACAAACATACTTTTGTGAATGACCTTGACCTGTGTCACAAGGGAGCCATGGAGGCTTCTGCCTCTCTAGTTTTCTTTTTTATAAAAACTTTCTGCTTGCAGCCTGATCTTTCGTAGGGGAGTCATGCATTTGCTTACAGCTTCTTTCACCATCATTCTGGAATGCTGCTTCAGAGGCAGACATCACATTACACTTATTGTAACAGAGCCAATCATAACATTACAACTAATGAAAAATGTGTGTGTCACTGTGTGTGTGTGTGTGTTTGGAGTTGGGGTGGGATGGGGCAAGAGGGTGTGCGTATGTGTCTTGTAATCCGTCATATATTGCAAGAAGTTGTGAGCATAACCATGCGTGTTATGGTTAGCGTGCAATCATTGCTGGAGTGGAGCCTCCTGTGGTAAGATTTCAGTCTCACAGTTGTTGCATCTTGTCACCGCTCATGCATGACATTATGTGTATGCACTTTTAAGTTTATGATTTGCACTCTGGTTGTGTAACAGTAGGTAGCATTCTGTTTAGACTGAAAACAGCTATTACTGTTAACTGTGGTTGAAGTCTGGGAAAGAATTATTTTGCTGTTCCCACTCCCATTTTTGCATTCATTGCGCTTGTAATTAGGAACTGAACAGTTGAACAAAGGCTATCCTTTGTAGAGTTCACATAGTATTTACACCAGCTGACCAAGTGAGTGTGTGTTTTGTGGAAAATGTTTTTAACAGTTAAGCTTGCCAGCTGCTGAGTTTAGATATTAGATTTAGAATATTCAGGGTTTTTTGTGTGTTGTTCTTGAGTTTTTCTTTGAAGTACTGGTATTGTCATTAACATGCTTTTTGTCACTTTGTTGGGTGCAGTTTCCTTTTAGATTTTTATTCATAGACTGTATTTGCTTTTACAAGAAATGTATTTGCTTTTACAACAAATGTCCTCTGTTACACATATAATACAGTTTTAACTCTGTAAAAAGCTCATAATATGGTTGCACTACAGTTTTTGTTTGTAAAATGCACCAGTACACTACATGTGTTACCTCGACTCAGTACATATATTACCAGAACTGCTTCTCACCAGAATTGTAGCATTTATTTGAAGTGTCACAATACTTCAGCAGATGCATCATTAGCAAGCGTTGCCAATTTAGCTCTATATGTGTGTATTCATGGGTACAACAAAATGTGTTTTCCTGGCAGTTGTGTTTCTTTCTAATCTGTTTTCACTTTTGTGGGCTTGTTAGAAGCTTGCACTGCCGCCAACACTTGTAGTTTCAGAAAGACTTGGTCATAGGCAGTTCAGTTTGATATCATGTGTGTCTTTTTCCTGGAATAGAAACTTGAGTTGGAACACCTCTCCCCCCACCCCCTCCACATTCCGTGAAAAAAAAAGAAGAAGAAGGAAAATGGTATTGGTGCATGTACATGCAGATAAAACATAGGAAGATATGAGATGACCATTTTGGCTGGGCACGAAAAACAAGATAAAGGTAAAGCTGTTTTGACAGGGTATGTTAGAAGGCAATATTACAGTTTTAGTTGTTCATAGGGACCTATGGACTGTATGTTCAACAGGTGACAGGTGCAGGGTTTTCATTTCATATGAAAGATATACACTGAAGCAGCGTGTTGACTGCCTGAGACATTTTTGCCAGAACAGAACTGTGGCCAACTTGGTGAATTTTATCCGTACGAATGTTCTAAATTCTCCGATACATTAATTTCACCAGGAAAGGCAGCAGATTGTCAGGAATGGTTTACCAGTCGAACTGTAACTTGATATGCGACACATGCTGGTCAGTTACTATAGCACCTACTGCATATCAAACAATGTGCAGCTCACAAATTGTTCCTGCCCACTGGTTGGGTATGAAATCATTGACCATTTAAAGAAGGCCTCTCCCTGTTTTGTTCCACAGGCACAAGGCAAGACCGGCGGTTCCTTTTCACTGAGTGGCATGAAGAGCAAACTGTTTGGCAGCGACACCCCTGAGCAGCGAGAAGCCAAGCTGAAACAACTGGAGGAACAGATTGCACAGACAGAGACTGAGCTGAAGCAGATTTCAGAAGAGACACAGTGAGTGGGCTTTCTGCTTTCAAGCACACAAAGGGCCAAGTATGTGGGGTTTACACAACCCAGTCCTTAGAAGAGATGTTGAACGTAAGCTACCAGCAGTATGGTGTGCTTCAGACATGTATGCCTAGTGTGCTCATCTTTGTGGATTCCTGAAGATTCCCTTGATGAAGTCAAGTAAGGTGCACATGTGAACAATAAAGAGGCCCCGATTTCTGGACCGTTGTGGCAAAGACGTGAGTCAAAATGCATGTCTGATGAGCAATACCACAAAGGTATCAAGCATTCTAGTGTAACACATTCCTGTTGAGTGACACCCGTTTATTATAAGGGAAAACAAAGGGAAGAAGGGTTGAAACATGAAATACCAGGTATGTAGCTACAATTGTTCTAATTTAGAGCTTACTGACACAGTCATTCCAGCATTTGTTCATAAACATTTTTTGACACTTCGGAAGTCACATATCATAAGAATAGGTAGACCCCATTAACTCACTCTGTGCTAAGAGTTTTCCCCAGTCGCATACTAACAGATGGTTACTTCCCTTTGACTTTGGTAGAAACCTGGTTTGCTAATGCCACATGCAGTTCCTCACTTTTTGACATCGCGAGCTTAGCCAGTGACCTACTTCCCTGCTGACGCGCATGCAGCTGCTGGCCGTTTAGGATGACGCGAATCGGTTCGCGGCTCGGTGCCTACGGCTGTTGAGAGTGACACGAGCCGGTTCGCGTCCCGATGCGTAAAGGTTAATGATGCAATGACTAAGAATAAAATTAGAAAGTTTGCGATCCCGTAAATCAGTCCTCTGCATCCAAGGCTGAAGTGTTGTAAGGGACCCAAACGGGGACCTTAGCATAGAGAGAGTTCAATGGCACTTGACTTTCATTCTTCACTTGTTTTAACTGTACCTCACATACTGATGCAGGGTATTTGTGGACGCTGCTTTGCGGGACATTGACCGTTTCAAGCGTCAAAAGGTGAAGGATTTGAGGGAGATTTTCACCAACTACGCCGTCATGCAGATCAAGCAGTGTAAAAAGGTAAACTGGTTTGGATACCCCCCCAGTTTCTCAGGGCATTGAGCGGTGTGATACAGTGCATCCGCCTGTAAAAGCAGTGATGTTAAGTTATATACAGTATTTCTGTTTTCTGTATGGTTTGCAGGTCAGAGTGTGTGTTTCATACAAGTTTTAAGAAAATATACACTACTGTTTAATACTTTATTCAGCATCACTGTAGGTCAGTGTTACACAAATTTTTACAAATATAAAGCATAGCACAGTGTTGTCTCTGAAATATGTACGTGAACATGTGTTATTTTTTTTCTGTTGATTTGTAAACAGGGTATAGCCATTTGGACAAGCGCAAAAGACTGCTTCAGCAAGATGTAGTGTGGACAAGTTTTTCCAGCATAATCTCTCATCAGCAAATGGCAAAATGCAAGCGGGGTGGACACATTCCGGTTATGGGAATTTGCACAGTGGAACGTACGACTAAGTTTTGGGCACATAGTCATGTTCGCTTGATCTGCTCTTCTGTCATGAAGGTCATGGAGAAACTACGTCCTGGAAACATTCCCAGCGAAATAGACGGCTGCTACGTGGAATATTTATCAAATCCTTTGTTTATGAAGTGTGGTGGCTCTGTGTGGCACCTTGTCTGTTTGCCATCTCCTCTGTTTTGATTCTCAGTGTTAAACCCTTTCACTGCTACACACATTTTAGGTTACTCACTGATAGCATCACTATACATTGCATGATGCAAACTGAAGCTAAACTTACCTGCATCTGAAAAGCTTTTTTCCCCCCCCCAAACCTTTTGATGGACGTGAATTTGAAGAAGCGTGAGATTGGAACTACAATTATGACTCATGAAATTCTGCGATAGTGACATTGAAAGGGTTAACATAAAGGAATCACCAAGACATAAGCATGTGGTGTGCTCTACTGATACATGCTTTCCGGCATCATTGGTCTATTACAGCTTTAGCAAGGCCCTAGAGAGTTCGAGTTCGAGCAAGAAATATTTTAAGGTTGCATATGCAGAACGTGGTTGTGGTTAATAATAATAATAATAATAATGAGTATTGTATAGGCGCTTTACCCAGTTTCATGAATCAGCTCAAAGCGCTGCGAACTGAACCCAACACGCATGCTCACGTGAATCACACGCATTCTCTCATACACTGGACACAAACACATTACGGTCACATGGTGCGAAGGGTCAGCTCAGCTATTTAAATTTCAGAATTTAGAATTACATTCATTTTTGAATTTTTGTGGGCTAAACATTTCCAAAGCAGAGGGGGAGGAAGCCGGAGTACCCGGAGAGAACCCCCGACGATCGGCCCGAATGAACGGTGCCACATACGAGAAGGAAAAATTCTTTGTCCCGAGTGGGACTCGAACCTCTGACCTCTCGCGTTGGTGACATGTCTCTTAACCACTAGACCACCGACGGCCCCGGTTAGAGACCTTTAAGCTACTGTACATGCAAAATTTGGACCTTTATGACATCTCAGCATTGTAAGCTTCTCTTGAACTTGACACTGTGGATAACACCTCGGACATTCAAGCATGTCATACTTTTATCAAAACCGACACCAAGATAACATGCTAACTCAGGGTAAGGGCCAGAGACTTACAAGCTTATATCTTGGTGATTTGCTTACGGACAGAAGGAATGCATCAGTCTGTGCCAGCAGCAGCAGTTAGTTGTATACTGTAATGGTTTGTTGCATGACGACAAAAGGTGACTTCCTGTGATGCTTGTTTTGTTGTTCCCACCTCCATGTACATGATCATACAGTGTGCAGATCGGTGTAGATGTACAGTACATTATACGTGTATAAATCACATTGTCTCTGAGACTTCTGCAGATTGTCCAGCGCACCTTCAGTATAACACGCTACCGAACACGACACCGTATACAAAGAATTTGTTTTATTGTGGCTCCAGAGAAGAAGAAGAAGAAAAAATCTGCAGCATAGTAAACGGTAGGATAACACGAGTGTACCAACAAGTGCTGAAGTGCTGACTTTGGATGTGGCAGGGGAAGAAACTGTGCTTGGATGGGAATGTGATTTGAGATCTACAGACATACAAATGTACACAAGATGTACCTGTCACAGTCCTGTTTTCTGGTTTCTGTATATCTTGCTGTACTGAAGGTAGCATGTTTGTAACTTGGCATATGCTTCAGTTCATACTCAAGAGGGCATGTGCAATGTTAACATTATTTTTGAGTGAATGGCTGCAGTTCATCGCGTTACAATGCATCTCAGAGGGATATATGTGTGAACTTGTAAATGTGTTGTAGGTAGGTGTTATAACATTTGTTGGTGGTGGTGTTTGTTGTTGTTGTTGCTTTGTTTTCTGGGGGGTTGCGGGGGGGGGGGGGGGGGGGGGGGGGATTGACACGTTTCGGTGGAATTGTCTCAGATCATAGTCTGTGCCAGATAAAATAAAATTCAGTGCACTTGGGACAAAAAAACAAAAAAAAAAAACATTTGTGGAAACATGCATTCCATTAATCATGACAGTGTTACGAGAAATTATGGCAAGTTTGCAGAGAAAGGTTTTATTGCTCTTGTTATTGGTGTGCATTTCAGATGTTCATGATTATGATGATGAAACATTCACTAGGATGGTACTTGTAGGCATTGCAGCCTGTTTTACAAGTAGACCTCACTATACTCTCCAACAGAATGGGAAAAGAGGGGACAAAATACATTAGCAAACAATAAAACAAACAACCTAGACTACATGCACATAAAGCAAGTTAGACTAGAGGTTTTCAAATTTATCTTGGCAAGAATTTTCCAGGTTTGTCCACAGAGGTGAAATTATATGTATGTACTACATGTTGCACTTGTTTCTCATTAGGTGTTTGCATTTGTGACTGCACAACTGATTGATTCATGTGTGCAATACCAGGGAGCGAGCTGTGTACCCTCAGTATGTCTGCATCGTATCAGTATCTTGAGCAGTGTGTTGTCAACTTTAATTTTACACCTGCTTCCTCTCCTTATTGCACCAGTATGTTTAGTAAAATTACAAATGTCAGGACAAAAAGGTCTGCCAGTGTGTTGAATTTTTTTTTTCTCTTGGTGTCAGTCATTTTTCTCCATGTAAAACTTGAGAGATAAGGATTAAAGTAGCACTGTGTGTGTGTGTGTGAGCGTGTGTGTGTGCGCGCGTGTGTGTGTGTTTCAACATCAGGAAATTGAATTTATTGTCCTCAGACTGAGAATGTTGTAAACTGTTGGTTACTCTGATCTAATACACAAATGTTCACTTGTTCAAGTATGTATTAGATCTGGTGGTGTTTGCACTTAGTTTTTGCTCCCTGTCACCTGTTGGGCATTGCCAGTATGTCTTTTTCACCCATAAGGGTGGCATTGCTTGTATGTCATTTTATCAGTAGGAGTGTCATTGCCAGTATTTCATTTTTTTTCACATAGGGGTGGCATTGCCAGCATGTCTGTTTTCACATGGGGGGGGGGGGGGGGGGGGGGGGGGGGCATTTCCAGAATGTCATATGGTTTTTCATCTCTTTGTATGTGAACACTACAATGTACATGTAGTATCATTAGGTGCAGTATTGTGCAATTTTTGTAGTTGTTGAAGATGGAGTGCGTTCATTTTCTTCATCTTGTGTGTGCAATTTGCAGGAGTGGTCGAACTACCACTGCAGTTCATGTTCTCCAACTTTTTACTGTGACCTTTATCATAGTCCTTCAATCAGAACATACTGATGAATATGAATATGTGAGGTAAACTGGGGATTTGTTGCTGTACTCTATGATTTGATGATGACTATGTTTGCCAATTGGCATGTGTGATGAGGTAATAGAAATTTGGCATTATGGCAAGAGACAAATAATTATAAGGTCAGTCATTAGGTAGTGGAAAAGGTTACCGTACTTTGATTTCTTATTCCATGACAAACACAAGTGCTTGTCTCGTTTTAACTTTGAAGAAAATAAAATGAAACAATATACTGTATGCATTTCCATGCAGAGTGTGTGTGTGTGTGTGTGTGTGTGTGTGTGTGTGTGTGTGTGTGTGTGTGTGTGTGTGTGTGCGCGCGCGCGTGGTACTGGTGGCCAATTAACAGGTTACAGGTTATTAATAGCTTCGGGGTCATGTAGTAAGGACTATGCTAAATATAGTAAAAAATCTTTGCCCCTTTTAAAATTTGTGTGCAGGGTAAAAAATGGCAACCTGGTGCTTTTTGTTGGCTTTGTAACAAGTTTCTTGCCAGGTAATAGGAAAATTAGGAGAAAATGAAGCTGGCTTGTGGACTATTTGTATTCATGCACGGATGGCACAGGGCATCAGATGACCGTGGAATGAGGGGGTCGCTGACAACATTGCCAAAAAACGGAATATTGGAATTCGTTGAAATTTACTCTACACATGAGTCTGTGGCTGCCTGATTTTTGTGATTTTTTTTTATTTTTTGGGGGGTGAATTTTAAAGCATTTCTAGAGTGTCATCTCTATGGTACGTAGCCTACATATCCAGATATGGTTCAAAAACTAAAACTGTACATATCCGCAAATACATTTACTGACATACCTGTAGTCAGTGACTTTGAGTCAAGGTCAAGGCCATACAAGCAGTTTTGCGGAAAACCTTCCAAAACCTTAACATTGGCATTCTATCAGAAACAATAAACAGCAGAAGCACCAAACCTGGCTTGCTGAGCAACAGCAGTAAGACCTTTCAAGAAATACCATTTTGAATGACCTTGACCCAGGGTCAAGGTCATCGAAGCTGTCTTATTGGAAATTTAAAATTGTCATTTTCTCAGAATGAAGGGGTTCCAGAGGCATCAAACTTCGCATGATGTAAGACATTGACAAAACCTGTACTGGCATACTTGTATTTAATTTCCCTTAGTCAAGGTCAAGGGCGTTCAAGATGTTTTGTGGAGACTTTAACGTTAGCATTTTCTTGGAAACAACAAACAGCAGAGGCACCAAACAAGGCACAATGATAGACAGCAACGAGACCTATGCAGACATACCCATTTGTCAATTGAATGACTTTGACTCAAGGTCAAGGTCATTACAGCTGTCTGTTGTGAAATTTTACATTACCATTTGTACAGAAACTACAAAAACGAGAGCTGTCAAACTTGATCAAGGTCAAGGTCATAGAAGCTGTTCTGGGAAAATTGTTAAATTGCCATTTGCCATTTTTTAAAGGAAATATGAACACAATCAACACCTTCCTTCAGGATAGCAAGTGATAAGAGCTTTACAAATATATTGTTTTGAATGACCTTGACCCATCTCACAAGTGAGCCAAGGAGGCTTTGCTCCTCTAGTTTTCACAAAGGGGTGGCATTGCCAGCATGTCTTTCTTCACATTTCTGCAGCATTTCCAGAACGTCATATGGTTTTTCATCTCTCTGTACATGAACACTATTATTAGGTGCAGTATTGTGCAATTTTTATAGTTGTTGAAGATGGACTGTGTTCATTTTCTTCATCTTGTGTCAGTGTTCAATTTGCAGGAGTGGTCAAACTACCACTGCAGTTAATGTTCTCTAACTTTTTACTCTGTGACCTTTATCATAGTCCTTCAATCAGAACATGCTGATGAATATGATTATGTGAGGTAAATTCTTGCTGTACTCTATGATTTGATGATGACTATGTTTGCCAATTGGCATGTGTGATGAGGTAGTAGAAATTTGGCATTATGGCAAGAGAGAAATTATTATAAGGTCAGTCATTAGCCGGTAGTTGAGGTTACTGTACATTGAATTTTTTTTTTTCCATGACAAACACAAGTGCTTGTCTCGTTTTAACTTTGAAGAAAATAAAATGAAACAATACACTATACGCATTTCCACGCAGTGTGTGTGTGTGTGTGTGTGTGTGTGTGCGCGCGCGCAAGCCAACAACTTATCCAGATATGGTTCAAAAATGAATCGGTACATATCTGCAAACAGCTTGACCATTTGAGTATTCAACATGGCGCCGAAGAGGCACGTGGAGAAGCAGTCGAAAGTACACATTCCCGAAACGCTGGCTCTGGAGGCTGAAAATGAGGAAAAGTTCAAAAGTGATGTTGAAGAGATACGCAAGGTTAGTAACTGTACGAATTTGTGTGAAAACACGCCACGTTTTCCTCTTGATCTATGTTGGTGTGGCGACTGACCCATCACTGATGCTGATTTCGAATGCGTATACAGAACAAGATCAATCATCAAGACGTTCGCTTCAGCACTAGAGGCAGCCAGTAAAGGAATAGCTAGTCACGTACTATAGGGTCGGGTTCGCATAGATAGAGCACATGGGGGGTGGGGTGGGGGGTGTCTGCACAACTTATGAAGTGAGCGAAAAAGGTATAGAGCTACACAGGCACACAATTGTGAGGCCTGATACTAGCGATAGGGCTATCAGCAACCATCGGAACACGCTAGTAATTGGCTAGTGCCTGTACTTCGGAACGTGGACATAGGTTTGCTGGTGAGAGATGGACTTGAGGAGGACCATGAAATAGTTACAGTGATTTGCTCCAACTGGGTACTGACTCAGGTCTTTGTGCGTTGCAGAAGCCAACAGGTGACAACAAACGGGGCGTTATCTACCTTGGCCACATCCCTCATGGATTCTTCGAGCCTCAGATGAAGGAGTTTTTCTCCCAGTTTGGTCAGGTCACCCGGATCAAGCTGAGCAGGAGTAAAAAGGTGTTTGTTTTTGTCTTGGTGAAGTTTTCTGAACGCCTAGTCAGATCTGAAACAAAACTAAGCACTAGCCTTATGTGAGTAGCAGATCTATTTAAGCAAATACTTGTAATTTTCTAGCTGTTTATATTTTGAACTTCAGGAACATTTCTAGACAGCTGCAGCTGTGTTTAATTTGTGTGTTTAATTTATAGTGTGATTGTGGTACTCTTCATGAACTTTGTTGAGGTACAGGTTGGTTGAGATATGCAGCATTATTCTATGGTAATACACTTATAATGTAAATAATAGTGTACTTGTAATATCACATTATTTGATAACCCCCAAACAAGCATTCTGCAAAGCGTAAAGACAAAGGTTTGTTTTATTAACTTTATCAATGCATTCACACTTGTCTCAGACTGGCAGAGCGAAAGGCTATGCCTTCATAGAATTCAAGCACGAGGAGGTGGCCAAAGTAGTTGCAGACACCATGAACAACTATCTTATGTTCATACGCCTCTTGAAATGTAAGTACAGTTTTATGCATGCAACTGAATATGCAACATGCAGTTCTTGTCTTTAACTTGATAGAACGTTGGTAGACAGTTAACTTAAGTATAATATGATATTGCAAAACCCAGACTGGTGGCGGTGTAAGCAATAAGGGGGGGGGGGGGGGGGGGGGGGGAAAGTTAAGTGGTGCATTCCTTTTGACTTTTAAGTCAACAACTAAGCAATAATTTTATAAGCCAGCTTGTTTATGTTGCCTGCTGCTTTATGTAAACTTATCACTGATGTTCATCAGGTGAGTTTATCCCTGAGGAAAGGCTTCACCCCGAGACATTCAAGGGATGGAATAGAAGATTTTCTGCCCCGAAGAGCCATCGCCTGGCAGCAGAGCGACATAACAGCATCAAGTCAGCTGCCAAACAGAAAACCATTGACGGTCGCCGACAGCGGAAATTGAAGAAGACGATGCAAAAGCTGTCAGATCTTGGTGTGGAGTACAGTCTTGAACAGGCAGAGGTATGGGGCGGTATCCTGGGAAAGTCGTGACATTTGAAAATAACTTTTCAAGGCCTGCAAAAAAAAAAAAAAAAAAAAAAAGTCTGTGGAAAAAATGTGGTGTTGTTTCACCGTGAACTTGTGCGAGTTCGAACTGCTGCAAACAGCGTTACCTTTGTTGTGCATGAACAAAGGAGGTTTCCCAAAGCATTGATGTTACTACAGCTCTGATTGGTTGCTTATGACGGGACGTGTGCGATTTGTTTTCTGAAGTGGGGCATTGCCCCTGTGGTCCCCCAGCAGGATGCTGCTTTTGCACCCTGGTCTAGGTTTCAGTCTTTTTTTCCCTCAGCAATTCCCCAGTCGGGTACTGGCACAGCTAATTCTTAAGCAATACTAACTCTCTAGTAACTGACGACATGGTGAAATCCAATATTGACAGACACATCCAGGTGACTGCCTAAAGGGACGTCACCAGTTTGTGAGGAGCAGATGATCATGTTGGGCACGATGCATGCTACATGTAAATTTGAGGGTGGGTGGGTGTTTGGGAGTTTAACGTCCTTTTCCACCACATAGGGTGATATCAAAGACAGGGCAACGATGAAAAAGCCAGCACAAATATTTGGCCCCAGCCGGGATCGAACTCACGACCCCGAGCATTAGAAGTCCAACGCTCTACCATTCGACCACCCCCGGCTCCCCATGTAAATTCGAGCAGGGAGAACAGTTCATACGGGGTTGAGGGCAACATTACAAATTTACCGAGCTCAAAGATAGCCTTTGGGAAGACCACTGGACCAGTAGTGGCGGCGTCTGTACGAAACACTTGTTTTACACACCGAGTTGATCAAGCTGCGGTATGTAACTTTAATGGTGTTGGTGTGCGCGTGTCGGTGTTAAAGAGGGCAAGGAAATGGTCATGGAAAACATGAGAGATGGCCTGGCAAAGTCATGAAATTTTGAGATTGCGAAGGTGTATGGACCCTGGGATATGTGGTGTGCAACTGATTGTTCGAAACCCATCTTGAAAAAAAAACCAAAAAAAAAACCCCAGTGATTTCCATGGTTTTGCCAGTGTGTTTAAATTCCCTGTATGATTTTTTAGTTATGTAATCGTTTCTTATAAAGTCTCATGAATGTTAGTTTTGTGATGTATAATGTATCTGAATACTTGCACTTACAAATTATTATTATTCTGCACTGTCTTAGTGTCAGTTACAGTCAGTTTATCCAGTAACTTCTCTCTTTCTTTGTTCTCTGATACAACCACTGGTCTGAGTGCACTTCATACTTAGCGGTTTCTGGCACTGCTTGGTATGTTAAATGAAGGTTTTATCATACATGAAGTCGCAGTAATGTTGTCTACTTGAATCACCAAAACTTGTAAATCTCTCTTTGCAGTGGGAGCCGAAAGCCAAGCCTGTTCCGTCCACTGTTCGAACTCCCAAGGGCAAACTGCATGTGCTAAAAGAGGATGTGAGTGATGATGAGGTGACCTTCAGGACTCCACCAGACACAATCAAGTCGTCCAGACTCACTACAACTCCTCACTTGGTAAAGTCGGCATCACCTAAAAAAGCGGACCACAGGCAGAAGAAGGCAAAGGCAGCAACTATGGAATCGACAGAAAGTAGCAAAGCTGACGTTCTGAAAAAGACTGCAAAAGCAAAAACTTCAGCACAGCGTGTATCAAAGAGACTGAAACGTTAACTGTAAATGTGTTTGTGTGTGAGAGAGCAAGTGAGTTTGTGCATGTCCACCAAGCCAGAATGCCTGACCTGGGCTGTCTACTGTTTTGTGTGTGAGAAATAAACTTATAAAGGGTGAAATGAATATCATTTGCTTTGAGAATTTTCTGATTTTTATTCTGCACAAGGACAAACACATTCGTAAGCTGTGCACTTGGGAAATCTGGGCTGGGCAAGTAGTTGAAACTTTGACAAATGGAACAAATCGTGCACCCAATGTTCAAATGTCCAGCAGGTTAGTATGTGGCCGTAAGAGAAATGTTTTCCTCTGGCCTATATTTTAAAAGATTCAAGGCAAAAGTGGAGGGGCTTGGTGTGCCAGTCGGTGCACAAGCAGGAGCTTGTTTAGCCACTTGAGTGCAGCACACGTACATCTAAACTTCACTTGGTGGCCGCAAATGGGTGGTCTGGGATGACGGACACAGACTTGAGACGTTGAGTAGACTTTTAAATACATCATCAATGGGCAAGAACATGCATCAACATAATATACTGGGTGCACCGCTGTGCATGTTTGTATGTTCTGTTAGCAGACACTGATGATTTGTACATAGTTGACAAAGTCAAAGCACAAACAAGCAACCCCCAAAAATTGAATCTCAATTTTTTTTTATGGTCAGTGCTTTATTGGTGTCATGTTTGTACTGTACACAGAGTAAAAGATCTGACTGAAAAGTACATAATATATTCTTTTAATGCTTGGTGCCTGCTGTACCCTTCACTTTCACAGACAGTCAAACATCACATTTTTCTTACATTCTACATTTCTCGAGGAAACCACCACAGTAAAAACAATGTAGTTCCATTCTCACAAACATCCCCCACATAATCACAAAGAAACGTCTGCCTTCTCAGTGAATCCAATAACTTCAGGACACAGCTGAATTAAAAAAAAAAAATCTGCAGAAACGTGATGCTTCCCACAATGCACATTAGACTTCAATGACCTTTTTCCTTAACCCTTTTGAAAGGTCATGCAGCAGAATACTATACATGTACAGATTTCATTCTACAACTGAATGGAAATGAAGTACATTTAGTCCTGAGTCTGCCACATACAGTTATAGGGAACTTCCCATCCCACTCAAGACAAAAAGGAAAATGCGCAGGCACATGTCAACAGTACTGTCGGAGTATGTAAGCGCTTTTCCAGTTCTCTCACTCTCCTTTTTGTCTAATGGAGCATTACAAATCTTGCTAGTCTTTTCAATGCCCCCACATTTACTGTAACGTGAACACAACACATATACTCACACATTTTAACGTTTCAACACAGATCACACCAAACTGTCACTTTCCAAGTAAAACACTAAAACATGACTAAAATGGTGTGGAGGGTAAAGTGAACGGTTACAGCTGTTTGCAAAATGCAGATCTGGTATGTGAACAGTGCAAAGACTCCCCCTGAGTGAAACACACAACAAGGACTTGTAACTTCCACACATCCAGATACAGTATTACCTAAACGTGTTTCTGAACTAACGGAAGGCAAAAAAAAAAAAAAAGTTTCAGTAAGCATACAAATTTATTTTTGAAAGAATTCTTAAAGAGAAATAAAATGAATACAATTTTCATGTTCAAAATGAATTTATTATAAAAATTGCACAAACTTATCCGCTGAAAGATGACGTGACGTAAATACTTGTTACAAGGCTGATGGGGGAAAGATCTGAAATAATCCGATCACAAAGCTGATTTCCCTCTCAACAAAATAGAGTAAAATTGATGCGCTCACATAAAAGGATGGCGTGGGGAAAATGCAGTGGGATTTTCAACTAAAAAAGAGCGAAACTGGGACCAAGCGACTAATTCTCACCACAAAATATTTACCTCAAGAGGAGTTATTGACTATGTTCTCTTTTTTTTTTGTACACATGTAAATCAACACTGGTGATGTCCTCCACACGATGAAGTTTCACGACTTTATGGTGACTGTAGCTGCCTCCCTCTCTGCAGGTAAACCAGCTTACCAATGCTTCACAGCTCTGGCTAACAGTACAGTACTTTTCATAAAGCCTTCTGCACACACACAACTCTCAACCCAGCCCCTTCTGTAAAACTACAGACAGGCCACTGTTGTCACAACTGTTTGTTGAGTGGCTTCCCCTCAATGATTGCGGTGATATCATCTTTGTCAAGGGTTTCGTATTTGAGAAGAGCGTTGGCCAGGTTTTTGTGTTCTGCGGTATGACTCCGGAGAATGGTGCGCGCTCTTTCGTATGATTCCTGCAAATCAACAAACACTTCTGTGAACAGACAGCAGGTGGCTTGTGTTCAGAGTAGCGAAATCATACTTACGACTAAATACACTGTCATCACTGCCATGGGTATGCTGCTTTTCCATTCAACGAGGCTAAAAACAAATCATAAGCAAAATAATTCCGTGCAACTGCAAGACATCAGAATGAACCCAAGAGAAGAAATGAAGCTGAAGAAGCACAGCCGCCTTTACCTGAAAACAGCCATGACCGCTGTCATGGGAACTATCACGTTTGACCTCTGCCATGGTAACGATCACTGATTTGACCAGTGGCTGACTGTGATTCCTGATACTACATGGGTTTCTCCCTGCATTCTCTGACTTTCCTCCCTCAAACTATAATTCATAAGAGGCAGGTGCCGGGCTCAAACCAGCAGAAGGGAGGATCAAACTGTAAGAAACAAGAGATGTGAATATACCTGCAGGAGACGTTTGATCTCCATGTCAACCAGTTCCTGCACAGCAGGGCTGACATCATTCACCTTCACCATGGACAGTCCGCTGTCAAATGCGTCCCCGTCTTCAAATGCTCGCATCCCAACCTGCAAAAATCAATTACCATTCTTTCCAGTTCAGCCTACAGCTGTCTGTTTTCACCATCTCTTTTGGCTTCACATGAATTTACAGTAATTTCCAGCAAAATTAATTAAGATTTTGCAGACTTCTTGAGTCTCAACAAAAATGCTCATTCTGCTGAAAGTTCACAAACAACAACAACAAAACCAACAGAGGAGTACATGCAAAGTACCACTGAGATGTGAAAGTCTGACAAAACTGAAAAAGTGAGTACTGTACATACTGAAAAACAGGTACATGACCAGCATAAAGGCATGGACTAATTCTTTTTAAATCCACCCATTTCAACTCATGCCGCATAACAAAAAGACACCATGCAGTTTTTCAAAAGCATTCTTGCAAGGCAAAATGCTCTCCACATAGCAGACAGTATGTATCTGAATGGCCAGCGGCCATGTCATCCTAGTTACAACCTTAACTTCCCTCCACTTCCGAAACAATTTCCACAAAAAAAGTATATCAGGTGATTGCAGCACAATCAGAAACCTTATGAACCCTCAAGCTGAAATCTAGAAATCATACAGCAAATCATCCAATAATTATCAACATCAATAAAATAAACATTTTACAAAAAGTTCCAAGCTTACCACGAAAACGGGGCCCACCTTAGAATCAAGAAATACCTAAAATTCATAACAGAACATGATGGACTACTAGAAAAATACAGTGCAAAAACCCAGCACTACAGCATCCTAGAAAGGAAGACAGATGCAGCTGTGACCAGAAAACCCAAACTGCACACTTTACGGGTGAACACTGCGAAATTCAGAATGGTGCCTCAAAGCAGATGAAAACCAGACCTCCATTATTCAGACAAACACACAAAAAAATGCAAACGTCTCCAAGAGAAGTGAAAACCAATAAAAGCCACTGGATTAGGCCGAAGTAAAATGGAAGTGTCTAACCTTTTCTGACATTCCGAACCTCTTCACCATGGCAGAGGCAATTCTGGTTGCCTGCTGGAAGTCACTGGAGGCACCTGTAAAACAAGGTCATGGTATGTCAACATTTTGAAACGGTAAAAATCCACGACGCTGAGCACACCATGACAGTGAGAAAAGTTTAGTCTGGACGCAGCAGCATGACGCAGCAGCACCAGTTACATGGTGTTTTTTTTTTTAGCAAGCATCCCAATACTGTTTTCTATCGATGACAACTGCGACAACAACAAAACACACGAGAAGAAATTGGGTTTACCTGTTGTAACTTTTTCAATACCAAAGACGATCTCCTCAGCAGCACGTCCGCCCATAGCGACGTCCATCTCGGCCTTCAGCTGTGCTATGTTTTTGCCATATACTTCCTTCTCATGGATGAATGATGTCTGAAAGGTCAGGGGTGAAATACAACTTTATTATACCACGCTTGTACAAAAACAAACAAACGAACAAAACACAAACAAACATGCCATAAGCACCTAGTTTCAACCAAGGTTTGCTTATCCTGAATAGCAGGAATCAGTGGCAATATCTTTACATCTAAGCCAAGATGCTGCATACTTACATGTCCGAGCGACATTCCTCGAGGAATGATGGTGACTTTGTGCAGTGGGATGGCGTCTTTTGTATAGTACGCTACCAGTGTGTGGCCTGCCTCATGGTATGCTGTCATTGTGTTGGTCTCCTCATCCAAGACCTTGGTCTTCTTGGCTGGACCTGCACAGCAGACACTAAATTCTGTACAGGCTGAAGTAATAGTCTCTGAGCAAAAGTCAACTGAAGGACCCTCTTCTTCATTATTAGGACATCTCCTGGTAGTATTTTCTTACAGGTTTTAATTTTTAATTATTTTTTTTCTGAGTTAGCAGTTTACTGTATACGTTTTCTTACTCTCTAGTCAGTAATTAGCAGAAGAATACTGGAAACAACCTATGAGCCACTAGGAATCGAGTGAGCAAAGGGTGGTTACCCAAGCTCACAGCATTAACTCCCCTTCCTCCATGAGTACAAGAATCTCTTTATGTTGGGGTTACATAGTAGAGGTATGGTGGAGCAAATGCCTGCATCTTTTACCTGAACAACCAGTCTGACTGCAGAGAAAGTAAAGAACATCTGGCAGTAAAAGCTGAATGTCTAAAAGTAAAATATGAAAACATTTTTCATTCCATTGGTACAACTTCCGCTGGAGATGTGCTGAAAAAAGCTAGGTCAATAAAATACACAAGAACAGGACTCACCCATGATGACCTTGTCCCTGGCAAAGTCAAAGTGAGCCATGGTAACAGTGGCAGCCCCATCAATAGCGGCTTTGAGAGCAGCTTGGTTCACCATGTTCTCCAGATCTGCCCCTGTGAATGCATGAACACCTCAGTTCACCCTGACAGGTGTATCAGATACCGGGAGTAAAAGTACGCCTAGGGAAACGTGCCTGATAGTATTACTTCTGCTTGCTTACAAGTAATGGTGACTCTTTTTTCTCATTCCGCGTGGTCTCAGGCTGGACAAGAACACTACCACAAAGTTTCGGAGTTTCTATGTAGGTTACACTGTATCAGATACTGGGAGTAAAAGTATGCCTAGGGAAACGTATTAGTATAACTTCTGCTTACTTACAAATAATGGTGTTAAAAAACAAAAAAAAACCCAACCCTACCACAAAGCATCAAAGTTTCTGTTGCAGTTTGCACTGTACCTGCCCCCCCCCCCCCCCCCCCCCCCCCCCCCCCCCCCCCCCCCCCCCCCCCCCCCCCCCCTCCCCCCCACGGAACAGTAACAAACAGACAGTGTCACGTCAGACCAACCTGTGAATCCTGTGGTCCCTCTTGCTAGTATCTCAGCATCAATGTCTGAAAGCCGAACACAACAATCCATGAGATTATCGTTTTTTCATTTTAGATTTTAACTTGATGAAAGTTACTTTGCTCATTCTGTACTACAGAAGCCCTTGGAGGTCCCCGTTTCCTCACTGAACCGTCAAAATTTTCAATCAAACCTTGGAGAATAATACACACCAATGTCACTCTGCCTGTAGCAGCATCACAGAATGCAAGCCTTTTTTTTTCCTTTCTTTTTTTATTGTCCCTTTCGGGAAATTTGGGCCACTTCCCCCAGGGGATCATGACACCACACTACGGCAGAGGTATTGTATTAAGAAATTCAAGTCTTGAGAAAAAGTACTTTTAAAATTTTTTTTATTTCAAATATACGTACCAGGGTCTTTCTTGATTTTGCTGACATAATACTCTATTATCTCCTTGCGACCCTTCAGGTCAGGTGGAAACACACGGACTTCCACATCAAACCTTCCTGGACGCAGAAGTGCTCTGAAAAACAATACAAAACCCTCAGTTCAACTCTATAAAACTTTGTCATGTAACAGCGAACATTTTTCAGAACTATTTATCCACACCAAAAGTGTGTTATTTCACCTGAAGATGCTAAACACATATTACTATGCAGACAACAATGCAGATAACTACAAAAATGATAAAACAACAACAAACTGTGAAAGTGAAAATGCATCTGGCACTTACTGGTCTAAGTTGTCTCGCCTGTTTGTAGCACCTAACACGATAACTCCTTCATTCTGAGTGAAGCTGAAACAGATAACAAGTATACCGGTGATCTTTAGGAAATTCTAGTTCAGGCAGAGTTTTCACAGAAAGTCTAGTACATTCAAATCAAAATAGAGCTCAAAGGCAAAGCCCTACGCAACAAGAGTAATAGTTTTTCATCCGTACTTGTCTACTCCAGCATCAAATCTAGACAGATAAGAACCACGGATGTCAACTATATGTACTGCTTCAATTCTTCTCACCCGTCCATTTCCGACAGCAGCTGGTTGATGGTCTGGTTGGCATATGGATGAATCTGGGAGCTGGTCCGTTTGGCTCCGACCGAGTCGATCTCGTCAATGAATATCACACATGGAGCACGCATCTTAGCTGCACCTGAAAAGTACAGGCATCCATGTGCAGTTTCTGTTTCAGAACCACCATCATCTGGCTTGATGCAAATTTTATCCATGTTGACAAAACAAAATATTGATCATGACTGCAATATCTACTTACTGAACAACTGGCGGATCCTCTTAGCACCTGTTCCAACGAAAACTTCGTCAAATTCAGACCCAGAAGCATGGAAAAACGGAACATTTGCTTCACCTGAAAGTAGAAATTCAAGAAAAGAACATGTCATCATTGTACAATACCACTGGAAATCGGTCCTTACCATTTTTTGCTCCGTTTTTGATAACATCAGGTCTGGACACCGTACGAAGCAGAACAAGCGATATAACCATGGTATCTGGGTGTTGAAAAATGACTGAAAAGAGCTCTCTCTTTTGCTCTTAGTGATTTCTTCTGCTCATATGCAATGATAATTTCTTCACACAATTTTTCTGTTGCTTTAATAAAATTCATAACATGGATCAAATAAGCAACAATGAAATGCATCCTCTACAATGTATACGCTCAGCTCAGCATTGCAGCGTCCTGAATCCAGTGTATGTAACACTGTAAAAGTATACATGGTATACAAAGTCTAGAGACTCACCAGCCACAGCTCTTGCCAGCAGAGTTTTGCCGATGCCAGGTGGGCCAACCAGCAGCACACCTACATGAGGGAAGAAAGTTCAACAAAACGATCATACATCATCAGGATATGTATGTGCACATTCACCACCAGACACTTCTGCCTCATGTACAAATTAACATCTTGTCTGCATCATAGGATGTTGTTCAGACTTGACTCTGGGAATACGAGAATTGTAAATAATTTTATCAGCCTGAGCTTATCTCAAAATCCCACTGTGCCAAAGCTCTTCTATGATGTCTTTATGTGTGAATGCGGCCAAACAATAACAGAAGATACTACATGTATTCTCTACAAGGCTACAAACATTACAATTCTCATCCTTCAGATCTACTGACATATTTCACAACCACAGTATTCACAATGAAAGCAAATTTGCAGCACACCACCAGTGAGGGTGCTGCGTGTTTCAACAATAAAGCAAAGAAGCATCAGACAGGCAAACCTTTAGGTAGCTTGGCACCAAGTGATGTGAACTTCTCTGGGTCTTTCAGGAAATCCACAATTTCCCCCAGTTCTTGCTTTGCCTCTGCCACCTGCAGATAGGGAGGAAAAACAATCGTTCAAACTTCAATGCTTAACCCTGAAATCAGTCCAAACACAAAATGAACTGTGAAAGATTTTTCACCTTAAAAGAAGCGACAAAAGTTCAAGTCCTGATAATAAGATTAAGAACGGTTCTCACCCCTTTCACATCACTGAAGGACACATGGATCTCCTCCGGGTTAATCTCAAAATGTTCTCTACTGAGCACCCCAAGACCCCGCACTGGACCTGAAAGACGCAGGAAATACATTGGGAACAATTAACTGTAAGCCCCCCTCCCCAAAACAAACAACAATGAAACCAAGAACAAAACTGTCAACGAGTTGAAAAACTTGCCACTGTGATGCCTTCATATCATAAACTATTAAGAGTCATCTTTACACAAAATCTTGATTGAAATGATCGCAAAACATAACACAATGTCTTCAGAAACTACAGCAAAATATTTCAAGGGTACACTATTTAACACTGTTTTACAGTGTAGAACTTCAGAGTAAGCCACATCATTAAACAGGTGCATGTGACAGGGAACCAATAAGCCTGTCTTAAAATAGTATCATCTTCCACCAAGACGTCCATGTGAGTTCAGCTTGTGAGTGTTTCCACAGCATCTCACCTCCACCCACAGCAGTGAAGACCTGAATCAGCTGCAAGCCAAGCCACACCAGACACAGGTAGAAGACGAGACGGAATGCCCGAGATGACAGGGTGTTTTTCGACTCTGTTTCTGTTTTTTCCTTAGCGTGATAACCCTCTGCGAATGCCACCTGTGTAATGGGGAATACAAAACAAAAGGAATTTAGTAGCAATAGCATGCAACCCTCCAGAACTGACAGTTAAAGATGAAAGTAACACTTGCACATGGCTTGTAATGGCCACAACGGAAGACGGAAAAAAAATCTGAACACTCAGATTCTGTTCTTGAACTATCCATGCCAACCATCTTTGACCAAGCCTTAGACTGCAATGTATACATTTAACTGTTCAATCTACCAGAAGTCTACAACATAAGAAACATCTTAAACAAAAGAAGTAGTTAACCTTCAGCTTGTCCTGAACATCTGGGTGCGACTCATGTGCGCTGACCATCTTATGGAACTCCCCTGTGTGTTTCAGTTTGCTTTTGGACTTAAACATCTTGGATGAGAGCTGCAGAGAACCCAAAAAACCCAAAATAAACAAATAAACATAAATATGACATCCTATGCATCAAATACTAAAGAAAGTCTGAAAAGGAAGGAGTGAAATTTTGCAACTTGCCCTTACCCTGCATTTCCCCTCTCCAGTGTGCCTAGGATGTTGCGATATCACAACCACATGGTAGCAAAGCAAGTCAAATCCCTAACCATTCAACCAAGTCATCAAGGCCAGAGATTATTTTTATTATATTCAGTGAATCACACACACACACACACACACACACACACACACACACACACACACACACACAGTCTTCAACATCACAAACGGTATACCTGGATACAAATTGTGCCATACACATTTCTGCATTAATCTTTTACACATACTCTTGACAAAAGGTAAAAATCAAATAAGTTTGTTAAAAATGTACTGAGTGACTTACACTAGCCCGCAAGTCTTCCACGAAAGAGAGTTCAGGTTTGTCTTTGCCCAGTCCCCCTATTCTGTCCGAGCGCACTGTCTTGAAACCACGTTGCTGCTGTGTGGCTGTGCAGAAGAAAATAAGAATAATATTAATGGGAAAAGAGGCGAGACAAAAATAAATTACTTCTAAGATGCTGAAAACACTAAGACAAGACATAAGAATACTACCGGCCCCAGTAGTGTAGTGGTTAGCACTTCGGACTGAGTCCCAGCCGAGGCAAGCGGGATTTTTCCAAACTAGGTCGGCTCCTACCCAGAGCGGGTGTGCTATGGGCCCAATGGGGAGGTTGTTGCCACACAGCCGAGCTTCATTCACTTCACGGGTGCGACTTTGGGGGTGCTTCCCTTGGTATGACACGTCTTATGATGTGGATGATTACATGGCCGGCACCGCAGGTGCCGTAGTTCCCAGGCCTGGTTAATGCCGGGATATTTATGACAGGAAGTGTGGAATGCGGCCCTGTCCCACAGTCCCAAACCACACGGACCTCAACAGCATCATCTTACCATCATCCTCATCTCCATCATCATGCATAATAAAAATTGCCCCAACTTCCGAGCCCTCTGTGGATTCCACCCATTACCTGAGCCGGCAAAGAGTTGTGGCAGCAAAAAAAAAAAAAAAAAAAAAGACATAAGAATACTGCTACTAAGTACGAAAATGTCTGCACACATCAGTCCTTAGAATTCAAATTTATTGTAATGGACACATCATGGTAAAAGAGTAGATCTTGTTCATCTAATGGTTGATCCTGCAAGCAAGATCACACACACAACCACCACCAAGAGGAAACCAAGTGCAAAACCACAGCCTAGCTGGTGACTTGAATAGTTGCGACACATACGACGCATGAACTCACATATAGCAGAAAGAGCACGCTGTAATAGACGTTGAACCCCACGATCTTGCAGAAGCTGAAATGAAGCTGTTGGAATACCATCACGTAACAGCTGACTGCTTGGAAATCCTGAAAGAGAAAAGAAAACACATCTCAATAAGAACAGTATGACAACATCTCATGTTTTAAAGACACAGGTTTACACCATCAGTCTGCATATTCTCTGCTAAATAAAGAAAATGACAGAGTCAACAATAACTTGATTTACATAAGTACTACATAAGTACAATCAACTCAGCACAAGTTTGAAAACAGTCACGTTATATTTGCAGGGGTGCCACTTTCTGAGTGACAAAAAGCCGGAAAACTGACCCTCAAAATCTGAATGGCCACAAAGGCAGACTCCAGAGCCAGTGAAAGGAAGAATGTTGCCGGAACAAAGTGAAAGGGGGGGGGGGGGGGGGGTGCACGGCGGCAAAGACCGCTTACCACAGTGCTATCGGGAACGTCCCCGACGAATATGACAATATCAGGCACAAAATGCACTTTACCCGGAGAGGCCGACGGTCCAGCGATAGACACAGACTCGCGATTTTTGGGCCGGAAAAGCAGGAAAACCTTTCAAAAAGGACGAAAGCACTTCACAGCCGGTTCAAAAAGCAGGAAGAGTGGCAGCCTTAAAGACGGAACATGCCGGATGACAATCAAACCAAACCGGAACAAACGTTGCAAGCACGTTGCTAAGCCGGAACTCGGCACGATCTGAATTTTCCCAGGCCGGAATTCCGGCCACAGCCGGAAAAGTGGCACCCCTGTATTTGCACACATTATTGCAAGGGAAAGGTCGCTTGCGCTACCAGAAACGAACTTGCATCCATGATGGAAATGATGTTCCTGAGACAAAGTAGCACAAAGGATGCCAACACACCTGTTTTGTTTTCAAAGAAGCTCTGTGCAGATACATGAGACTGTCGCCATGGTGAAGAAGTGGTCTCTGGGTTCTTTAGTACTGACAGAGCAGAGCAGAGGTCGTGCAGGTGAATGTCGTGTGGGAGGCTGTCCACTCTTCCCTCTGTCATCAAAAACTCGGGCTGCAAGTGCAATGCATCATGATCATCACACCATCCTGTCCAAACAGGATAAGCAATGAAAAGCCACAAATCTATGGCAGTCTCAAATAAAATTATGGAGTCTGATAAATGATAAATTCTTAACTGAGAACGAGAGGGGTGAACATCTTTATGAGGTGTGTGCGTGCCTGCGGCCACATAATAATAATAATATGGGTATTAAAGGGACGCCCTCCCTCCCGAAGGAGCCCAGGGCGCCCTACAATATACAGACACTCACTCACCCAGAAACACACATAACATGAATAAACATGTGTGACAGCTGGAAGGCACATACCATAAATAAAACATCATGAGGTTTTATTAGAGATGCTAATACACCTAGCCTTTGCAAATATCTCTGCGTGCCACTCATAAAACATGAGACTGCATCTGAAAATGTGCCTCTGCTCATCTTCAACCTTGATGCATTTGATGTGTGCATGCATGCATGGGAGTGTCACTGTAGAGGAATTATTATCTGACTGAGTGAATGGCTAACTGACCGGCTGATACCCTGGATAACTCACCAGGGCTGCTGAAAGAACCAACTCCTCCGTCGCACATCTTGTCTGTTGATCTTGTGTGTGGGTACTGGTCTGGCTGTTGGCTGACTGTTTTTGTGTTTGTGTTCGTCCAACTTGAGAACTTGACAGTGTCCGTAGCCCATTGACGATGGAAGACAACTGTGAGACAGCTGCCAGCACCTGCATAATATAAGGTTGTGAACGATTACACAACGCAGATTGCCAAAATTTGCCACTGCCAATGCACCCAGTCTGATCTTCAATAATGGCCGAATGTAATTCGTCAAATGTCTGTCAGTGTCACCCATACTCACCACCCAATCAATGATCGGTTACCGAAACTACGATGGTGAATTTCATTCTTAAAAATACGTGATATGTATTTATACATGTATGTGTGTAAATGTGCACCTGCAAAGACAGCAATGTTTCATCAGCTCCGTAGCACGAGAGGTCATAAGAACGGTTCGCTTATCAAGCCGGTCCACACACAATATCACGTTCGCAACTTACCTGTGGCTGAAAGGAGTTGTGTGTGAAGACAGAGGCCATACTATCTCATGTAACGCCCCGTTCAATCAACGATGTTGAGCTGTATGTGTAACTTTCTGTTTTACGTAAATCCCCGACCCGACATCCGACGGACCAACTTCCCCTTGATGGCGCAGGCCGATGTTTTGCTTGTTCCAATTGGCCAGACCTCCACTAGTCCAGCCAATGAAAATACATGTTTCTGAAGAAACGGGTGATAACTTTTGTTTTAGAAAAAAAGAATCGCTTCCCTTCGACCGCGATTACCTTGGCAGTGGCGGCTGCTACAAGTTTGTGCAAATTACATCGTCGTTCGTCGTGGCATATTTTGTGTAGGTGCTGTGTGTGTTGAGAAAGCGACGTTTACTCTTTGCACGAAAACGTTGTTTTCGTAACTGGGATTTGCTTGACAGTCTCTGAAACGCGAAAGGGGCTCTTGTTTCTGATTGGTTTACTGCTCCAAAAGGGGCACTGCCCATTTGGCCGAATGACCTTTCTCTTACACCTTTGGTAAACCCATAAGTATGACAGTAGTGTCAACAGTCAGGCCGTGACAGTTCCTGACATCTGTGTGTGTGTGTGTGTGTGTGTGTGTGTGTGTGTGTGTGCCACTTTTAATTAATTTGAAACTGACCACGTTAAGTGGGAATCCTGTTTTTTTGCCAGAGAGTGTGGCCATGCAGAGGTACTGCCAAAGACAGTGTGATTCCAGAGTTTTTCTTAATTTTTCTTGTTTTGTTTCAGATCCAGGATGACAGCTCTAAAAGGTTCATGGAACAGTTTCTCACATAACAACTCAGATAAAATCTTGCTATATTAAAAAAATAATTCTTTCTCTCCATAGAAAGAACTGGGGCTTTCTCTTGTGCTTAAATTGTGGTACAATGTACAACCAAAGAATCGTGTTCATTGTGACCTTCGGTTAAGCTTTCCAGAACTTTACAGTTGCAAGTAAGAGTGCACATGTACAGTTGTGCAAGAGTAATTTATATGCAGCACACTTACACTCCAGTGTCCACATCGGTGAGGACTGCTACGCTGCTGTTAAGTGTGAGGTGTACAGGTTATTCGGTGATACAAAACAGTGTGCTGTCCTTGCACTCTGGGTGTTGGGGGAAAACTAGTGTGGGTGACCCTCTCCCCTACTCAAGGACCAGGGTTCCCTCCATAGAGAATAGAAATAAACACATGAATATTTATTTTTATTTTTTTTTTAGGCTGGATGAATATTAGTATAAGAACAGGACACAAGTGAAGCTGAAGAATTGTTCTTAAAAACCTGCATCTTACTCATGCTTGTTCAAGCAACAGCTCGATTCAGTGGAAGAGTGCAACTCTTGTCACTGCAATGTGCACCAAAGGGGGTCCCAACCTTACTTCTGATGACTTCCAGTTGGAGTCGTCGCACATTTCTAGTTAAAATCATCACAGAACTTGGTTCAGCTGTCTATATTCTTGCATCAGCCTGACGCTTCAATGTGCTTAGCCTCCAAAAAGTTAATATCTGTGCTACCCCATACCCTGATGGATGATCCATAGAGGGTTGCCCTGACTAGGGGAAAACTGGGTGGGGAGATAGTAGGGGGAGTGATGCTGTGTCAAACTGTACCCTCAAACCATCACCAGTGTTCCTTATTATGCACACATCTGTGCATCCTTTACACTGAGATTTCAGAATCTGATGCAGAGATTTTAAGACTGTATGTCACTGATTATTAGTGATGACTCTCTGAATTTGACAGAGAGGGTCAAAGTGATCCTTCATCTTTGAAAGCTGTACCATACGTGTCAGCTATACTACCAAACACTCACTGGAAAGCATTTGTACCTGTGGAAATGAGACTCTCTTCTGCCAAGGAACTGAATGCATATATTTTCTTTGCATATAATTTTGAATTGGTTTGTTGAGAACTGTTCCATTTACCTTTCATACAGTGGCTGCTGGGAGCAGGCTATTTTTAGCACTGGTCTGCAGACGGCAACATTTAGGTAATGGCTCTTAATGTTGCTGCATGTAGTTCTCTAAAGAGGATGAACTGAACTTTAGTTTCAACTTATGTAGCTTATAATTGTTTCCGGGCAATGTTCATTGCCCTTGAGGATGACTTTTCTTAGATCTTTGATGTCAGTGTATCTGTTGTGGAATAGATATGCACCAGCGTAACGTCTCAGAGTCAAAGAAAGTTACAGGGCACAAGGTAGGAAAACATTGCCCATGAATGGTGAGGACACTGTTCTAGTTTCCTTTTGTGTTCCAGCAGTGAGCCAGAGACATGCCAGCGGATCGACAGTGGGCTTCGTGGGGCTGGGGAACATGGGAGGTCACATGGCACGCAATTTGATCAAGAAGGGACACTCGCTTATCGTGTATGATAATGTGCCTGCATCTGTGGAAGCGCTCAAGGCGGATGGTATGTATGGATAGTTTGCAAATGAGATTTTACAATCTTTACAGTCCTCTCATGGTTGATTTTTATGTGCAGGATTGGGATTTGAGTAAATCTTCTGTCAATAGCTTGGGGAAAGTGGACCTAAGTGTCTAGAGAGCAGTGCTGTGATCACTTTCTGCATAGCATGTTCTTTGGCATTGAGACAATGAAACCACAAAGAACATTATGTCTGTGTAAGGTAGTGTAATTCGCTTTAAACTGTGCACTTTACATGGGCCATGTGTGTGTGTGTGTGTGTGTGTGTGTTTCAGGTGCCACTGTGGCAGCATCACCGAAAGAAGTTGCATCTCAGACTAACCTGATAGTCTCCATGTTACCTGCCAGTCAGCATGTGTTGGAGGTGTACACTGGGTCCTCGGGTATCCTCAGGTAGATACACAGGGCAGGAAGCTCATGGTTGCATAGTGCCATTACACTGATATATATGTAAAATATTGTATTATTTAGCACTGTGTACCCTCAAGCCTGTGCATTATGCCATAGTGGCGTGCACCTCGTTTGGATGTAAATTTTCACTGTAAGCCCTTCAGTGTTGCTGCTGATATCTGTAGTTTCAGTAAAATGTCAGTATGCCTGTGCAGAGCATTTTCAGTGACTTCTTCAGCGAGTAGTATTAACAGTGCATTCAAGGGGATACTTAGCTTTGATACAGCATTTGAATTTTTAGACAAATACCGGTAGTAACTGTTCTGCTGTGCTGCTCATACAGGAAACAATTACCTAACTTTCAAGAACCCAGTAAGGGTGTCTGTATTATGCACATAAGTTCTCCACTACAGGTCTGAGTATGTGGATATTTCTTTTTAAAAAAATCAGCTCAACAGATCAGGTGCCAAGTTAAGGTCATCTTCAAAAGGGAATCGTGATTCATTCGAATGTGGATGTATTTATTTGCTGTACTCTACTTCTATCTTTCAGCTCCGTGCAGAAGGGAAGCCTTCTCATTGACAGCAGCACAATCGACCCGTCAGTCTCCCAACAAATGGCGGAGGAGTCCAGCAAAGCTGGTGCCACGTTTGTTGATGCCCCAGTATCAGGAGGTAGGGAGAGCAGCAGTGTGACTGCACACAAAACATGCTATGTCTCTCTCTCTCTCCCTGTCGCTGTCTGTCTCTCTCTCTCTCTCTCTCTCTCTCCCTGTCGCTGTCTGTCTCTGCCAAGGACATGAAAGTCACTATCAGCTACTGCAATGAATGACATTTCTTTTAGAAGCTGTCCCCTTGGTTATAATAATAGGAATAATAATAACAGCATAGTGTATTTATCCAGTTTCTTGTATTGGGTCAAAGCACCGTGAACTGAACTCAACACGCAGGCTCACGTGAATCACACGCATTCTCTCGCACACTGGACATAAACACTTTACAGTCACGTGGTGTGAAGGTCAGCTCAGCTATTTTAGAATTTCGAATTGCATTTATTTTTTAAATTTTGTGGGCTGAACATTTCCAAAGCAGGGGGAGGAAGCTGGAGGACCCGGAGAGAACCAACGACGTTCGACCCAAATGAACTGTGCCACGTACGAAAACCCTACATGGTCCACCCCTTGTCGTGGGGTAGTGGCTTGTGTACCTCAATGACCCAGAGAACTATGCCAGCAGGAGCACATGCTCCTGGCAGGGTCACCCAAGCTGGACAGGTCGAAGGGTAGAGGTCAGACGAATGTGGACCACCTCTCCAAGAGGCTAAACGGGTTTGCGTAGGGTTAACAGCCCTACCTGTAAAAACATAAAGTTACAAAAGCATCGACAGCAACAAACCGAGACATTCACCTGGGCGAGGAAGGGTCTCCATCCCGGAGACCTATGACGCATTGCAGTGAAAGCCGAAAGGAAGCTGCAAGGCCGACCCCCCTTCTAACACCCAGGACAACAACGAGAGTAGCCACATGGAACATCAGGACAATGTATGAAGTAGGAAGGACCATACAAGTAGCAAGAGAGATGAAGAACTACAAGATAGGAGTACTGGGACTGAGTGAGACAAGGTGGCTACAGACAGGACAGCTGAGATTTTCATCGGGAGAGCAATTGCTGTACTCTGGACACACAGAGGATGGAGCCCCCCACACTGAGGGCGTGGCCCTGATGCTGGCACCGGAGGCACAGCGGGCACTCATCGGCTGGGAACCTGTCAACTCCCGCATCATCACAGCCAAATTCATCACCAAGAAAAAAGACATCAAGCTGAACATCATCCAGTGCTATGCTCCCACCAATGATGCGGAAGAGGAGAAAAAAGATGACTTCTACCAACAACTGCAGACAGTGATAGATAGAGGAGGAGCCAAGGACATGACCATACTGATGGGAGACTTCAACGCCAAGATTGGATCAGACAACACAGGCTACGAGGACACCATGGGAACACATGGACTGGGACAGATGAACGAAAATGGCGAGCGCTTTGCAAACTTTTGTGCCCTGAACCAGCTAGTGATAGGAGGCAGCATCTTCCCACACAAGCGCATCCACAAGGCCACATGGAGATCACCGGACCATGTCACGGAGAACCAGATTGATCACATCTGCATCAGCCAGAAGTTCAGGAGATCGTGGCGGGATGTGCGCGTGATGAGGGGTGCCGATGTATCATCAGACCACCACCTTCTTGCAACAACATTGAGACTTCGGCTTAAGAGGCACACCAACGCCAACAACACACGGACCAGGTACAACGTTGGACTACTCAGGAACACAGACACACAAGCAGCATTCCGGATCAGCCTTTCCAACAGGTTCCAGCCACTGCAAGACCTGATAGAAGACAGTGAAATGGACATCGAGACACACTGGGAACACAGCAAGAAACTTTGGCACGACACATGCGAAGAGGTCCTTGGCAAGAGAAAGACCCAACATAAGGAATGGATCTCTGCTGATACCATCCAGAAGCTGGAAGTTAGGAAAGAGAAGAAAACTGCACTGAACACGAGCCGAACAAGAAGAGCTAAGGCAAAGGCACAGGAAGAATACACAGCAGCTGACAGAGAAGTGAAGAGGAGCACCAGGAAGGACAAGAGGGACTACATCGACAACCTGGCCAGTCAAGCAGAGGAAGCAGCCCGACAAGGGAATCTAAAAGACCTATACCAGGTGACCAAGAAGCTCGCGGGCAAATTCCAGCAGACAGACAAACCAGTGAAGGACAAGAACGGGCACCCACTGACAACAACTGAGGAACAGCTGAAGCGATGGGCAGAACACTTCAGGGAGCTGTTGAATCGCCCCATCCCTGAAACACCACCAGACATCCCACCAGCAGAGACAGAACTACCCATCAACTGTGACAAGCCCTCTAAGGCGGAGATCAGGAAAGCCATCATGACACTGAGAAATGGGAAAGCTGCAGGGCCGGACGAGATACCAGCAGAAGCCATCAAAGCAGACACAGAGACAGCCGTCAACATGCTGCACAGCCTTTTCAGCAAGATCTGGGAGAAGGAAGAGGTGCCAGCCCAGTGGAAAGAAGGGATCGTCATCAAGCTGCCAAAGAAAGGGGACCTCAGGGACTGCAGCAACTACCGAGGGATCATGCTCCTGTCAGTGCCAGGCAAGGTTCTCAACAGAATTCTACTGGAGAGGATGAGAGAGGCAGTCGACCCCATGCTCCGAGACCAGCAGGCGGGCTTTCGCAGGAACAGGTCCTGCGCTGACCAGATTGCCAGCCTACGCATCATTGTGGAGCAGTCACTGGAGTGGAACTCCCCTCTCTACATCAACTTCATAGACTATGAGAAGGCTTTCGACAGTGTAGACAGAGAGGCACTGTGGAAGCTGCTAAGGCACTATGGAGTTCCCGGGAAGATCATCTCCTTGATCCAGTGCACCTACCAAGACATGAGCTGCAGGATTGCCCATGCTGGCCAGTTGTCAGAAAGCTTCGAGGTGAAGACCGGAGTCCGCCAGGGATGCCTGTTGTCCCCGTTCCTCTTCCTCCTGGTCATCGACTGGATCATGAAGACCACCTCAGCAGGCAGGAAAAACGGGATACAGTGGACACTCTGGACGCAGCTGGATGACCTCGACTTCGCGGACGACCTAGCGCTCCTGTCTCACAGCCACAGCCAGATGCAGGACAAGACTACGTGCCTGGAAGCCACATCAGCCGGAACAGGGCTCAAGATCAACAGGAAGAAAACCGAGCTGATGAAGATCAACACCACTGCCAACACACCAGTCACAGTCGGTGGAGAGCCCATCAGGGAGGTAGAGTCCTTTGTCTACCTGGGAAGTGTGGTTGATGGACAGGGAGGCACAGACCGAGACGTCACAGCCAGAATCGGCAAGGCAAGGGCAGCGATGGTCATGCTGAAGAACGTCTGGGCATCCAAAGTTGTCAGCATAAGAACCAAACTTCGCATCTTCAACTCCAACGTGAAGTCGGTTCTGCTCTACGGATGCGAAACATGGAGGACAACGAAGACCATGCAGCAGAAGATCCAGACATTTCTCAACACCTGTCTGAGGCGCATCTTCAACATCCGATGGCCAGAGAAGATCCGGAATGAAGAGCTGTGGGAGCGAGCGGGGCAGGAACCAGTGGCCAAGCAGATCCTGCGGAGGAAGTGGGGCTGGATTGGACACACCCTCAGGAAGCCAGCATCCAGCACCACACGCCAAGCCCTGACATGGAACCCACAGGGGAAAAGGAAGAGAGGCCGGCCTCGCAACAGCTGGAGGCGGGACACTGAGGCAGAGCTATGTAAGCAGGGTACCAACTGGACTGGAGTGGCAAGACTAGCCCAGAACAGAGTGCGATGGCGAAGGGTTGTCGATGGCCTATGCTCCACGTGGAGCCAAGGGCCTAAGTAAGTAAGTACGTACGAAAAGGACAAATTCTCTGCCCCGAGTGGGACTTGAACCTGACCTCTCGCATTGGTGATGAAGTCTCTTAACCACTAGACTACTGACCACCCTGTTATGATCAGAGAAACCTGTTGTTGTTTATTGATCAGGTGTGAATGCTGCGAGGGATGCAGGTCTGACTTTCATGGTGGGGGGACCAGAGGATGCGTTTGCTAAAGCCAAGGAGGTGTTGGACAAGATGGGGAAAAATGTGGTGCATTGTGGTCCTGTAGGAACAGGACAGGTAAGATAGTCATGATCATAACCAGTACATGCACTAGACTGGAGCCAGTAGTACAGTCATACAGGGCACAGTATTGCACCATGGATGTGTGTGTGTGTGTGTGTGTGTGTGTGTGTGTGTGTGTGTGTGTGTGTGTGTGTGTGCAAGTGGTGCTCAGGTATGTCGAAGCATAGCACTGGTCCGACTAAAAACAACTTGTCAGTGATGTAATGCGTATGGGCTTAACCCTTTCAGCCCTGAAGGAATCTCAATAGTGATAACGCTCTCTGCCTGGGAGTTTTTCAAGTGTGCTAGATGTAAAGCTGGGCTCTTGCATACAAAACCCTATTTCTCAAGAAGTATTGGATCCATCCTATAGGGGAATCTTCCACTGTGCCGAGCACATGAAAGTCGGTCACATGCACACATATTATTGTTAGTGTCTGCGAGACCGTAGGTGATACAGTGGCAGGGCTAAAAGTGTTGATCATCAGTGATGTAATGCATATGGGCTTAATCATACACCTTCCCCCCTTCCAACGATGATTTTGAAGTTGTGTTGGATATAAAGACATCACCTCTAATTCTTCATTTAACCTGAACTTCTGGTTACAGGCAGCAAAAATCTGCAACAACATGCTTCTGGCTATTTCCATGATCGGCACATCAGAGACAATGAACTTGGGAATGAAGTAAGTGCACAGTCATCACACAACACATTAGATTTGTTTAGATACTTTCTGTCCACAGTCAGATTATTGATTTTGTCAGGCAAGTCATAAAGCTTTCCACTTTCCAGATGTTAGTTAATATGTATCCAGATTTTGCCATAATATGCATTTTAAAAAGTTATACACTGTATGTCATTTGAAACCATGTTGCGAGCTCAAAATGCTACTTTTACTGACCTAGAAGTTGACCTTTCATTTTGATGATTCGGCTAGAACTTTAAAAAATGCGTGAGATTATCCACTTGTTTTGCTACATGTATATTGATCAAGTGCGTGGTATACATGTTAATCTAAACCTAACTTCAAGAGGTCCTCATTATTTTCATTCAAGGATAGTCTCCATCCTCAAGTCAGCATTGTGAGTTGCTGATGTTTGTTACAGGCTGGGGCTGGACCCCAAGCTGCTGGCGAAGATCCTGAACATGAGCTCTGGTCGCTGCTGGTCCAGCGAAGTGTACAACCCAGTACCCGGTGTTCTGGAGGGTGTTCCATCAAGTAATGACTACAAGGGGGGCTTCGGCACGGCCCTCATGACAAAGGTATTCCCACAGTCCATCTCTTGTTTTATTGCTTTTTAAAAATGTTTTGTCCCTTCATTGTCCCTTTCAGGAAATTCAGGTTGCGGAAAGCGCATCACTACAGTGTGGCACCACCCAACCTACCATACCTATTTTTGAATTTTGTAGTTTGTGTAGTTTTAAGTGTTAAGGAGGTGTGTGTTGGGAGATGTCAGTTTACTGAGGCTAGCTGTACATACGGCAACATAATCTTCTTGACAACATGGAAGCAAAACAAAATTTGTCCATTTTAATATGGGAGGTAATGCAGAGATTGTTGAACATGAAGACAAATTGTTTTCTCCCTTGGTTTGGAGAGCAAACTGTGTGGGTTCCTTTCAAGCCCGAAGGAAAATGGAAAGGGGTAGGTAGGAGTTCTGGACTGCATTTATATTGTGTCAGCTTTGTAGTAGCTACACCTAAAACTGAAAGGGGATTCTCAGTCAAACAGCACAGGGCTTTATTTTGCAGTCTAAAATGACAGGATAGCTAGCATCAGATCTGCATGCACTGTGTAAACCAGTGACATTGCCCCTTCCCCCTCCCCCCCCCCCCCCCACCCCCACCCCGGCCCCCTTTTCTCTCTGTTTGTCTCCCCTTCAAGTTATTCACTCATGTAGCATGGTTATTTCAGGATCTTGGTCTGGCCCAGAATGCAGCCACCGCCACCAAGGCCCCCACCCCTCTAGGATCCCTGGCTCACCAGATCTATCGCATCATGACCAACAGCGGCTATGCTGGCAAGGACTTCTCCTCCGCCTTCCAGTTCCTGCAGGAACAGGCCAATCAGAAGTAGAAATCTCTCGCAGAAGCTCGGGGATAGGGGGTTGAGTGAAAAGAAGCAGAACAAACGTGCACACCATTGTGCCCATAAATGTGTGTTTAGTGTACATGATACGTGTGTGTGCAGTGTAACATGTAACTGGCAATGTTAGACACAAAAAGCTAGTACTACCTCAGAAAGATGGTCAGACGTCTGTTTTGGTGTTTAACCGGGGCGGTCCGTGGTCTAGTGGTTAAGAGACTTCTCCAGCAATGTGAGAGGTCATGCAGGTTCGAGTCCCACTCAGGACACAGAATTTTTCTTTCTTGTATGTGGCACCGTTTATTCAGGCCGATCATCGGGGGTTCTCCCCCTCTGCTTTGGAAATGACCAGCCAACAAAATTTGAAAATGAATGCAATTCTAAATTCCGAAACTTAAATAGCTGAGGTGACCCTTCGCACCACGTGATTGTAATGTGTTCATGTCCAGTGTGTGAGAGAATGTGTGTGATTCACGTGATCGTGCATGTTGGGTTGAGTTCACGGCTCTTTGAGCCGATTCAAGAAATTGGGTAAAGCGCCTACACAGTATTCAGTTATTATTAAAAGATCTCCACCCTTTGACCGTGTCGAATTAGACCACCTTTTCATTGTTGCTTTTCTAATACACTAGGACTGAGCATGATGATCCTGAAATGAAGTATTGTCAGGATAATACTTGGGGAAAAAAGGAAAGTTCCGCATACCATTTGATCATGTCTTTTGAAGTAAGATCATTCTGCAATCTGTTCCAGCAGTTGTGATGTATGTTGTAGATGAAGAATAGAAAATGGTTTTGTAGATGAAAATTGAAAACTTGATTCCCAGTTTATGATTTGATATGATTTGATCCTATTGATGCTTGTAACATCTGGGTTAAATTAGGGTAACCAATGCCGTATCTTTTGAAGTCATTATTTTGTGGTATTGCAGTGCATTCATACCAGTGTCTATGTTGATGCGTGTCTGGGTGAGGTTTGAGGTTTCTCTTCTTTGTCTTTTTCTTCTGTATTTCTTTGTTTGGTGAGGATTTTGTTATGGGTGTTCAGAGGTCGCAAGAAATCAGTTGGAACAAAAATTTTAAAGAGCTGGCAGCTTTATTGAAGAAATTGCTACAGTGAAACAATCATGTGAAAGCGTTCATTGTACAGATGTGATAGACTTTAGAAAAATGATTCAGAATCATGTAATAATAAGTTACAAATAATTTTCACAGATGGTGCACCGTACAATTCTGTAAAGTATTGAAAGTACTCTATGCGGTTACATCATATTGGCAGCATTTGTCAGAAATTCATCAGCGTTGTTTCGTACAAGACTGTAGTAGCAGACACCTGAGTTACTCATCCAGATATTTTCAGATGCGGTTAGAATCAGTATTTTCTTTTTCAGTGAATGTGCCATGCTTGCTCATTTTGCTCATTGAACACACAAACACACGCACAACACACACTCACACACTCCATCATTTTTAGTATCAGTTTGGAGAGGAGCATGCGTTGTTGTTAAACTGCAAACAACCATTTTCTTAAAATAAATTGACCACTTGTAATACTCATTTTCTTTTGAAGTTCGCCATACATTTCAGTCTTTAGTGAAGCTTTTCCAGTTACGTTATTTTGTGGAGAACGCTTATGCTATTGTGGATGTGGACCATGCTGCAAATAACATTTAGCTAGTTGTTATAATATTTTCATCGTTTGTTGTTAACACTACACCTTTACTTGACCAGAAAAGGATTTTGGTGAGATTTTGTAGATCTGCAGTACATGTTATGTTTGCCATTGGTTATGGTGTCACTTCACTCAAGAGTTGTATACTATGTGCATGCAGGCATGTCTTGTGAGATTATTTGTGACATATGGGGATTGCACTAATAAATACTTTGTTTGCAATACATCTATCTCTTGGTTGTGTTTTGTGTGTAATATTTTGCTTTCGGTTGTGCATTGAATGTTTCACATGCAGCTCAAATACATAGGAAGGTTATACATGTGCGCATGGATAGACCGTTGCACAGGCACACCATGCACAAAGTTCCGGATCAGACCAGAATTCTTCCCCACATCGTACTCGCATTTTCTTTCAATTGCACAACTCTTTCCAGATCTGTTTTTCCTCTTCACCATTGGAAATTCTCTTGTTATATTCATTTTAATCGAGTCATTTTTGTTTTCCAGTCTTCCTGTATCTTTAAAGTCAGAAGAGCCTGTACCTGATCTCAAATGGCAAATTGGCAAAATCCAAAGCAATGAACCTTTCCGACAACCCCTAGCAACTGTTGCTAGGGCCCACAAGCGGGGCTGCTTTCTTCCCTTGTAGACGCTTGTTACCAATCTTTTGGAAGCGTGTCGGGTGAAAATGTTTACCGTGCAATTGACATGTGATGGCCTTCTATGTGAACCACATATGGTCTGGAGAGACCCGTTTCTGTGCCCTTGCGTGAAAGCTCATGGGGTCGTTGAAACGCTACACAGTTTGACCTATTTTCTGATTGGCTAAAACAAATCTCACTCTGGAGAGGTCTATATAGACACAAACTATTCTTCTCACCAAGTAATCGAATAACTTCACCCTCGGCAGACGGGGGCCAACTGTGATTTTTCCCAGGCCCGCTGACAGTCTCTCGAGTCTCTCTAAGCACGCTAATTATCCGCTGGGGTATGACCCAGTGAACGTAAAATGCAAAAACGTGCACACCAACATCTCGTTACGTTGTCAGCAGCAGAGACACCAGGGCTGCCTTGCACGCGAGGCATTGGCGATGACTGAAGAGTTCTACGACCGCTGACTGACGTAAGTGTGCTGATTATTCTGTCTGCTTCCTTCCGCCACTGACTGCCACGGACCATCCTCAGTCTGCTGGGGACGACTGTTGTTGTGCGTGTTATCTGTTCACAGTCAAGTTCACACTTCACGGTTTAAGTGAAAACTGACTTGCACACATGATATATAAATACTAGTCTACAAGAAGGCGAGACAAACACTGACCCAGCAAGAGAATGTCCACGCGAAGTTTGACTCGATTTGGTGAGGCCGGCCGCAACTGAACACACACACACACACACACACACACACACACACACACACACACACACACACACACACACACACACACACCGTGTCAGTCACACACACACACTGACACACACACACACACACACACACACACACACACACACACACACACACACCGTGTCACACACACACCGGCACACACACCGTGTCACACACACACACACACACACACACACACACACACACACCGTGTCACACACACACACACACACACACACACACACACACACACACCGTGTCACACACACACACACTGTGACACACACACACACACACACACACACACACACACACACACACACACACACACACACACACACACACACACACACACACACACACACACACAGCCGGTCAGTGTCAACTCAGTCAGTTCACAGTGTTTCCTGGTGTTTTGTATGTGAGTATGGAGAGCGCAGGGTATTTAGTCTAGCGGCCGGGTTAAAGGTACCTACATCGGACCCGAACGCGGCTGCCGCCATGTTCGAATCCCTGGAGGACAGGGATTGCCGGTTTGCTTCGATCCCCCCCCCCCCCAAAAAAAAAAAAAAAAACCGCTCCAAAATCACGTGCAGACTGGTTTTCGGTGGCTGTCTCGCTTTCGTGTACACACACACACGCACAACATCAAGTGGAATGGAAAACAAACAGACGTTGTGCATGCAGGGGGAGGGTGCGAAGGCTGTGCACTCTGGCGATGCGCACAAGCCTAGTTAATACCTACACCGTTTCCCCTCCTTGTCTCTCAACACTCAGCGAAAGAATCACGAGACACGACGGTATGAGCGAAAGGGGAAGAACTTGAAACTGACAAGATTCTTAGAAGAAGAAGAAGAACTTGGAAAAAAAAAAAAAAAAAACCAACTTGCCATGTAACGACCAGGCTCTGTGTGCCATCGAGTTTGAATCATGACTTTGGAGCTCACTCGTCCAAGAAGGATATTCTATTTCCAAGTCAGTTCAGCCCGAAACGATAATGCTTCACAGCAACCGTAATAAATATACGCCAACGACGTCATCAACGCTTTTGGAAACTCGTGACGGATGCTATGACGTCAGTTAAAAAAAAAAAAAACCGACCGTCGGTCGCTAAGGAAGTGTCATATGGTGCTTGAAAAATATGCCCCATGCATGCAACAAACTCCCAGAACGAAACAGCTGTGTGAACTTTACACATGAAGAATTTACAAACAAATAACTGCTTTATCGTAGTCATAATCATGCCTGCCTTTCTGGCTTGAGCCATGCTGTGTTTTTAGGGTTTACAAACTAAAGCATGCTCCACCCATTTTTATTGATACGTGTAGCGTTTTTACCTCCCACTCATTTAAATTAAAAAAAAAAAAGCTGTTCATTGAGAAAACGCCTATAGCGAGGCAGTGTCCTAGATGTTTCGCCCTTCCCTTCCCCTCTCGTGAACCCCAACCACTTTTCCGCCCATGTGTGTTGGAAACTCGACAGGATGAATGAAATAACTCGAGTCATTACGGCAGAAACTGTGACGTCCTTCCGGATATATTGTTTTAGTGGCAATTGCTTGATGTAGCTAATTAGGAGCTTATGAACTGAGAGTGCCGTAAAGGCTTTGGCCCCGTCCACGCTCCTTTTCCGTCCTACGTACGACGTTGTTGTGTACTCCCATAAAAATCTTCTGCTGGAGTCATGTTGCAAGCTGCAATGTTATCAAATTAAATTCCTTGCACTACCGGCCTCCGTAGTGTAGTGGTTAGCACTTCGGACCATGGACCGGGAGACCCGGGTTCGAGTCCCAGTCGAGGCAAGCGGACAACGCAGAAGCAGCCGATCGCATCGCCGAAAGCTATCATCGTGCAGTTCAGAGGTCAGTGGACCAACCAGTGTACGTGTTAGGCGACTTTAACACGTGCGATGTGTCAAAGCACCTCCCTCACTTACATCAGTACGTTACACATCCCACTCGTAAGACGAGGATTCTGGACAGGTGTTACCTCAATGTAGCTAACGCGTACGTCGATCGAGTGGCTCCGCCCCTCGGGCGATCGGATCACTGTGTAGTGCACCTGCTCCCAGCCTATCGCCAGCAAGTTAAGCGTGAACCGCCCCATATACGGCACGTACAAAAGTGGGATAGTGATAGTGTAGACACTCTGAGGGGGTGTTTTGAAGTGACGGACTGGGATGCTTTCTTTCACGGCGAGACTGACTACGATAGACTGACAGATGCCATCACATCTTATGTCCGGTTTTGCCAAGACTGTGTTGTTCCGTCCAAAACCGTGCGCGTGTACTCTAACAATAAGCCGTGGATTTCAAAAGAACTAAAACAATGTTTGAACGAAAAAAAAATTGCATTTGTGAAAGGTGACGAACAGAAGGTGAGAGAATTAGAGAAGGAATTCAGAAGGAAGGTTAGATGTGCAAAGCTGAATTATAGGAGACAGGTAGAAAACAAATTTGCACAGGGGAATGTTAGAGATGCATGGAGGGGATTAAATGTTATGATGGGGAGAGAGGAAAAACGATGTTCAACTCAGCGTGAGGACAGTCTTATTTTTGCCAATGATTTGAATGCTTTTTATGCTCGATTTGACGTTCACGATTTTAAGCAGGAGTGTGACAGGCTGTCCAGCCAGCTTGAGGCAGTACCAGATGGGGTTACCGTAACTGAGTCAGCTGTTAGCTCTTGTTTTAGTCGTATTAATCCAAGGAAAGCCCCCGGGCCTGATGGTTTATGTGGTAATGTACTCAAGCAGTGTTCCACGCAGCTGGCTGAAGTGTTTTGTCGTTTGTTTCAGCTATTCTTAGACACACATTTCGTACCACGTACCTGGAAAACATCTCTGATCATACCTGTTCCCAAAAAAAGCAATGCCAGCGTTTTGAATGACTTTCGGCCAGTTGCCCTGACATCTGTACTATGTAAATGTATGGAGAGAGTTGTCTGTAACCAGTTAGTCTCCTCTGTGGCTGACAGAATGGACCCGCTACAGTTCGCTTATAAAGCTGGGAGAGGGGTGGAAGACGCTACAGCTACATTATTAAACGTTGCTTCACAACATCTTGACCAGGCTGGAACCTTTGTTCGAGTACTTATGATGGATTTCTTTTCTGCATTCAACACGTTACAACCCCATTTGCTCCTTTCTCGTCTCTTAAACCTTAACGTTAATCATAACATCGTTCTCTGGATTCGAGCGTTTCTGAGCGATAGGCCGCAGAGGGTCCGCGTTGGTGAAAGCATCTCTGGTGAACTGGTTTTGAATACCGGGGCCCCACAGGGCTGTGTCCTGTCTCCGATTTTATTTTCTATTTATACAAATGAGCTGACGTGCGACACACCCGTTCTTACCTTGATAAAGTTTGCTGATGACATGGCTCTTGTTGCACGTCTTAAAGACGAGCATTCTCTGTCACAATACTTAGCCTACATCAGTATTCTTATCTCGTGGTTTGACTCCAGTTTTCTTCAACTTAATGTGCAGAAAACGAAAGAACTTTGCCTTGAACAGAATCGAGTACGGGACGCGGCTCTGCTGAGACCCGTGATGGTTGGCAATGACGTGGTTGAACAAGTTGAGGATTTCAAATACCTTGGCACTGTTTTAGATAACAAACTCAGTTTTAGTTACCACGTTGACTCTATTGTGAAGAAAGCAAACCAGAGGATGTATTTGTTGAGGAAACTAAGGAGCTTTGATGTTCAGCAACATATCTTAGAGACTGTGTACAGATCACTGATAGAAAGTATTCTTACTTTTAACGTTGTGTCATGGTTTGGTTACCTGTCTGTTAAGGACAAGTCTAGACTGTTTAAGATTGTTGAGCAGGCTGGCAAAATTGTAGGGACAAAGCAAAGGCCGCTGTCAGATCTGTACGCAGAATCTATGAAAAGGAAGGCATACAAGATTATCTCTGACTCCTCCCACCCTCTCAAGAGTCACTTTGTCTTGTTGCCATCAGGGCGACGGTATAGGACACTGTTTACAAAAAGGAACGTTTTTAAAAGATCTTTTATACCAAGCGCAATTGCTGTCTTAAACTCCAAACTTTAAACCGTTGATGCCTGTGATAACAAATGTGTGTGTGTGTGTGTGTGTGTGTGTGTCTGTGTGTGTGTGTGTGGGTGGTATATACGTGGTTTTGTGTGTGTGTGTGTGTGTGTGTGTGTGTGTGTGTGTGTGTGGAGAGAGAGAGAGAGAGAGAGAGAGAGAGAGAGAGAGAGCTATTTGAATGTTTTTACTATAATCCTTATTATTTTCATGTGTTGTCAGAGACTGTACTGCAGAAGGAAAATTTCTGTTTTATGTTATGTAAAATAGACCATAAAGATATTGTATTGTATTGTATTGTATTGTATTGTATTGTATTGTATTGTATTGTATTTTTCCTACCTAGGTCGGCTCCTACCGGTATGCTATGGGCCCGATGGGGAGGCTGTTGCCACACAGCCGAGCTTCACCCACTTCACGGGTTCGACTTTGGGGTGCTTCCCTTGGTATGACACGTCTTATGATGTGGATGATTACACGGCCGGCACCGCAGGTACCGTAGTTCCCGGGCCTGGTTAATGCCGGGATATTTATGACAGGAAGCGTGGAATGCGGCCCTGTCCCGCAGTCCCAAACCGCACGGACCTCCATAGCATCATCTTACCATCATCTTCATCTCCATGATCATGCATAATAAAAATTGCCCCAGTTTCCGAGCCTTCCGAGGATTCCACCCATTACCTGGGAGGAACACCACTGAAACTGGCTAAAGAGTTGGGGCAGCCACAAAAAAAAAAAAAAAAAAAAAAAATCTTGCATTTGCCATTTTTTTCTTCAAACATTCAACATTCAGTGTGTGATTTTTGTATAGTAACACGCATATATTCTTAATTTTTTTTTTTACTTTGTTGTGAGTGCAGAGACAAATTTACGTTTTGCAAGTTGCAGTTTTATTAATTTGAATTCCTTCCACATGCCAAATCCATTTCAAAATTCAGTATTCAGTATGTGATATTTGCATGTTTATTTTTTATTATTGGTATGTGATTCTTAAATTTACTTTTTACTTTGCTGTGAGTCAGAAGACAAATTTCCATCTTATATGTAATATTTAATGGACAATAAAGTATTGGTTAATATTACTATTTGCTTTGATGCACGTAAACGCTGTCTGTCCGTCCGTCCGTCCGCCCGCCCGTCTGTCTGTCTGTCTGTCTGTCTGTCTGTCTCTCTCTCTCTCTCCCCGCGTCGCGCTGTCTGTCTGTCTCGCTGTTTCTCCATATTCTCAATAAACTGTTTCTCCATATTCTCAATAAACATGCCCCCTTAAAAAAGAAACGTGTAAAAAAACAAGTCAAGCCTCAATGGCTTACTAAGGAAATCATGCAGGCCATGCAGTACAGGGATGAGCTCAAATCAAACAAACTGTATGATGAATTCAAAAAGCAGCGAAATCGTGTAAGAGCTTTGGTTAGGAAAGCAAAAAGAGCTTTTGTTAGAGAGCTAGTTCAAGATGGCAAGAATGTATCTTCTGTTTGGCGCGCTATGAATATCCTCACTAACCGTACAAATCAAAAATCAGCTGACTTGCCTACTGAGTTTACTCCAGATACATTCAATGACCACTTTCTGTCAGTAGCTGATTCCCTCTCAACCCAGAACAGTAATGATCCCTCAGCTTTTATCTGTTCTGATATTCTGAAGCAGTTTTGCCAAGAAAGAACCGGCGGCAAACAACCATTCTCAGTCCCGTTAATGACGGTATATGAAGTTGGAAAACATATAAACAGTTTGAAAAACAAAACATCATCAGGTTGTGATGGGATCAGTGCGGAAATATTAAAACTATCATTACCATACACAGTAGACTCCTTAACATATATTTTTAATCTATGTATCCAGAAAAGTGTTTTTCCTGATGACTTAAAGATCGCCAAGGTTATTCCACTTCCAAAAACAAAGGTCAAGGATGATCTCAACAACTATAGACCAATCTCCATCCTTTCTACAATATCAAAACCCCTTGAGAAACACGTGTGCAAGCACTTGACAAACTACCTTGAGAATCACGACCTGCTGTATCCCCTTCAGTCTGGATTTCGCGCATCACACTCGTGTCAGACATGTGTGACGCGGATTACAGACAAATGGCTTTACTCTATAAATAATTCAGAGTTGTCAGGAGCTATTTTCCTGGATCTTAGGAAAGCCTTTGATGTTGTCAATCACTCAATCCTGTTGAAGAAGTTGCATTTGTATGGACTAAATTCATCAGCATGTCTTTTCATAAAATCCTACTTAGAAAACCGTAAACAAAGTGTACTCCTAAATGGGAATTTTTCGTCCCAAGGGCATATTCGTCATGGGGTCCCCCAAGGATCGGTGCTAGGACCTCTGTTATTCTCCGTCTTCATAAATGACTTGCCAATGCATATTTCTGATAAGTCAGTGCTATGTGACATGTTTGCCGATGACAGTACTCTGCATGTGTCAAGTAAACAAGTATCCCAGATCACTGAATCTCTCCAGCAGGGTCTAAATGACGTTTCCTCCTGGTGTTCATCTAATCATATGCATATCAATCCTAACAAAACAAAAAGCATGTTGATTACAACCCGCCAGAAACACCAACTCTCTCCTCCACCTCTCAAACTTACCATTGATCATGCTGAAATTAAACAGGTCTCGGAACATAGGCTACTAGGTGTGATTGTTGATGACCAGCTAAAATGGAAATCACACGTTGACCACGTTTGCAGGACAGTAGCTAAGAACCTTTACTTATTATCTAAACTGAAAATCTATATGGACTGTGACCATCGCAAGCTCTTCTTTTTTGCCCATGTGAAACCCCACATAGATTATGTTTCTAATGTATGGGACAGCTGCAGTCAAGTTCACTTATCTAAACTCAACTCCTTACATAGAAGATCAATAAAACAAGTTCACCCCCTTTCTACCATTCCAACGGACCAAAGATTCAAACAGCTCGGGATTCTGTCTCTGCGCAGTCAACATATCCTGAACAAATGTCTACTTGTACATAGTACCATTCACGGGAATGCCCCGTCATACCTTAAATCACTCATTAAACAACCGACACATGCCATTAGAGGAATGAGAAACGGTTGTATACCACTCCCACTCCCTAGGATAGACATATATAAAATGAGTTTTGCTTTCTCTGGGCCCACAGTCTGGAACTCACTACCACCAAGTCTAAAAATTATTCCGTCACGTTCCACTTTCAGAAAAAGACTGTTTTCCCATCTACTTGAAACTGAAACACTGAACCAGACGTTTACTTCTCGGTAATAAGAAAGTTTCTTTCAAGTGTCCATTTTGGTGTATAATCTGAACAACCATGTCAGGTGTGTGTGTGTGTGTGTGTGTGTGTGTGTGTGTGTGTGTATGTGAAGGAGAGTGAGAGAAAGATTTTTTTTTTTTTTTCTTTCGAGTAATTTTTTTTTTCTTTATTTTGCCTTTTTTTTTTTTTTTTTTTTTCTTGTATCTCCCTTTAATCTTGCCATTGTAGTCTTTTGTTTTTTGTAGCAACGGCTGATTGAAAAATAATCATTTTTGGTTAAATCACTTCCGTTGGAAAATAAAGTTCGTTCGTTCGTTCGTTCGTTCGTTCGTTCTCTTTGTCTCGCTGTCTCGCTGTCTCTCTGACTCTGTCTCTGTCTCTCTGACTCGCTGTCAGTCTCTGACTCTCTCTCTGTCTGGCTTGAAAGACCAGGGCAGTTTATCAACCATAAAACGGCTCGCGCACCTGGCAGGATAAGCAACTCTCATCGTGCCAAAAACTAAACGTGTTATGCACAGCTGCTGCCACTATTAAATCAGTGGTCCTTCCAAAGTGTAGCTTAGAGTTTTGTAAACTTGTAATATCGCCAACAACCACGTGCGAGATGCACAAAGACGGCCAGTATGTAGGCCGTAGCTATAGTCTGTTTCAAACGGGTCACTTCACTTGCAAGTGAAATGGGTGACAGGCGCATGTTTCTGGCTCACGTTCTGGCTCATATCCTTAGCAACGGCAGCCCCCCCCCCCCCAAATGGTTCGTATTTTGCAAGTCGGTAAATGGCATCGTGTTCTTTTTTTGTTTGTTTGTTTGTTTGTTTTTTGTTTTTTTGCTGCTGCCACAACTCTTTGCCGGCTCCGGTGGTGTTCCTCCCTGGTAATGGGTGGAATCCACGGAGGGCTCGGAAGTTGGGGCAATTTTTATTATGCATGATTATGGAGATGAGGATGATCAGTGGTAAGATGATGCTATGGAGGTCCGTGTGGTTTGGGACTGCGGGACAGGGCCGCATTCCACGCTTCCTGTCATAAATATCTCGGCATTAACCAGGCCTGGGAAGTACGGCACATGCGGTGCCGGCCGTGTAATCATCCACATCATAAGACGTGTCATACCAAGGGAAGCACCCCCAAAGTCGCACCCGTGAAGTGGGTGAATCTCGGCTGTGTGGCAACAGCCTCCCCACTGAGTCCATAGCCACACCCGCTCTGGGTAGGAGCCTACCTAGGTTGAAAAAAATCCCGCTTGCCTCGGCTGGGGCTCGAACCCGGGTCTCCCGGTCCATGGTCCGAAATGCTAACCACTACACTACGGGGGCCGGTGGCATCGTGTTCTTTTCACCGCTGTAACTGAGCCTAGGTCGGTCTGTGAGCTTAAAAGATTTGAATGATTGTATCTTTAAAGTATTCGGTTTACTTCCTCAAATCAGTAGTCGCCAAAACTGTTTAATCGTGTAACATCGGAACACCCTCCCCCCAACTTCCCGCCGTTTTGGGTACTTACTTACTTACTTAGGCCCTTGGCTCCACGTGGAGCATAGGCCATCGACAACCCTTCGCCATCGCACTCTGTTCTGGGCTAGTCTTGCCACTCCAGTCCAGTTGGTCCCCTGCTTACATAGCTCTGCCTCAGTGTCCCGCCTCCAGCTGTTGCGAGGCCGGCCTCTCTTCCTTTTCCCCTGCGGGTTCCATGTCAGGGCTTGGCGTGTGGTGCTGGATGCTGGCTTCCTGAGGGTGTGTCCAATCCAGCCCCACTTCCTCCGCAGAATCTGCTTGGCCACTGGTTCCTGCCCCGCTCGCTCCCACAGCTCTTCATTCCGGATCTTCTCTGGCCATCGGATGTTGAAGATGCGTCTCAGACAGGTGTTGAGAAATGTCTGGATCTTCTGCTGCATCGTCTTCGTTGTCCTCCATGTTTCGCATCCGTAGAGCAGAACTGACTTCACGTTGGAGTTGAAGATGCGAAGTTTGGTTCTTATGCTGACAACTTTGGATGCCCAGACGTTCTTCAGCATGACCATTGCTGCCCTTGCCTTGCCGATTCTGGCTGTGACGTCTCGGTCTGTGCCTCCCTGTCCATCAACCACACTCCCCAGGTAGACAAAAGACTCCACCTCCCTGATGGGCTCTCCACCGACTGTGACTGGTGTGTTGGCAGTGGTGTTGATCTTCATCAGCTCGGTTTTCTTCCTGTTGATCTTGAGCCCTGTTCCGGCTGATGTGGCTTCCAGGCACGTAGTCTTGTCCTGCATCTGGCTGTGGCTGTGAGACAGGAGCGCCAGGTCGTCCGCGAAGTCAAGGTCATCCAGCTGCGTCCAGAGTGTCCACTGTATCCCGTTTTTCCTGCCTGCTGTAGTGGTCTTCATGATCCAGTCGATGACCAGGAGGAAGAGAAACGGGGACAACAGGCATCCCTGGCGGACTCCGGTCTTCACCTCGAAGCTTTCTGACAACTGGCCGGCATGGGCAATCCTGCAGCTCATGTCTTGGTAGGTGCACTGGATCAGGGAGATGATCTTCCCGGGAACTCCATAGTGCCTTAGCAGCTTCCACAGCGCCTCTCTGTCTACACTGTCGAAGGCCTTCTCATAGTCTATGAAGTTGATGTAGAGGGGGGAGTTCCACTCCAGTGACTGCTCCACAATGATTCCTAGGCTGGCAATCTGGTCAGCGCAGGACCTGTTCCTGCGAAAGCCTGCCTGCTGGTCTCGGAGCATGGGGTCGACTGCCTCTCTCATCCTCTCCAGTAGAATTCTGTTGAGAACCTTGCCTGGCACTGACAGGAGCATGATCCCTCGGTAGTTGCTGCAGTCCCTGAGGTCCCCTTTCTTTGGCAGCTTGATGACGATCCCTTCTTTCCACTGGGCTGGCACCTCTTCCTTCTCCCAGATCTTGCTGAACAGGCTGTGCAGCATGTTGACGGCTGTCTCTGTGTCTGCTTTAGTGGCTTCTGCTGGTATCTCGTCCGGCCCTGCAGCTTTTCCATTTCTCAGTGTCATGATGGCTTTCCTGATCTCCGCCTTAGAGGGCTTGTCGCAGTTGATGGGTAGTTCTGTCTCAGCTGGTGGGATGTCTGGTGGTGTTTCAGGGATGGGGCGATTTAACAGCTCCCTGAAGTGTTCTGCCCATCGCTTCAGCTGTTCCTCAGTTGTTGTCAGTGGGTGCCCGTTCTTGTCCTTCACTGGTTTGTCTGTCTGCTGAAATTTGCCCGCGAGCTTCTTGGTCACCTGGTACAGGTCTTTTAGGTTCCCTTGTCCAGCTGCTTCCTCTGCTTGACTGGCCAGGTTGTCGATGTAGTCCCTCTTGTCCTTCCTGGTGCTCCTCTTCACTTCTCTGTCAGCTGCTGTGTATTCCTCTTGTGCCTTTGCCTTAGCTCTTCTTGTTCGGCTCGTGTTCAGTGCAGTTTTCTTCTCTTTCCTAACTTCCAGCTTCTGGATGGTATCAGCAGAGATCCATTCCTTATGTTGGGTCTTTCTCTTGCCAAGGACCTCTTCGCATGTGTCGTGCCAGAGTTTCTTGCTGTGTTCCCACTGTGTCTCGATGTCCATTTCACTGTCTTCTATCAGGTCTTGCAGTGGCTGGAACCTGTTGGAAAGGCTGATCCGGAATGCTGCTTGTGTGTCTGTGTTCCTGAGAAGTCCAACGTTGTACCTGGTCCGTGTGCTGTTGGCGTTGGTGTGCCTCTTAAGCCGAAGTCTCAATGTTGTTGCAAGAAGGTGGTGGTCTGATGATACATCGGCACCCCTCATCACGCGCACATCCTGCCACGATCTCCTGAACTTCCGGCTGATGCAGATGTGATCAATCTGGTTCTCCGTGACATGGTCCGGCGATCTCCATGTGGCCTTGTGGATGCGCTTGTGTGGGAAGATGCTGCCTCCTATCACTAGCTGGTTCAGGGCACAAAAGTCTGCAAAGCGCTCGCCATTTTCGTTCATCTGTCCCAGTCCGTGTGTTCCCATGGTGTCCTCATAGCCTGTGTTGTCTGATCCAATCTTGGCGTTGAAGTCTCCCATCAGTATGGTCATGTCCTTGGCTCCTCCTCTATCTATCACTGTCTGCAGTTGTTGGTAGAAGTCATCTTTTTTCTCCTCTTCCGCATCATTGGTGGGAGCGTAGCACTGGATGATGTTCAGCTTGATGTCTTTTTTCTTGGTGATGAATTTGGCTGTGATGATGCGGGAGTTGACAGGTTCCCAGCCGATGAGTGCCCGCTGTGCCTCCGGTGCCAGCATCAGGGCCACGCCCTCAGTGTGGGGGGCTCCATCCTCTGTGTGTCCAGAGTACAGCAATTGCTCTCCCGATGAAAATCTCAGCTGTCCTGTCTGTAGCCACCTTGTCTCACTCAGTCCCAGTACTCCTATCTTGTAGTTCTTCATCTCTCTTGCTACTTGTATGGTCCTTCCTACTTCATACATTGTCCTGATGTTCCATGTGGCTACTCTCGTTGTTGTCCTGGGTGTTAGAAGGGGGGTCGGCCTTGCAGCTTCCTTTCGGCTTTCACTGCAATGCGTCATAGGTCTCCGGGATGGAGACCCTTCCTCGCCCAGGTGAATGTCTCGGTTTGTTGCTGTCGATGCTTCAGTAACATAGTGTTTTTTACAGGTAGGGCTGTTAACCCTACGCAAACCCGTTTAGCCTCTTGGAGAGGTGGTCCACATTCGTCTGACCTCTACCCTTCGACCTGTCCAGCTTGGGTGACCCTGCCAGGAGCATGTGCTCCTGCTGGCATAGTTCTCTGGGTCATTGAGGTACACAAGCCACTACCCCACGACAAGGGTTGGACCATGTAGGGGCCGTTTTGGGTAACACCCTCGAATATGCCGACATCGGTCGGTAGACGGAATAAGGAAAAGGAGCAATGCTTGTAGTTCCACAACTCCGGGATCATTTTGCTCTCGTTATTAGTTAACCTTTGCGTTTTTACCGCACCGTCTCCGCTGTGCTAATGGAGAGACAGAGAGAGGGCGTAGATCAGAACATGATATTGAGCGATGACAGCCATGACGCAGGCAGTCTGATGGGGGAAAAAGTTGGCGGGTATCGACAAAGGCTTTGAGTTCACTTTTTTTTTCTTTTTCTTTTTTTCAAAGACTATCGCGGACTTGGACTGCTGCCTCGGTAGCGTAGTGGTCGTCATGGTAGAGCAGAGTGGGTATAGGTCAGTTACTATAGTACCGTACAACAGTGAGGTGGAGGGGGTGGGGTGGGGGTGTCTAATCAGCACAGTGACCACGAGTTCACCCTAACCCTATCCTCCTGGAGGACGAACTGTGCTAACTGAGCCCTAGTAGAATTAACATGAAGCCCAGACGCCTGTAGCGAATCCTCCAAGGCAACCACACGCAGTGCACGCTTTTTTTTTTTTTTTTTTTTTTTTTTAATCATCTGATCTTGTCAGACACATACTCCGACAAGCTAACCTACAGGCGTGGATTAAAGATACTGACCACAGATAGTTTGACGAAAAAAAGGCCATCGTGACGGTGTGTGTGTGTGTGTGTGTGTGTGTGTGTGTGTGTGTGTGTGTGTGTGTGTGTGTGTGTGTGTAATAGACTTTATGCACGATGCATGCATATCTGCTTGTCTACCACCATAGTATTACTAGTACTTCCGCAGTTTTCCCACAGTCGCCGCCTCTCGGGGAGCCGGGGTGGTCGAATGGTACAGCGTTGGACTTCGAATGCTCGGGTCGTGACTTCGATCCCGGCTGAGGCCAAATATTTGTGCTGGCTTTTTCATCGTTGCCCCGTCTTTGATATCACCCTATGCAGTGAAACCCCCAAACACCCACCCACCCACGCCCCTTGTCTCACAACAGTCGTGCATACTTTGAGTTTGACTGCACCACACAGTCACAGGGATACGGAATAGAAGCAGTCCCAAATTTCGGCGGTCTTGTCATTAGACTTGCCCTACGATCTTTAGCTTTCATCTCTGACTGTGTTTGCTGTCGCTATAGGTCGTGCTAAAGAAAGTTCAAAGAGCGAGTCTACAATTCTCTGACTTTTTAAAATGCCGTTTCATTCCTGTGAAAGTTTCATTCTCTGCCACAGAGCATTGGGGCAATCGACTGTTTTGATTGTTCAGGGGTCAACGCCCAGTCATAAACAGCTGCCTTCTCCCAGTATGAACGCAATAGAGTGCAGAAAACGAATACGATAGAATTCGAAAGGCTTCACGTGTTTTTTTTTTTGTGTGATTACAGTCCATTTAAAAGCTTTTTGAAAGCCATTGTGCCCTGATCTCACACATACAGCAGATCGTTCGATAGACGGAATAAGGAAAAGGAGCAATGTCGTTAAAGCGGTTAATGCTGCCATTTGTATGCTCACATGCTGGCGAAGACGAGCGGGAACTCACTTTTGAAGAGGCCAAGACCGTTGTGAAGGAGATCCAGAGGAAAAGATGGCAGCAAGAACACCCGGACTACAACAACAGTGACGGCTACTACCACCTTTCCCGAGAAGACCAGGTGATCATCGTGCGTTTGAGGACAGACCACTGCAGACTCAAACACCACATGTTCACCAAATTCAACATCGGTGATACTGCAGCTTGCCCTTGTGGCGCACCGCGGATGACAGTTGATCACCTCGTGCAAAACTGTCCAACGCACCAGAACCAAAGAGCGACAACCTGGCCTACAGACACACCGTTGCGGGAGAAGATCTTCAGCTCAGCATGAGTGTCCCCGACGGACTGCAGCCTTCATCAGGACGACTGGCGTGCCTGTCTGAGTGTTCGAGGAAGATCACAGATCGTTCTGAGCTGTTTTCGTGGTATCTATCATCACACCTCTTGGACACCTAGACAGTGACAGTGCCTGTAAAGCTGGCACTGAGCCAACAGAAGCGTACTCGATGACGTGGCGACCACACTGAGCGCTCCACTGGCCGGTGTAGCAACAATCGTAGAATTTAAATGTTCGGCCGCTCGTGCGAAGTAGAAGCAAGATTGTATCGCATTAAGAGCTGTACTAATCATCAAAACAGAGTATTTCGGACGTAAGGCACACTCACGAGCGAAACTGTTCCAGAACATAAGTTGGTTTACGCAAAATGGAATCAGCCCCTTTAATGAATGACTGAGGCGGGTTGTGGGAAATATCATGACAACACTAGCTCATCCGTGGTTGGCAGTCTGCCTCCCCAGCAGTGCTGGGTATTGTTTTCATTCTTGATCGATTTGAGTGGAGCCCCACTTTACAGGAAAACCAGCTCACCCAATGCAGGTGCACGCACCTGACTACGGCTTTCGAGAGTTGTACGAAATTTAACGAAACCCAGTGACACACTCTTAGCTCTATTCTCAGGGTCTTGTTTCAGTTTTCGTCCTTTTTCTCACCTCTGTTCTTAGAGTGTTTTTGTTGTTGTTGTTGTTGTTTTGTTTAAAGCACGATCCCTGGAATTTACTTTAAAAAAAGAAGAGTGTTTTTGTTGTTGTTGTTGTTGTTTTCTTTAAAGCACGATCCCTGGAATTTACTTTTAAAAAAAGAAACTTTTATTCTCAGAGTTTGTATTTTTTTTGTTTTTGTGTAATACGAGTGACAACTTCTATTCTCAGAGTTGTTAATGTTAGTGTTTTGTTTTAACACGATCAAAAGCGAGTTTTTAATTTAAGGGTTTTTGTTGTTGTTTTTGTTTTGTTTTGTTTTTGAAAATCCCTGAAATTTGCTCTTTTTTTTACCTCTTTTCTCAGATTTTTGTTTTTAACACGATCATTGAAAATTAATTTGCATTCCCGTAAAGCTATCGCAGCTCAATTCCTCCCCGTAATCACCCCCCCCCCCTCCCCAGTCGTGTCCTTGGATGAACTCCCCTCCCCCCACCCGCCTCCCTCCCACACCAGAATTCTATTCCTACTTTTTGGTCTGTTCAGCACGTTCACATTCACTCACTAACAATGGAATAAACATCTTCTTCTTTTTTTTGTTTGTATCTCAACGTTTTCTGCGGGGCTCGCAGAAATGTCACATTCAAATTTTGGACGCAGCTTAATTATTCACCGAAAAGTAGCTTGACACCTTCAGTAATAAAAAAGATACGACAAAAAGACTGATTGAGCAACCTTTTTATTTTATATTTTTCTCTCTCTCTCCATATACACGCGCGTGCGTGCGTGCGCGCGAGTGTGCGTATGTGCGTGTGTGTGTGCGTGCGCGCGTGTGTGTCCCCCCTTGCATTTTCCTGAAATAGAAGAGGGATTTTTCTCACAAAAACGCATGTATGCCGTATGTTGTGTCAACATACCTACTATCCTAAATGTGTAAGGCGATGTTAATGATCCGCTCTGCAAAATATGGAACGTTTTGAGACGGACTGGTAATTTATAAGTCCTGTATGACTTACATTTAACAATTACTTCATGCAGCCGACCCCCTCCGATGAGGAAATTCAATATGGCGGTGGTGTGTCGTCTATCATGAGTCAAGTGTTTCAACTTCCGTTTTGGTAGCACAGTCAAGTGTTACCTTGAAGGGCGATAGCCAATCAGATTGCGGAAGTCTGATCACCAGACGTGATCAAACACACATAGGACCCCAGCCTTAAGTAAGTTACGACACAATTTCTCGTCCACATCTCGCCAGCTGCGGTCAAGGCCACTGCCACATCAACGGGACGCTATTTCAGTCTTCGTCCTTAAAACAACAGCACTGCTTAGCAAGTTCTCAGTCGACAAAAATACAAATACAAAGGCAGTTCTAGATTCAGAAGTATGAATAGCTGAGCTGACGCTTCCAGTCACACAACTTGGTTATCTTATGTTCAGTTGGTGTCCTGTGTGTGAGAGAATGCGCGTAATTCACGTGAGCGTGAGCGTTGGGTTCAGTTCACGGCGCTTTGAGCCAAGCAACTGGATAAAGCACTTGCATCTCATAATCAATCAATCAATCAATCAATCTCCTCCTCCTCCTCATCACCATCACCATCGTCATCGTCGTCGTCGTCATCATCATCATCACTACACTTGATTTGTCAAGTTTAGTTCACTTGTATCATACCAAGGTCTTTGCTGTGGTCATTGCAAAGTCTTTGCTAAGTTGCGTTCGACTGATTGCAAAACTACGTCGTGCCACCGACCCCATTCAATTGATTAGTATTGATAGGGAAGTCTTGGAGCAAACGCGAGGGCCCACTAACACGTGGCAGATTTAATAAAGACAAATATGACAGGAGGAGCGCGCCAGTGTGGACATAATTCGGACAGTACGTGCGCTGATTACGGTGACCTTTCCATCACCATTAGCAAAATGCTGCATGTGCGGATCGCTGTTGGGAAGAGAGACTCGGGGAAAGCCACAAAAGCTTACCAAAGTAAGTATTACCAAAGTATTACCACTTCCAGCCAAATGTCATGAAAATGCACGGTTTGTTGTTGTTGTCGTTTTACTTTATTATCCTTTTCGGGAAATTCGGGCTGTTTCCCCCGGGGGAAGCGTGTCGCCGCGGTGCAGCGCCACCCAATACCTATCCTATATTTTTTTACAATTTTGCTGGGGGGGGGGGGGGGGGAGCCGGATAACCCGGAGAGAAACCCGCGATGAGCAGCCCGGTAGCCAGGAAAAACCGGTATCACATATCACAAGCTCGACCTGGGCTCGAACCCACGCTTCATCGCCATGATACTGGTGACGGTCGTTCAGTAGCGCAGCGGCTAAATCCTGCACGCTACCTATTAGACCATCGCTCACCCCCTGCACTTTTTTTTTTCATGAATGAAAAGAACAAAGCAAAACTACTGAAACTATCACGCTTTGTAGAAGTAACACTAATGCTCTCATTGTTTTGATTTGTGACTTTCTTTTCTCGTGTCAGTCATATCATATTGTAAATATCGTTTCCAGTATGTCGACGTTACTCACTGTTTATCCGTGTCATCGCAAAATGGGCATGCTGTATATGTCAGGTTATGGTATGGCTGTATATAATTATGTACCTTCTCAATGTTATGATCTATGCAATGAGGGGGGATGTTCATGAAACGTCACGGTGTGTGGGAAATGCGTAATGAGGGCGATGTACATGTATATGATGATACATGTATATGTACGTATCGACATAGCCGCCCGTGGTGATGTTGAATGGATTTTAACCCCTTGGGCTCAAGAAAATCTCTCTTAGCTACAAGTAGTGTGGGTTTGGAGGAGTTCCGTTGGTTTTGACAAAAAAACAGGCCTGTAGTCATTTTGATAACAGCATTTCAAAAGAAAGGAGATTCCTGTTAAAGGTGAAACAAACGACACGAGTATGAGATTAACAACTGGACAAGGGTTAGAAAATGAACTGCTAGTCTCCCTTCTTCAATATTCATTTGTGTTTGTGGTTCTAGACCTGCCTGTCGCAAGCCAGTGAACATTGCTCACGCTCTGCGCAGGTTAGTTACACACGTGGGCTTGGTTCTGTCAAGCCAAATCCCTATCACATTTTTTATCTGCGTTACTGCGCATGGATCCCGACATTGCTTGATATCACCCAGACAATATATGGGTCAGACGTAGGTTGAGTTCCACGTATCCTCTTCAGTGTCTTCGCGTTTGGGGGGGGGGGGGGAGAGAGGGGGGGGGGGGGAGGCGGGGATGTGGCGAAGCTGGAGCAGTTAATTTGTCTGAGCGTCGGACTCTAGATACGAAGGTCAAGGGTTCGAAATCTGCCAAGACCGTCATTTGTACAGTCATTTGTACAGAGCCTTTCCCGATGCCGGTTACACGACAAACTTACTGGCACAAGAGATTTCCTCCGAGTAAAAATAGCGTAGGAAATTTTTACTCCTGAACAACAACAAACAAAAAAAACAACAAAAAAAAACTCTTACGACAGAAGAACTTCCTTGGCTTGGGTATACTGTCTTACGAGGTCTTTACTCCGAAGCAAGAATTTCTTGACGATATTTTGAATAATAATAATAATAATAAATGGTATTTGTAGGGCGCATTTCTTTACTGAATAAAACTCAGTGCGCCCATTACTCACTCACACTCACGCACAATATACAACTACAGTATGAACAGACATACACTGGTGATACTGACTAGTTTAACAGGAAATTACTGGTGTTAGTTATTTGTGGCCTCACGCCGCTCAAGCAGCAAAGACCAACACGCGGCTGAGGAAATTACTGAAAGGCTTTGCAAAAAAGGGGCGTTTTAAGATGCTCTTGAGGACTGTGGGCTCATTTCTTGCAGGCAGAGAGTTCCAAAAGGCTGGAGCGACAAAACTGAAAACGCGCTCGAAGTAAGAGTAAGTAAGTAATTTTACTCCGAAGTAAGTCCCTTGGGGAGTAATCTTGGCGCCACTGGGATATTACTGCTGTGGCAAAATGTTCGTGCTGGCCTTTTTCTCGTTGCACCGTCTTTAATATCACCTACACGCGGTGGAAAAGAACGTTAAACTCCCAGACACCCGCCCACCCTTCTGACTGATCTTTGGGCCAACTCGCTGTGCAAAGGTGCTGAGCCGGATCGATGTCTTCTCCTGCACGTGCTGGCGAGTGTGTGAGAGAAGTGCGCGAAGTAAATTTTCAGTCTACTTTACTACTACCCCACACTGCACGCGCCGATTCCGCCTCTCATCTCATCTCTGCCACAGTTGATGATCACTACGCGCAAGTAGGTCGATCGGTCTCCCGTCAGTGCACTGCGAGCGTGACTCGTTAAGCACCCAAAACATCTCCCACCCCCCCCCCCCACCCACACCCCCCTTATCCCCGTGTGAAACTGTGACACGCGAAGCAACAGAACTGGAAATGTTCAGCCCACCGAATTTGGAAAATAAATGCAATTCTAAATTCCCAAATTTAAATAGCTGAGCTGACCCTTCGCACCACGTGATTGTAATGTGTTTATGTCCAGCGTGTGAGAGAATGCGTGTGATTCACGTGAGCGTGCGTGTTGGGTTCAGTTCGCGGCGCTTTGAGCCGATTCATGAAACTGGGTAAAGCGCCTATACAATACTCCTTATTATTATTATTATTAACCGAAGTACTATGTCAACATTTGATCACATCCGCAAAGTAGTTCCCGGGAAATGTGAGCCTAGTCGGTTTAGTTGTACATCTTTAGCGTGTTGTGAACGGATTTCATAGCAGCTTAGACTTCTCTATTGCCAAAGACATGGAAAAAGACAGCGGGAGATGAATGACGCTTTTCCGTCAGTTTTCCAAACTGTGGCTGACACTAGATGGTGGTGACGTCACAGTCGAAGCGAGCTGTGGGCTACTGCCCCCCCCCCCCCCCCCTCTGTCTTGCAGCGGATCCGCACGTGAGGCTGACTGCGTGAGATTACTTTGTGACATCAATTTTCATTTGCCTGTCGGCTTTCTGAAGCGGGCTGAACTTTGATTTCCTGTTCCTGTCAATACTGGCCTTGTTTTAACAGGGAGACTCCTACAATCACTGAAAGGGAAAATCATTACCAGACGTTGGCCTAATAGGCCGTGGGCCGCCCTCGGTTTTCGTGTCATAAAATATTTTTGCAATGCAAATTACATTTTCTGGTTTTTATCATCAATAATACACCATAACTAGATAGAAACTGGGAGATCTCAGCTGAAATGTTGCGCACTGGTTTTTAATCGCGGATGAAAGATAATTAGAAAGAGCTTGTAAGGGAGGTAATCGGATTTTACTGAAGAGGCGCCGATTCATTCCCTTGATGAATAAATTAATTTTTCGACCAATCAGAAAGAGACTACGTTTGGAAACAAACATGGTTGCCCACGCTTGTACGGGCGACCAACAGTAGTGAAACAGTTTTCTTTCAGCGAGAAAACGATGCAAAGAGTCTCGGAATGTCGCGAAAGGTGGTCTTTGTTCGTCTGCACTCAAGGAGACGCCGCTCGTCATTCTTTGGAAGCCTTTAGTGACCTCAACGTTGACGAGGCAGGGTTTCACAAGAAATGCTACAATCGATTACAGGCATATCATAGTTCAAGGTAAGTTTCTGCAACTTTTGTACGTGGTGCTTCGGATTAGGTTTGATTTATTAAACTGAATGAGAAGTTCGTGAAAATAGTATGTAATCACAATGATAATATGAGCATTTTTCAGTGATCTTGATAATTACGTTGCCGGACCTCATAATATAGACAGGTCTAGACTTCTTTGTAGTCACGGTCAACTTCAACGTAGCACGATGAATAGCGTATATTAAAAAATAAAAATAAAAAAAATTGAGAGTTCCACTACTTCCTAGATTAGTACTAATTGAGTTGTTTGGGGAGGGGATCGGGGAGTATTTCAGCTGTGCCAAGCATCCTGCCTAAGGTCACTATATGCCTGTTGCTGGTACAATATTTTTCAGATGAGGCCAACAAGAGGCAACTTTACCATGGGAGCATGTATCTGAGGGAGCAGGTCATGTCAGTGACATCACCAGCAGTATGGCCTGCTGACAGCAAGGATCTCACAACGGAGCATGCTATGGAGATGGTTCCTGTGGGCTTGTTCAATTTATTGGTGTGGATGTGTGGTACTTCTATTAATGAAGTTTGGCTGGACAAATTTGCTGATGTCAGTGGGACTGTAAAGAGAAAGATTCTTGCCACTGCACAAGACATCTTACATGTAGCTAACAGTGCAGATGAAGCTGAGAGCCAGGTGTGTGATGGTGCTTCAGATTGTGACAGTGACACATCAGAGTATGACAGTGATATCTGAGGTGACAGAAATTACTGGTAAAGCCACAGCATTGGGGGCTAAGGCAACGCCAGTGTAAATTCTGACAGTGACGTCTGAGGTATTAACAATTAAAGCCACAATATCTGAGAGTGTGACAACACCAGTTTAAATTCTCACAGACCAGTCAGATGATGAGACAGGGCATTCAGGTGCTACACCAAGAGACCGTGAAAACAGACCATGCAGTTTTCTGCCTTGTATTGTAAGTAATTATGAGCATTACTGTTTCATTATGCTGTTCAACTTTATCGTTTTAAATACTAATGGCACTGTACTCAGTCAGGAGTTTTTTTGTTTTTTTTTCAGCTTTATTGCATACTGCTGCGTCTCAATCTCCTCATTCCCAATATATTATGATGTTTGTTGCCCATCTTTACAATAAACTTTGTTGAGTGGTGTCATTTTTTACATCTCAGTATTGGTAAGACCAGAGAAATGGTCATTGATTTCAGGGAAAAAAGCCAAGTATGTTGATCCTGTAGATATTAAGGGGGAGGTATTTCAGAGGGTTGACCTATATATTATATATATACTTGGGGGTGATTATTGACAGCAGACTGAACTGGAATGCTAACACTGATCATGTGATAAAGAAATCTCAATCCAGACTGTACTCCTTGAGGAAATTACACTCTTTTGATGCAAGTGAGAAAACTCTGAACATGTTTTACACACATGTATACATGTCCATTGTACTTTTTGTAGGCAGTGTCCTCTTCTTGGGCTGTGTCTGTTGGGGTAGTCAGATCTCAAAACAGGACAGAAGTAGAGTGGACAAAGTTGTAAAGAAAGCTGAGTCAGTGGTGGGGAAACCCCAGAAGAGGCTTGAAGTGATAATTTATTATAAGAGACTTGAGAAAAAAACATCTCTGTCATGTCCAGTGTCTGACACCCCCTGTTCAGCCTCATCGAGGGCCAGAGAAGTACATTCAGTGGGAGAATAATTACTCCTGCAAGCCAAACTTAAAGGCATAGGAGATCTTTCTTGCCTGAAGCTACTAAAGCGTTTAATTGATGATTAGAACTTAGCTTTGATCAGATAACTGTAGGTCTTAGTCTGTTTTCAGAGCGTGCCGTCCACTACCTGTTGCTGCTGTACAGTGTGCTGCTAAAGTGAAATAACCCCTGTTGTGGTTGTGTTCTCAAAGTATTCTAACAGTTTTAGTTCTTTTTATATTATGTTTGAAATTATGAGGCAAGATGACTAGTGCATTGGAAATCCGAATGTATTTCACCAGGTGATGTATGGCGTGGAGGTGTGGAGTGTACGACTATGGCTGAGTGTGTGTGCGCATGTGATATGTGGATGAGCAGATAAGTGTGCAAAGCATGGTTGATTTTATGTGGAGATTTTGTTTTTGTGATGGACTGAATTATTTTGAATTACAGTTTTCTTCTTAATCATGAAATTCATAACAGTATTTCTGCCAGGAGTGTATTTGATGGGTGTATGAGTGAAGAGTGCGTGGATGCATGGTGTAAATTACATAGGCGTACACCAGTAGATCAGTGCCTATGATGAACTATAGTAGTATCCCCTGAATTGTAGATTTGTTTTTAATAATGTAATTATAATACATAGCTTCACTATGTAGTATGTATTATGTGTGCAGGTTATTTCACTTTGTGGTGTGTGGCATGGCGGTATGCATGAGAAGAGTGTATGCTATGACTATGGATAAGTCACTTAAGTGTGTGGGTGCATATATATAGTGATGGGTGGACGCGCGTGTGGGTGCATGGCTGATTTCTTCATGGAGATTTTGTTCTTGTGTCATAATAGTTGTACTGTGTATTATGTGATCAAGAGCTGTACACGATAAATTTTCCTGAGGGAATTAATAAAGTTCTTATCTTCTTATTATCTCTCTTATATTTTTCCTACCTGCAAGTAACCTTAACTGCCAAATTTGTTTACTAATCATGTATAGTTTATATTGTCATAGGCAAAAGGGACAAGACAGATTGTTTTGAATAGAATAGTGCATCATTTGCAGCCACAAAACATCACAGTATTGATACTTCTTATGAAGGGTCATCACAGACTTGTCCCTCATTTTCTGAAGTAGTGCGCATACTTACGTTTGGGATCTCTTCAGATTTGAAATCAGCGTGAAATTTACATTTAGGGACACTTAAAATTTTGTGATTTGCACAAATTTGAAAAAAACTCAAAAACTAGGCCTTTTAGAGACCTCTGGCCCACGGCCTATAATGCTCAAGATTGCTGGACATGCGTATTGCAGTCTGTCTGGGTTGGCATGAACTTTACTTACGTATTGTTCTTCTTAAACGCTCATATTCCAAGAGTTTTCAGAGAAGCCGATTTATGAGTGCGCTTGTACGCTGTCTATCTTATTAACTCTTTCCGGACGAACGGCCGCATATGCGGCCCTACCACTCACAGCCGCATATGCGAATCGTGGTTTGTTTTGTAAAACATGACTAACAACAAAGATATTGAAGTTTGAAAGCTGACCTTTCAGCAATAGCTGCAAAAATATGTGTGTAAACTCTAGTACCCTGAAAATTTCAAGTCTGTATCCTGTTTTGTAATTTTTTTTAATGAGTTTTTTTTTTCTGAACCTCACAAATAGGCTCACATCTACAGGGGATGGCTGAGGAAAAATCGGCCCGTCTTGAATGAGTTAATGATTAGTAGAACTGTGCATGCAATACACTGCCGTTGTCAGGCTGTGCGAGCAAACATTGACATTTTTGTACTCAGCGGCTGCCAGCAATACTAGCTTAATCCTCGATATTCGCGTCGCGTGGAGCCTCCTGTACGCCCTTAGCCAGCCTGTCGCCCAGTCATTGATATCACCTTTAGATGCTGGAAAAGGACGTTTAACACCCCACCAACCAAAATATCTCTCTCTCTCTCTCTCTCTCCCTCTCTCTCCGTGTGAGGGGGGGGGGGGTGCGTGCGCGCATGTGTGTGTGTGTGTGTGTGTGTGTGAGTGTGTGAGTGTGCGTGCGTGCGTGCGCGCGTGTGTGTGTGTGTGTGGGTGCGTGTGTGCGTGCGTGTGTGCGTGTGTGCGTGCGTGTGCGTGTGTGTGTGTGTGTGCGTGTGCGTGTGTGTGTGTGCGTGTGTGTGTGTGTGTGTGTAATTATGCAGCGGTATCAAGTTTACTTTCGTGCGTTTGTAAAGAACTGCAACCATCTATCACACCGGTTGACAAAGGCGCTGTGTGAAGTGTAACAGACACTGGATGATAAAATCTGCTTCTAAAATGCCACCACGTTTGATTGCGTCAAGAGTATACGCGATAAAAACGCGGATCATTTTCCTACTGAACAAAGAAATATCAGCATGATGATGTCATAATGTGGAAAGGAACAAATTGAATCAAACCGGATGTGACGCGCAGCGCTGGCACTTAGATCTGATATCAAGGTAGATCTAATTTGGGGTCAGCTCTACGACAAAGGGATTTGGTCTAGTGGTTAAGGTATCCGACTTTGGATCCTGAGCCACCCGGTTCGAATCCCTGGTGGGCAGGAATTTGGATGGATTCTTCCTTTCCAAATCGAGTCAAAATCACGTGCAGACTTGTGTACGGTGTTTGTCGCGCCCTCGTGTACACACGCACGCACAAATATCAATTATGCACGCTAAAAATCCCACATCCATCTTTCGAAGAAGAGTAGGCTGTGGCCGGTGGCGTGGAAAAAAACACAAATATCTGTCGAACGCACGAGAGTGAATAGCAGGGTGAAGGTTTGCACATAAAGTAGCGCTTTGCGGCAGCAGGCTTTCACTGCTTCGTCCTTCGCGCCTGCGGCGCCATGAGCATTTCAAAAAGAGATGGATATGTGCGCCGAGGAGAAATCTACTATCTCATACCATGTTCCCACAAGTCTATTGTCGTTCATTGTTGCGCATCGTTGAAGTTGAAGAAAACCACTTTTTTTTTTGTTTACTCGTGCAAAAGTGCCTTTTCTCCGGGGGGGGGGGGGGGGGAACCAACTTACTTTATTGTCGAATTATCTGTGGTAGAACAATTTTGTCAGATTTCGCTAACCAGATATGCTTTCTCTTCGTAAATCGCGTTCTCATCGGACACCTTCAAACCACCACGTTACACAGAGCGGAAACGAAACGCAGTATGAGTGCATCTGAAGTTCACAACAACGAAGTAAGCGCGTAAGAAGAAGTAGGCGTGGTGGTGTGACGTTGGGCGCACGCGAGCACGCGGTCACCGGCATCCGTGTGCATGCCGGGCACGCGCGCACGCGCTCTCTTTCTCGCTGAGAGGCCCTGACAGGGACAGCCCGTTGCTGATAACCCGTCACTCCAGTGTCGCTGTCAAAGTATTGAGAGGACAACGTGGACGAAGCGACTGGCTTCTCAGTTCACCGGGGACTACAGCAGTTCCTGGGTCAGGCTAGAAATCCTGTGCAGTCTGTTTTATTTCCCTTTCACCGGATACATTCGTGAGGGGTACGCAGATTGTGTACTGTGCAGAGTATCTATCAGGTGCCGTGGACATGAAGTTTGGAACTTTGATAAACTGACAACTGCGGACTATGTATGTGGTAAGTAGTGATTTACAGCTCTCCCCCCCCCCCCGTCCCCCTTCTTATCCTCCTGCTCTTCATCAGCTCGGCCCCAAGGAAAAGAAACCCTAATGTTTTGCGGCTGCAATTTGCTGGAGTGTATCGTAATGTTACAATAGTCAGTATGTCTTCCGCCTTTGTGCCCAAATCATGCCATTTTATTGCCGAAAAATGTACATTAATATATCTTCATGGCGTGTTTTGGTGACGGGGGATGGGGATCTGAGAAAGAAAGGAAACAAGGGGGGGGGGGGAAGGAAAGCAGAAAGTTCAACGATAATACAGCGAAATGAAAGCAATATCTGTAAACAAAAGCTTAAGAATTGTTGATTGACAGGTTGCAATCACAGCTGCAAACACTCCAGACATTCCTGAGCTGATCACGATGACAAAATGACGAAGATATGTGCAAAATTAGAGCCTTTACTGGGCTAGTTTGCTCTATGCTACCTTACGAACCAGAAAAGCGCTGCTGTCTTTCGCTTAGGACCAACACAAGAGGCGGGGAACCCTCTGTGGCACGATGCGCTGTATAGCGGTTTACAGTCCGCGGTGAACTCAAATTTCGCGCAGGCCGTGGGAGTCGCATGAGGTCGATGACAATAGTCCCCGGTATACAGAGCTCTGAAATAGACTTTGGGAAGACCGCTATCCCAATTGTGGCGACGTCCGCCCGAAACACTTTTTTTTTATTTTTTTCGTTTTGTCCTGTCGGGGCTGCTTATCCAGAAGTTGGCTTTTTTTCATTGAAGCTTCTGAGTAAAACCAATGTTTGTTTCTATTATCAGATGCAGTTTTCAGTTCTTCCTCAAACCGCAAATAAAGTACATTTACCAGTCAGTAAGAAATTTCAAAATTAACAACAATAACCTGACATGCGGGTAGCCTATGTTTGTTCCACACCACTTGAAGTTTGCACTTGGTGACCTCCCCTGGAGAGATGCTCCGAGTTTTCTTGAGAGAAGAAAATCTAGGCTACTACCATTTGAACAGGGAACCCAATGACCTGGCTGACAACTGGTAGAATGTCAGCTGTGAGATTTACAGGTGCTTTTTTGTTAGGTTTTTTCCCTTCTTCACAACGGACTTTGTATTCGGAGGGTACGCCGTAAGTTTACTCAGCTTTTGTGGAAACGTTGGTTGTCCCGCGTGCTCTTGTTGCAGTCGCACTGGCTTTGTTGGTGAAGGATTGGCTACTGAAAGGGAGGTTGAGCATGCGCACTTCAGCAACCGTTACGAACAATACGTGCGATCGATGAAAAATTAAGGGTTTGTACTTTAACTGGAGGAATCCAAGTATTTCTTCCCCCTCGTCAGTTGCAGTCTGTGTTGATATTCCAATCACACTTTGGGACGTCCGAGAAGTGTTTTTTTTTTAGTAGGGTTTCTTTTAAACGAGGTTGCGCAATTCGGGGGGACGTGTAGTTAAAAGCAAAATTAAAAGCTGTCTTACTTGCCTGTTTACCTTGCTTTTGAAATGGGAACTTCACATTGTTTTGTTCGATATGACGCAAGTGAACCACGCGTCAGTTGAAGTACTGTGGACATTTTCGCTCACTGCGTTTACACTTGTGCTTATCTCCAGATCTGGTATTCATGATGCGCATTTAGATAGGATAAATGCTTTTAAATCTAAACGGGTGTATAATAATAATAATAATAAATTAAATTTATGCAGCGCAGTTCTTGAAAATACACCAACTCATTGCGTATTTACACATCACTCACACATACATAGAACACATCCTAAAACATCAGGCACCACGGTTACATGAATCAGTAAAACTGAGGCAAGTTGAAACAGATAAGCTTTAAAGATCTAAGCTCCCAACGAAAAGCTTTCTGAAGCGTGAAAATATTTTACAGAGTCGACCGTGAAAACACAGTCAACTCTGTCACAGTTGCAGAGTTTTCAGCGTCCCTGAAACCCCAATAAAAGCCAAGGGCAGCCTGATTTCACAGCTCAGTTTGCGTTTTGACACTGAGCGAGAAAGACCGTGCAGCACTCAACATCCGCTAGACACTGTAGCGATGTGTCTCGCTCACTGACCAAAAGCCAAATAATGTCACGGCAAACTCGTGCCCTGGTTTTATAAGGGTCCCCGAAGCGCTGAAAACTCTGCAGCTGTGACAGATTTGACTGTGCTTGCACGGTCGACTCTGTAAAAATTTTCACACTCCGGAAAGCTTTTTGTTGGGAGCTTGGATCTTTAGGCTCTGATTTGAAACATGACAGTAGGTTGCTGTCTCACGCTAGCAGGCAGATAGTTCCAGACTGTTGGGGTGGTAAACCGGAAACAGCGTTCGCCAAAAGATTTCAAATTTCGCTCAGGAATTTTGAGAAGCTTCTCGCTTATAAAAATTGGGAATTACTTTTGTTTAGCCTAGCTAAACGTGCTTCATGAATACGAAGCCTGGTCTGTCACTGGGTATTTTCATCCACAGAAAGGGAGCCGGGATAGCCGAATGGTAGAGCGTTAGACTCTCCGTGCTCGGGTCGTGAGTTCGAATCCCGGCTGTGGCCAAATATTGTGCTGGCCTTTTTCTCGTTGCCCCTTACTTAATGGAAAAGGACGTTAAACTTCCAAACAGCCTCCCACCCTCATCCACAGAACAATTGGGAAAATATTTATAATCATAAGTTTGCTTTTCTTACTGTGAGGCAGTTCGGTAGTTGTAAAAGTAAGCCCCCCGCGCCATTCTGACGAAAACTTGAGCGTGTCCGTGCCAAAGAAACTTTCGCCTGACCGGAATCAACCGTTTGCGCAGGGAGACAACTTTACCCATCAGACGGGATCACGCGATCACGCAGTTCATCATCTTGCAATTTGTACGGCACTGGGCTCTCTTGTCTGATACATGTAGTCCCCTGAAGGCGTTCAGCGCAGAACAAACTGATGGTCAAGTGTTGCGCCTTCCATACAGATGCTCCTGAAAAAGAATTAAAGGGACATGTTTTAACTGCTCCAAGCCCACAGGTTACAATACAATACAACACAATACAATACAATACAATACAATACAATACAATACAATACAATATCTTCATTGTCCATTTAAAACAGAAATTTCTCTTCTGCAGCAAAGTTTGTCAATGTAAAAAGGTGATAAATAAAAGCATTCAGTTGTAGGCACTCTGCTCTCTCTCTCTCTCTCTCTCTCTCTCTCTCTCTCTCACTCTCTCTCATACACACACACACACACACACACACACACACACACACACACACAGAGCCACGCACACGCACGCACACGCACACACACACACACACACACACACACACACACACACACACACACACACACACACACACACACACACACACACACACACATTCGGCACAGGAAACAGCATGCATTAAACAACCAGCAATTTAAAATTTAGAGTTTAAGACAGCAATTGCGCTCGTCCCCTTTGGCAAGCATTGTCCTATACCGCAGCCCTGATTACGGCGATAACCCCCCTTCCCACTCCACCCCATCCCCTCTTCCCCCCCCCCCCAAAAAAAAAAAAAAAAAAAAACAAAAACAAAAAAACAAAAAACGTGACAGTAGGAAGATGTGTGCCAAATTAGAGCCTTTTCCGGACCGTCGTTGCTAAAATAATAGCCAAAATGCACCACTGCTACCGCTCGCACCAGGCCCAACGCAGGAGGCGGGGGCCACC